>BRKX01000019.1:26424476-27024476 GCA_026008535.1 Perilla frutescens
ACTCAGTTGCCTCTTCCGTTCCTTGATGTTTTAAACTTCAAAATAATGCTTAACACTTGTAAAAACTTAGAAATAAACATGCTCTAAAACTTTAAAACTACAACAGAATAAGCACGATTATCTCCTTTAACACTTAGAGATAACGACGAAATCTAGATACGAACTTAAATGGAACTTGAACGAAATAATGAGAATACAAATATTAATAACAGGAGCATAATAACAAACTTACAAGAATGAAAGACGGAAAAGAAATGCAAAAGCGAAACAAGAAATAACTTGGATCCGATATCGATGAAAAAGAATGGACAGAGTCGAGTGCGTCGAAGGAAGGTGGTTAGCTCGGCAATTCATCAAGTCGCAGCTATGGCAGAGCTGCCTACTATATCCTGATGGCGCCCTTAGCACCTTCTTCTGCAACATATCTTCCCCGCCACTCCGCTCGTCGACTCGGAGGTGCACTCACGAAGAGCGCTCCTCTCTTGACTTAACTTTCTCTCTCTCTAGAACTTGAGAAATGAGGGAATGAGATGGAAAAAATGAGAAGGGATGGATCCCTATTTATAAGGAAAAGCTTTAGCTTCCAAAGGAAGCCATTGCAGTGTGAGAATACTGCAAAAGTTATCCCGGGTTCGGTTAAAAGCTGCTTTATTCGATGTCGAGGTTCAAATGACCTCAGACATGAAATCTGAAAATACCGGGATGTTTGTTGGCTCAAGTACTATTGGACCAAATTGTCTCGAGATGAAAAATAGGTCATCAGAAGAAAAATGAGCAAAGATTCCTTTTAAAAAGGTACTTTTACTATTCATTTCAAGGGACATATAAAATTCCTAAGTGAGCAATTGACCTCAAAATGAAAATTCGTGAATGCGAACGGATTCCTTGAGTCGAAATACATAAGAGGGGCTTGACAGAACAAGATTCAGATCAACGAGGAGGATTTCGTAGACCAATCGAAATAGAATCCAATGACTATAAATACGCATTTGACTTATTTAAATAACTCAGAATCAATAAAGAAATAAATAGGTGTGCCAATTGAACACATGCTTCTTTTTCTCAACACTTTATTGATAACATGAATCATAGCATTTAAGACATGCTATTATCAAGAATCAAGTTACATTAATCGAGACTAAATACTAATATCATAGTACTTAGCAGAAACTTAGCGGAATAAAAATATGTAACCATATAGAGAAACAACTTGAAACCTCAGACAACCCCAATAGAAGCACGTCATCGGCCTCAACATCTCCATCTGAAAACATTTGAAAATGAGGGCTTGAGCACTAATGTACTCAGTGGATTTTAATGAAAGCTTCTTTAATAAACTTGAGAAATATCCAATTAATAATTGGCGGTATATGACGAGCAAAACTCAAAAGCCCTCTCCATATCCGCAAAACCTTTTACTTCATTTTCTGGCACCCTTACTGGCTCAAACCCGTTGCCTACTGCACCCTTACGCCTGTTTTAGGATAAGAGAGGAGTTACCTCAAGTATCCTCCTGAGTATGCAAGGGGATTACCCAACAGTGACTCCCTTTAATCAAGATTCAACTTTAGTGACACAAAGGTCAGAACATGATAATGCAATTAAGATGTTCTTTGAGCTCGATAACCTGCTTACAATAGAAACTATATCCTTCCTTGACTTTCTTCCTTACTTAACCTTCCTAGAAAATACCAAGCCTAGAGCAATCGTCTAAGGTTAAACCTTTATTTTCGCATGATCTTTGCCAATAAGGGATTTATCAATAACGAGAATGAAAGACGGAAAAGAAATGCGAAAGTGAAACAAGAAAGGTGGCTAGCTCGGCGTCTCATCGAGTTGCAGCTGCGGCAGAGCCGCCTACTGTATCCCGACGGTGTCCCTAGCACCTTTCCCCATATCATATCTTCTTCGCCACTCCGCTCGTCGACTCGGAGGTATACCCACGAAGAGCGCTCATCTCTCGACTTAACTTTCCTTCTCTCTAGAACTTGAGAAATGAGGGAGCGAGATGGAAAAAATGAGAAGGGATGGATCCCTATTTATAGGAAAAAGCTTTGGATTTCAAGGGAAGCCATTGCAGTGCTAGAATACTGCAAAAGTTACCTCAGGTTCGGTGAAAAGCTACTTTATTCGATGTCGAGGTCCAAATGACCTCAGACACGAAATATGAAAATACCGGGATGTTCATTGGCTCGAGTACTATTGAACTAACTTGTCTCGGGATGAAAAATAGGTCGCCAAAAGAAAGACGAGCAAAGATTCCTTTTAAAAATGTATTTTTACTATTCATTTCAAGGTACAAATAAAATTCCCGAGCAAGCAATTGACCTCGAAATGAAAATCTGTGAATGCGAACGGATTCCTTGAGTCGAAATACATAAGAGGGGCTTGACAGAACAAGACTCAGATCAACGAGGAGGATTTCGTAAATTTTTCAAATCACGAATGCTCGCAAAATTTACTATTAATAAATCCTTTAAATACACTTTTCATCATCAGGATCTCAAACGACTTCAAAATTAAAAACCGAAAACACCGGTATATTCTTTGAGTTAAAACCTTTCTAAAAAGATCAAAAGCAGCCATATTTCAGTTAAGGTCAAATTTTCGAAAAAAGATGATTTCACGAAAAATGATCCCTCTAAAGTCGTGATTGACATTTGCCTTCACTTAAACTTTATAAAAATTTCTTCCTTAACTCCTTAATTTACCCTTGATGATTCTCTAAACCTTATTCGAAAATCTGGGGTGTTAAAAGTATATGTCAGTTATTATACAAATTTAAATTAATTATAATATAACCAATTTAAATAAATATTTATCAATAAATACTTAGAATAAAATGTAATAAGTATTGAGACTTGAATAATTATATATATTATTATATTTATCATCTGAGTGATTGCATATATATTATACTATATTTATTGCATATCTAGCTTATACTTAGACCTTGTTTATTATTTTTCCTCAGTATATATATTAGATTTTAAATTAAGCCAAAAGAAAAGAAATAGATTTATTATGAAAAATATCTCTTACATATCCACTTCAAATTCAAAAACATCAATCAATCCATTACCCTTCTATTCATAGTCCTAATATAATTAAAATGTAAAGATTATTGTGTTAGTCTTTTTACCCTTGTAGCCCTAACACTTGAAATAAATAAAATAAATAAACTAAGAATGCATAGCCTGCGTCTCCTTCATAAAAATAAAAACAAAAAATAATTCTTGAAGACAATAAATGTGTTAGTCTTTTTACCCTTGTAGCCCTAACACTTGAAATAAATAAAGTAAATAAAATAATTCTTGAAGATTAATGTGTTAGTCTTTTTACCCTTGTAGCTCTAACACTTGAAATAAATAAAATAAATAAAATAAGAATGCATAGCCCGCATCTCTTTCATAAAAATAAAAACCAAAAAATAATTCTTGAAGACAATAAATGCGGAGTTTTGCAGTGTGGCGATCTAAATGAACAAAAACATTGGCATTTCATCCTAGTTTCTAGTTCCTTAAATTTGTTTATAATTTCTTGAATTCTTTGCTTCAAGTGTAACTAATCTCGATTGAATTCTTTGCTTCAAGTGTAACTAATCATCGAGAGTAATTACTGTAATTTTGTGAACTCTGATTTGTTTATTTCAATCCATAATGTGGAATTATTTCTCAAAAAATTATCATTAAATTGAACAACAATTTTTTTGCCTTAACTAATTAATCGGATGTTGTCTAAATTCGTAATTGCTTAAAAATACGCCAATTTGTAAGTCACGTCTCCTAATTCTATTTTGTATATGCTCTTGATTCCAAGAGTTAATTTGCCCAACTATTAGGGGAGAACTTGAATTTGGAAATTGATTTTTTTTTCAAGGCCTCACCGTAAGATGTTCCAATTAGTTGGTTAACTTTATTCATACAATATCCATCGAAAGGTTAGATTAAGAGAAATGAGGTGCAGTGGGGCTATGTTACGTTAGTAAGGAAGTAGGTATGCCAATCTAACTCCAAATCGATAGGCGAGATGAATTGCGTGACAAAAAAGTGGGTTAGATTTAGAAAATTCTAACCTAAAATAAATTTATTCTGAATTGGCTAATCGAATAGCCCAACAACCTAAAACTCCGATAGGGAATAAGGATAGCCTAAAATTAGATGGGTTGGCTCGAATAATCCAAATTTCTATTGTGTATCTATATATTATTATATTTTGGTTAAAGATCGAAAATTTCATGTTTGATGTAGTTAATTCAATTAATAAAAATATATTTATTGGAACTTATTATTGATTCAATTAATTAGTGATAAGCCATGTTATATTTAGTGTTTTTTTGGAGATAGTGTTATATTTAGTGTTAATTAATTAAAATTAGAAGTTTATGTGACATCAACTAACAAATTTATGCATATTAGCTAGAGATTTTTTCGTAAACTTTTTGGCCTGACAATCGAAGGATTATGGGTAGGGCCAATAATTTTTAGCAAGAAGAAAAACTATCTTGAATTGCCTTGAACCTAATAGCCCCAGTGTTTTCAAGTGTTTCCTTGTATTTTTTGAATTTTCCTTTTCCTATCTCGAATATTGATGTATTTACTGTAAGTTCTTGTAATAAAGATCAAAACTTGGTTAAGAAGGGGGATAAGTATTTGATAAAAAGTAAGGATAAGGAATTAGCAAAAAGAGGGAGGTGTGAGTTTAGGATTCGTATCTTGCTTCATTTCAAAAATAAAATACTTATATAGTCTTTTTGGGACCACATAAAGTGTATTAGAAACGCTAAACATATTCATATACTTGAATATAATTAAATAACTAGGCCAAACATCATGGGCCGTAGGGAAAGTAAATAAATGACCCATCAATTAAAGTCGAAGCTGCTAACTCATTTTAAACTTCACGCGTAAGAAATGGGTCGGGTTGAGATCCAGAACCTTTTCTCCTTCTTCTTCGAACAACACTGATTCTTCCAACATAGTACCAAGACTCAATTTTTTTTACTTCTTTCACCACCATTTAAGCCCTAGCCTCCTATCTACCTTGTTCCTCTTTGTTAACAACAATTCTGCCCCCTTTTGAAATCCTTGCCCACAATGATCAGTTTTGCCCAGCATAGTGTTCACCAATTTTGAATCCTCCCACGTTGCCAAACCTTTTCCAGACTTGTCCCGAAGAACCAAACTTTGATGATGGTTAACCCCTCTTCGATCAATTACCCTCTCCGACAGTATAACATAAGGGGTGATGATGAAGAATCCATCATCGTCGTGGCAGGAAGAGTATCGGATGGCTCCACTGAATTTCCCAACACTTTCTTCAAGAGCGAGACGTGAAACATATGGTGAATCTTCACCCCCTCAAGTAATCTCAGTTGGTAAGCAATGTTGCCTATTCATTCTGTGATCTGATATTGCCCGTAGTATCTAATTGACAGCTTTACTTTTTTCTGGAGAGCTACAGAGTTCTGCCAGAAGGGTTGTAGCTTAATACCAACTTTGAAATCCCTTTCGCTCCTCTTCTGGTCTGCGTACACTTTCATTCTGTTTGGGGCAGATTCAAGGTTGGACTTCAATTCAGACATGAATTGTTGTCTTTCCTTTAGTAGCTCATTTGACTCTTTATTCAGGGTAGGGAAATAAGCCTGTAGAAAGTGTTGTGGAGGGTGGGTACCCATAGAGAGCCTGGAAAGGGGTAATTTTTTAGGCTAGAATGATAATTAGTATTGTACCAATATTCAGCCAATGATAACCATTTGGACCACTGCTTCGGCAGGTAGTGCACCATACACTGGAGATAGGTTTATAGGCACTAATTTAGTCTCTCAGTCTGGCCATCAGATTAGGGGTGGTATGATAAAGTCATTTCCAACTTAGTTCCTATGAGCTTGAAAAGTACCCTCCAAAATCCACTAGTAAAATACCTTATCTATGTCAATAACCACACTAAGGGGTTGTCCATGTAGTCTAAGATGGATTCTAAGAAGACCTTGGCTACATATTGTGGTGTATAAGGGTGTGATATAGGAATAAAGTGGCCATACTTAGTAAATCTGTCAATTACCACCAAGATTATATTTTTCTTGAATAAGTTGGGTAATCCCTCGATGAAGTCCATTGAAATGTGGGTCCAGGCTTGACTTGGTATTTACAGGGGTTGTAACAATCTGGATAAAGCCCTCCTTGTGGTTTGCTGATGTAACCTAGACAATTTGTACATGATACAAGAGATGCGCGGAAGACTTCTAGATCGAAACACGTCAACTTGGAAGGATTCAATCTTAACTTAAGGACTCAAATAAAATAAATAATCTGAATTAAACAAAAATACAACTCGAATAAATAAATAAACTAATCTAGACCTAATTACGATACTCAGACTATGACACAAAAACAATACACAAATCCAACGAGAAAGGGTTGTTTTAGGGCATGGCTTTATGATTCCCCCCTGCTGAAGAGAATTCATCCTTGAATTTAGATCATCATCTTGATCGAACTCATCTATAAATGGAGATAAATCAACAATATTGAAAGTTGAAGAACATTTATACTCACCGGGAAGATCAATGCGGTAAGCATTGTCGTTTACACGACTCAGAACTATGAAAGGACTGTCTCCATGTGGCGACAACTTGGACTTTCTCAGATTTGGAAACCGTCCAGGACTCAGATGAATCCAAATGCGATCTCCGGGCTGAAATATCACTTGCTTGCATCGCATGTTTCGGGATTCGGCCGTGTGCTTTCCTTTTTGCTCAATGCGAGCACGCACTCTCTCATATATCTCCTTAACTTGCTCAGCTCTTCTCAAACCTTTAACATTTGTTAGATGCTCAACAGGTAAAGGTAACAAATCAGTAGGCGTTAACGGATTAAATCCATAAACAACCTCAAAAGGAGACATATTAGTAGAAAAATGTACCACATGATTATATGCAAATTCAGCGTAAGGTAAATACTCTTCCCAAGACTTCAAATAATTTTTAATTAAAGACCTAAGTAGAGTGCCTAAACTGTGATTCACAACCTCAGTTTGACCATCGGTTTATGGATGACATGCAGTAGAAAACAACAACTTAGTCCCTAATTTTCCCCACAAAACTCTCCAAAAATGTGCTAATAACATGGAATCCCTATCACTAACAATAATTTTAGGAATACCATGCAATCTAACTATATGCACAAAGAACATATTGGCAATATGCACAACATCATCAATATTTCTACATGCAATGAAATGCGCCATTTTAGAAAAATATATACAACCACAAACACAGAATCCTTACCCTATCTAGACCTAGGTAAACCTAAGATAAAATCCATAGACAAATCAATCTAAGGTGAACTAGGGGCGGGCAGGGACGTGTATAAACCAAACGGATGTGAAGTAGACTTAGACCTATGACAAGTAATACATCTACTACACACATGCTCAACATCTTTTCTCATATGCGGCCAATAAAAATGCTCATACAATATGCTTAATGTTTTATTCACACAAAAGTGACCCATCAAACCTCCCGTATGTCATTCTAACAAAAGTAGCTCACGCATAGAACAATTAAGAATGCATAACTGAGAACCACGAAATAAAAATCCATCATGCACCAAAAACCCATCAAAAGACTTAGACTTTTTCGAACACTCATCAAAAATCAAAGCAAAGAATGGATCACATGCATATAGACTCTTAATTGACTTAAAACCAAACATTGTAGCATGTATCAAGTTCAGCAACGTGTACCTTCAAAAGAGGGCGTCAGCAACGACGTTGTCTTCTATTTTCTTGTATTTGATGACATACGGGAAGAACTCAATGAATTTGACCCATCTCGCATGTCTCTTGTTCAAGTTTTGCTGCCCTTTTAGATGCTTTAAAGTCTCATGGTCTGTGTGAATCACGATCTCCTTGGGCCACAGATAATCCTGCCACGTCTCCAATGATCTCTTTAATGCGTACAACTCTTTGTCATAGGTGGAATAATGCAGAGCTACGCCATTTAATTTTTCACTAACGTAGGTGGCTGGAAGCCCTTCCTACATCAAAACAGCACCATTACCTATCCCGGAGGCATGACATTCAATCTCAAAAACCTTATCAAAATCAGGTAAACACAAAACAGGTGCATGACATAAAAGATGCTTCGAACGTGTAAATGCTTCATGTTGTGCTTTACCCCATTCAAACTTACGATCCTTCCTACTTAGCTCAGTAAGAGGCGCGGCAATGCTAGAAAAATCGTGCACAAAGTGACTATAAAATCCAACAAGGCCGTGAAAGGATCGAAATTCTGTGGCTAACTTGGGCATTGGCCATTTTTCAATCGCTTTGATTTTAGAACTGTCAACCTCAATACCACGTATACTGACAACAAAACCAAGAAATACAACTTCATCTAAACAAAAAGAGCATTTAGAAAAATTTCTATACAACTTGGCTGATCTTAAAATATAAAAAACGCACCTAAGGTGTGCTAGGTGCGCCTGTGCATCGTGACTGTAAATCAGGATATCATCAAAGTATACAACAATAAATTTCCCAATCACATCACGCAAAACATGGTTCATTAATCTCATAAAAGTGCTTGGTACATTAGTGAGACCAAAAAGCATAACTAACCACTCATATAAACCATGTTTAGTCTTAAAAGCTGTTTTCCACTCATCTCCTTAATGCATTCTAACTTGAAAATAACCATAACGCAAATCAATTTTAGAAAATATTTTAGAACCGGATAATTCATCAAGCATATCATGTAATCTAGGGATAGGGAATCAATAATTCACTGTTATTTTGTTGATGGCATGACAGTCCATGCACATTCTCCACTCGTTGTTCTTCTTTGGCACTAGAATGACTGGAACTGCGGAGGGGCTCATCGACTCTCGAATTCACTTCTTCTCAAGCAACTCTTTCACTTGTCTATCGATTTCCTTGGTCTCTTCAAGGGACATCCAGTATGCTGGTTGATTTGGCAAGACGGTGTCGGGCTGGAAATTGATCTGGTGCTCGATCTCACGAATTGAAGGTAATCCACTTGGAATCTCTTCCAGGAACACATCCGTGAACTCCTCCATAAGTGGCTGCACAAAACTAGGCAAAGAAGAATCATTAATAGCACTACTCTTATAAGATAAAAGAACAAACGGTAAACCTGCTTTTAATGCCTTCTCTACGCCTTTCACTTAAATAAACAAGCTGCGACTTTGATCTTTCTTTGCAGCTGATCTTGATGAATTCCCATGCACAAGGGAATCTTTAGAGAGTGGTTTAGGGGTTTCCTTGGCTATAGAAGAGGGGGCGGTGGCCTTGGTGAAGGATTCTGCCAAATGGGTGCCGTTGGCGGTGATCCGGGTTGCGGCTATGGCCTCCTTTGCTCTCTTAGCTCTAAACCTCTCTTGTATGAGTCTTTGATCCTCAACAACAACTTTAGGGGATAGTGGCTTCAATGTAGTGGTTCGTTCATCTTTCTTCACGATGTATGTGTTCGCAAAGCCATCATGAACCGCTTATTTGTTAAAATGCCATGGTCTACCTAACAATATGTGTGTTGCATCCATAGGAATAACATCAACCAATAGAGAATGAGACACTTACCTGAGCCGTTACTTTGATCTCTCCTCAATCCATCAGCCACTGCAACTTATACGGCTTTGGATGCTTGATGGTAGTCAATGCCAATTTATCAACTGCATACTAGCTAATGGCATTGATCACACTCCCACTGTCTATTATCATCAAGTATGTCTGGTCTTGGATAGCAATACGTGTGAAAAAAATATTCTCACGTTGTTCTGGCTGCTCTTCTTCACGATTGATGTTCAGACTGCAAATGGACACAAGGCTAACATGAGAAAGTTCAGGTTCCTCTTCATCCGATTCGACTGAAGGCATCATTGGCTCTTTCTTAGCATCAACTATGGGTTGTTCCTCATCCTCACTGGCTGATTCGATTTTATTATGTTCAGTGATGAATAGAACATGCTGGTTCGGACACTGGTTCTGAAAGTGGCCCCAACCTTGGCACTTGTGGCACTGGATGTCTCTAGCTCGATTCTGACCTGGCTGTGGCATCAAACTGGGTTGGTTAGGCCGTGTGTAAGCTTGTCTGGACGGTGGTGCTGGTGTAGACTTGGGTCTACGGCTTGACTACAATGTAGAACGGTCGAAACGCTGCTTGGGCTGTCCGGACTGAGCTCGAGGTCGAGTAGGTTCAGTAGAAGGGGTAGAAGATGATGTGGAATTCATACCTTTGTTCCATGATGGTCGAACAGAGGCTGAACTGTGGTGCGATCTCCGTCGTCCCTCTCTGAGCTGTCTCTTCATAATGGATGCGTAGTGCACCATCTCTTCTATACTTATGAAGTTCTTGAGTTCAACTTCATATGCATGGTCGTGATTCATTCCTTTAATGTACCGGATGATGGTAGCATTTAAGGTCTCTTGTTTCCCAACTCGGTTCAGGGCGGTCTCAAGCTTCTTATGGTACTCTTCAACTGATCATGTGCCTTACTTGATCCGATTGAGCTTCTTCTCGAGCTCTCTCTTATAGTGCACATGAATGAACCGACCACACATCAATCCTTTCATCTCCTCCCAAGTATCGATGGGTGGATATCTTTCACACCGGTGTCATTTCTACTGCATCTCATACCATGAGGCTGCGTAGCCTCTAAACTCCAGGCATGCTAATTGAACCTTCTTAATCTCTGAGAAGTCATAGCATATGAAAATCTTGTCTACGTTACGTTCCCAATCCAAGTAAAGATCAAGATTGTGAAGGCCTTCAAACTTTGGAATGCTTGTTTTGATGTTGTTCAACAAGCTGTCGGGGTCTGCATGTCAGGCTGCTTGTCTGTAGGGTAGACGTGGTTGGTCACGCCTCTGATATGGATCGTACTCAACCTCTAACTCTTCTGCAAAGTCACCATAATCTTCTTCAGCATGACGATGATAGGGATCGTTAAACTGCACATGAGATTGGCGATGCTGAGCTTGTGGTACTCTAGCATTCGCCCTGTCTGGCTCTACTACATGTATTTCAGGCTGATGAGCTGTTACTGGTTGTCGAGCTGCTCTTTCTGGCTGGACAGGTTGGCCTTGAAGTAGTGGTATAGGAATTCTAGTAGTAAGAAGCTCAAGTTGTGCCATCATTTTGGCCAAGGAACTATCTATGTTACTAAAAAAACTCTCATACATAACGAATCAAATCCGTTATGTATGTTACAAAAACTCTGTTACGTATACTGGTATTATGTATGACTGCACTCATACGTAATGGAATAATATCCGTTATCTATATGATCATACATAATGGGAAACAAACATGATATCGGATATTACGTTATCTATAACTCTCATACATAACGTTTGCTTCCGTTATAAAAGTTTAACTTCCTCCATTATCTATGAACTTTTACATAACGGTTCTTTTTCATACATAACACTCTTCATTTTGTTTGATCTATTACTGTTATATATAACGGTTTGTACCGTTATGAAAATTCATTTTTCTCCGTTATGAAATATACCACATAAATTAATACATAACGTTGTTTGTAGTTTAGATAACGCTTTTTTACGTTATGTATGTTTTGATACATAACATATTTTTACCGTTATTAAATATTTTTAGTTTTCATTATATTTAGGTCTTATACATAACGGTCTTTTAGTTTCTCTGTCATTATGTATGTTTTCAATGAGTACCGTTATGTATGCCTGCTACAAATTTTTTTATAAATTTTCAGCAATTAAAATAATTCTAAAGTAATAAAAATAACTGAAATTCCCATAAATCATCGTATATCTAATTCAAAAAATATTCATACATTCATCCGAACATAGTCAACATTCTAAACATTTTTATATGGTACTAATGTCCAAAAAAAGATAACATATATATTGCTAGCCATTTTGTTCCGAACAACTTTTTCGTGATTGAGAAACGCCCATTCAACTCAACTGCTCAACTATAAATCTGCCACGATTGAAGAAGTGGTAACAATTAATTATTACAATACTCAAGAACAACCCAATCTGAACAAAAATGATATGAAACATATTCCATGAGTAACAAATAATCATTTATTTTGTTGGAGAATGGTCACTACCTGTTGAGCAATAAATTAAATTAGGAGAACTCTAATCATACATTAGATCCCAGATAGAAAATAGGTCTGTGGGGACATCTGGTCATAAGTTATAGTAACTTGGATATATCTGCTGGTAATAATAGTTTCAAAATGAAAAGGCTAATGAAATAAGAATCAAGTATGAGGCAGAGAAGAAAATCTTTCCAGGTCTGAAAGTGAGAGAGAGTTGGGTTGTTCAAATAGAGACTAGAGAGTACTCTAATTTAATACATCACAAGAACAAAGAAATAAGTTACCAAAATTTTGTTTAATGGCAGCAGCAGATCAATGTCCAACTAATCTCTTATGTTAGAGTGTCCCACCACTATCTTAACCTACTCTGAAAGGAAAATCAAAAGTGTAAAAATAATTTAATTTAATTGTATGCGTTACATTTTCAATTGTACTTTTACCTAGGCAAATCATTCATGATGCATGGTTCTTTACAAGCTCTTTACATTTAAATATCTATATACTATATATGAATTTTATATGTTCAATATAAAATAGTATATTTTGCAAAGTCATGCTAGTACATGCCTTAGAGCTACCAATGGCAGAGGTTTTTTAGAAGAAGATTTCTCATGACCAAGTCAATTGGCTAATGAGCTTGAGGGAAAGAAAAATGAAAAGTCTGACTCAAATATCATAAATTAAAAATTGTAGTATAAAATTCATTCTTAATCACTCAATTAACAGATCATTTAGGTCATAAGATCCACAGTAACCCTAAATGGTATTATTAACGATCATGGAGAAAAACCTTTTGCAAGCAGTGATTTAAGCATAGACATTTAATGTAACGTCCTAAACTATTCCGTTTGGCCAAGTCACTTAACATACAATTTACTTACATAAATTTGTGTTCTTTTCAATAAATTGAGCAGAAGCTAAGGTCAAATTGCATAATGAGGTATGACATCGTAATCTTAATTGTAAATTTTTTACAATTATAACATGCAACCTATCAAATCTACACTGTCACGCAACATAGTATTTAATGGAAGCATTGCATAGTCCATCCACATCAATCATAAAATCATCTAACCCATCGGGCTCATAGGTTTTACACAACCCGCCCGTCTAGCACCCTAAATTAACATACATAACATAAGGGTTCATTGACATAATTCGCACATAGAAGGCTCCAAGATCGAACAACCCGCATTTAAAACATATACACATTATATCAAGTTAAATACACCATAACTACAAAATAGGGCTACTCCTATCCCCAATGATCATTGATCATAAAAACAAAAGAAGAATGATCAATGCAATATTAATAATGTGAGTATTTCAACAGAAGAGCATGCAAAAATGAACATAAGCTTGTGGGGGTCCTCTTGTGTTCACAACGCTCCTACTCGGGCCCCAACTCCTCAACCTCAAATTCATTAAATGAATGGGGTGAGTATTTAAAAACATACTCAGTGGGGAACACTGCAAACAGTTATAGCCAATTGCACAAGTGAAAATATAACATATGGATACTTCTTTACTTTATGGAGACTAGTCTCAACCTCGTAGGGTCCAAACATCATGATGCCCCTGTTAATGAACATCTTAGCCCTGTAGGGATGTCTGCAGGTTTATTATCCCCTAGGAAGGACATGAACAAGTCTATATCGATCCCGTAGGACCTTTTTGTCGATCCCGAAGGATCTCTTTGTCAACCCCGAAGGATCTCTTTATCGATCTCGAAGTATCTCTGTATTGCCATGAAGGGTCTCATTCATATCACTGGTCCGAAGACCCTTTATACTTATACAATCAAAGCATAACAATAACTATAACTTTACACGTGTTCACAGTTTAGAGTTACCCCACCTTATTCAAAATCCTTTCAACCTTGAAATACTCCTTTGTCGTGCACAAGTTGTCCACTTCGAACCCTAATACGTCGCCTAACACCTTTAAATCCCTTTTTCATTTTAGACGTCGGGTTATACAATTATTTCATAATTTTGACCAAACACATGCTATACATGCTTTAAGGTTTTTCATACATATCCACATACACAACCATGGGTATACAAGCTCATACTATGATTTTGGACTCAAAATACACATTAAAACTCTTTAAGACATTTAATCGAACACGTTACGTGCATCTATTTAAACCCCAAGAACATGACTCCATTTAAACCCTTTAAACTCATAATTTCCAATACATGAACCGCTATCATAAGGCTCTAACATACATGAAAATCAACTTCATACAACCATCACAACACCTCCAACCAAACACCAACATATTTAGGGGAAATTAGGGCAAAAATCCCAACTCTAGCAACAATAAACCATAGGAATTTCAATTTAACAACACATATAGCTTTAATGGAGTAAATAAACCATATGCTCAAGATATCAAAGCAGGAGGATCAATAAAATTGAATAACCCTAATTTTTGGGTGCAAACCCTAGGTTCAAAGCAGACTGCCTGGCACATGACCGGGAGGAGGTCGCGCCTCATGGCCGCATCCCACACACACTCTGACATTTGAATACAATCCAGTCTCCGAACACTTCTAACTCCATTTAACTTTCAAAACACATTTAATACTTATCGAAAAAGCAGAGAGCGTTGCCCCTAGCCCTCATCAGGGCGCTTCACCCCCTGAACCCCCGACTCACTGACCGGGCAGTGACACCCCCGATCAACTCAACATTAGGGTGTTCAAGGTATGGCAAAACAAAAAATCAAATGTAATCACATTCATTATCATATTACTCGACATTTTTGTAATAAATATTCAAACTGTATTATACACTCAGTATAATATCACCGTGCTATGACGTATCAGCTCGAGTGAAACAACCTGCATTAAAGCAATGACATAAAATACGAACATACCATCATAATTAATATCCAAACAATATTAATTCAAAATCATTTACAAAAATTATAATTTAATTTATCAAAAGGGGTCGGGGTATCACATTTAATTAGTCATCTAATGCAGTTTGAAAGTAATTTCATCTTCTACTAAGGGAAAGGTCTATTTTGAGAAGTTGGGCAAAGAAAAAGCAGAACATTGGGAGGCATACCTGAAAGCTTTGGGATGAAATGTTGTTCCACTGAGAGCTGGAAATTTGCTTCCCATCACTATATATGTGATAGCCATGACCTTGGTATTGCAATAAGGTTTTTTAGGAAACTAGTAGTCAATTCTTGGTAAATTTATAATGCACTAACATATTAATTTTCCTTTACATATGTCTTAGCATATATCCATAATTTTCCAAGCAGTCTATATTCCCATTTTCTGCAGTGAAGGAAAGGGGAAGCAATGGCATAATTTTGCATTGCCAAGGAACTCCAAGGACTGAATTTTATTGGAATGAAGATACTTTGTGTTCTCAATTTATCTTGGAGAAAGCATTGTTAGATACCATAAATCAATAATATCTTTTTTCCAGAAAAAAACCAGAAATTAATTATCCATGTCACCTATTGACTGATAGATGAACTGATGATTTGTATGGGTTAGAGAAAATCAATAAGAAAAGGAAATACAGTCCGATATCATGTAATGTTAAGTACCTGATCAAAATTTGAGTAGAATGGAAGCACATTGAGGTAGTTCTGTTTAGTTCCCCATGATTGCTCAACCAATCCCCACCATTTGTTAATTTAATTAATGGAAATGAATGGAATATAAAAACCTACTAGTGAAGCTAAATACCAAGATTGAATTAGACAAAAACCTTGGAATACTCAACATAAGAAGTGATTGTGATCTCTTAAAGTAGTATATAGATTAGACAGAAAGACATTATATGGCATTAAGAAGTAAGTAAACTTAGAAGATTAGCCACTCAATAACTAGACAATCCTTTGCACCATACTTTAATTAAGCCAGATTAATGGATCAAATGAATTAATGAGCACAAAAGGGAGACAGTATCAACTAGTGAGGTGCAGACTACACTGAAAATCTAAATGATATAATTTTATCTAAAGAAAATAGTACTCTAGGTAAATTTTTTCCACATTTGTAAGGTCAAAAGACTAAAGTTTTCTCACGCAATCTTCTCCAGAGTGGTACCATAGTAATTAAGAGATTATCAAACATTAGCAAACAAAAGATCAAATATGGAACCATATGACAGTTACATCAGTACTAGAAAGTGCAAGTCCATTACTGATTCTGTGCAGTTTGAAAGTCCGGTGGTTGTTTAGTCTCATAGACCCTTGCACTTACTTGCATCCACTTTACGCAAAAAACAGTTGATCATCAAGTTTATGTATCCACATGAGCATCTTACTTAATTATTTCTTTTCGCCAGTAATACCTATTAAACAGTTAAGATTATAACAGTTTAACTTGATTTTCTAGATAAAACTGAAAAAATGTACATATGAGAAGTGAAATAATTCCCAATCAAACCAAAAATAGAGCTACATTCTTGTTTATTGAAGTTCAAGTTATTCAAGGGTATGTATCTTAGAGAGGTGAGTCTGATAGAATAATTCACTCAAAAGTAGATACTCCAATTCCTCTTATGCATACACAAAACCAGATAGGACTTCAGAAAAGCCCTTAATCCATTTTAGAGCAGAGAAAGGTAGGAATTCAATGGAATATCTTATAAGATACCTATGCACCATCGCACAAGGCTTCAATTGCATTCACAAAGCATCAATTGACAGATTATAACAACATGGCCATCATACAACAGAAATAACATAGAAAACATGACCTTGACCCACATCAGCACATGATTGGGGCATTCAACAGCACATGAATACCCACATAATATTGTCTAGATTTGTTTTAATCAAGCCACTGAAAATTAACAACAACTCATACCAAATATATCTAAATTAGCAAAGTAGTTAACAAGTTTAATTGAGGAAAGCATATTAAAAAAAAGGAAGAACACACCTTGCAATTTTTCATGATTTTAGTCATGTACGAGTGTTATCGTCCTTGAATACAGTCATCTACAGGCTGAGGGATGTATTCACAGGTGACTGTGAGGCTGAGTTATTCTCCATTGGTGTTTTTGGCAGCTGGGCGGACGGGGGGTGTCGAAACTCTAGCCGTATAGTGAAACTCGTTCTTAATGTCTGTACGATTCTTCACACTTTGAGAGTGATATGAGGTTCTCCTAGAGTGGAGTCAGGTTAGTAGGACTCGCTAAGTGCCAGAGTGATGCCGGAACCCTAGCCGCCACCGAAACCTATCTTTTTGTGATTGGTGTGGTTCTTCACACTTTGATAGTGTAACGCCCCAAACTACTCCGTTTGGCCACGTCACTTTACATACAATTTACTTATATATTTTTGTGTGCTTATAATAAAATGAGCGGAAGTTTAGGTCAAAAAGCATGACTAGGCATGACGTCATAATTCTAAACGTAAAATTTTCGTGAATTAGCATGCAATCGTCTAACTTATCGGGCTCATAAGTTTTCATAACCCGCCCGTCTAACATCCTAAATCAACATGCAAAGTATAGGGTCGACAACATACTTCATACGTAATAGGCTCCAAGGTCGAACGATCCGCCTTTAAATTGTTGCACAATATCAAGTTATATACATGATAGCCTACAAAAGATCGGGTTATTTCCATCCCCAATATTCATTGATCATAAAGCAAAAATAGTGATCAATGTAATAATAACAATAATAATATGAGTGTTATCAAAATAAGAGCATGCAAAAGATAAACACAAGCTTGTGGGGTTCTCTTGTGTTCACAACGCTCCTACTCGGGCTCCGACTCCTCAACCTGAAATTCATTGAATGAATGGGGTGAGTATTTAACAACATACTCAGTGGGGAACACTGAAAACAGTTATAGCTAATTGCACAAGTGAAAATATAACATATGGACTTTTCTTTACTTTGTGGAGACTAGTCTCAACCCCGTAGGGTCTAAACATCATGATGCCCCCGTTAATGAACATCTTTGGCCCTGTAGGGATGCCCGCAGACATACTACCCCCCAGGGAGGACATTAACAGGTCTATATTCGATCACAAGGGATCTCTACCCTGAAGGGTCTCTTTGTCGACCCCGAAGGATCTCTTTCATTCACCGGTCCGAAGACCCTTCATATTTATACAATCAAAGCACAACAATAACTATAACATTACACGTGTTCACAGTTTAGAGTTACCCCACCTTATGAGACGCTTTCATAATTTCTCAACCTTTGAAATACTTCTTGGCTGTGCACAAGTTGTCCTCCTCGAGCTCCAACACGTCACCTAGCACCTTTTATTCTCTTTTCAATTTAGATGTCGAGTTATACAAATAAATCATAACTTTGAGTAAACTCATGTTATACTTTACTTTAAGGTCCTCAAACATATCCATATACACAATCATGGATATACAAGCTCATACTATGATTTTAGACTCAAAATACGCATTAAAACTCTTTGAAGTATTTGATCGAACACGTTACGGGCACATATTTATACCACATGCTCATAACTCATTTTAAATCCTTTAGACCCCACATTTTAACTACAAATACCTTCACCCTAGGGCTCTAACATACATGAAAATCAACCCCAAACAACCATCACAACGCCTCCAAACCACATCAACGAAATAAGGGGAAATTAGGGCAAAAACTCTAAACCCTAGCATTAAAGAACCATAGGAATTTGATATAACTTCACATATAGCTTCAAGGAGCTAAATAATCCATATGTTTAAGATGTCAAGGCCAGAAGATCAACAAAAATCCAAAATCCTCAAATTTGGATAACAAACCCTAGTTTCCAAAACAACAAGAAATGGGTGTTTAATCTCCAAGAAGGAGAGGTGTAGAGGTTACCTTTGTTGATGGATAATGATGGAAGAATCTACTTCAAAAGATGAAAGATTTGTAGAGAGAAGGGGGAGGAAAATCGCCCATATGGAAAGAAAAATGAGGAGGAAATGAATAAGTGTTGTATTTATAGGTAGAAAATCCCCGGACCCGCGCGACCGCGCAGCCCCTGCGATCGCGGAACCCCTCTCTCGGCCAACGCTCCCCACAAGCGCGCAGCCCCGGCGGGCGCGCGTCCCTCGCCAGCCCCGCGGGCGCGCAGTCTCCCGCGATCGCACACGGCCCCGCGGGCGCGCACCTCTCCGCGAGCGAGCGACATGCCAAAAATCATCCCCCTTATTTTAAACCACTCCTTTTTCCTTTAAATTTTCAAAGCACTTTTAATACATACCGAAAAAGCAGGGGGCGCTGCCCCCTAGCCCCCATCGGGGCGCTTAAGGTGTTCAAGGTTTTGGCAAACAAAATTAAATGCAATAACATTCATTATCGTATAACTCGACACTTTAGTATTAAAATTTAAATTGTGTTATATACTCTGTATAACATCACTGTGCTATGACGTACCGGCTCGAGTGAGACAACCTGAAATAAAAATAATGGCATAACATACAAACATACTCACATGATTAATATTTAACAATATTAATTCGAAATCATTTACTAAAATTATAATTTATAATTTAGCAAAAAGGGTCGGGGTATCACAGATAGTGAATCCAAAGTCCAACTGAAGAATTAAACTTCCGAGGAGCACCGACTACGTAAATCTAGGTCGCCATGACTGAAATGTCTTCAACCCTTACCGTCGCCATGAACGAGAAGTTGATTTCCTGTAAAGAGAAGACTCTCGCGCCATTAGAGCTTGAAACCCATTGCTGGAGTGAGCCTTTCACCGACACCACCAAGGATGAATCGAGAAACCTGAGATGGGTTCTGATAGATTTTCAATCAATTTTTGAATTTTTGGGAGAGAAATGATTGAGAATGTAGAGGGGATTGGGGGCCAAGTTAAAAAAATTAGGAAAAGAAATAATTGAGTAGGATGGAGGTGTCCAAATCTTTTCATTTTATTAAATTAATTGTAGTTTAATTAAATTAATTTTTACTTTTTATACATATACGTAACGGATATTCATAACGATAAGTGTAGCCATTATATAATGTGTTTAAACATAACACAACGCATAATGGTAGCAAATGAGCCTTATAAATGTGAACAATATATAACACTCATAGATAACGTAAAACTCGAAAACGTTATACATGATCGGAGATAACACTTCTCTCATAACCGATTTTTGAAATATGCATTATCTATACAAAAAATATGCTCATACATAATGAATATTCGAAATGTCCGTTATGTATGAGGTGTTATGTATGAGAGTTTTTTCGGTAGTGCTAGCTTATGCTCCAGTTCTTGATGGTGGTACTGGGCAGCCCACGGTTGTCGCATAGATAAAGCCGCGTTTGTAGGAGTATTAGGCGATGCGGGTGCCTGATCATGCATCTTATTATAACCGTCTCTGGATTCCATGTGTACCTGCAAACAATGAACAAACGTGAAAGAAAAACAAGATGTAGGACCTCACAATCACTCGTATTTTCTCTCTGAATTTTACCCATCGTGTTTTCTGTCAAGTATGTAGTGGTACTTATGTGATACGTGTGTATATGGTGGTGATGATCGAATCTTCCATTGCTTAAGATCGGCACCTCTCGGACTTCTAGTGGCGATTTCACCTTGACGATGATGGAATTTGGCCAAAAGTACACTTATGTCATAACAAAGCGGTGAGCTTTGTTCGTCTCGTCATTTCACTTCCGGAATGGTATTATGGAGAAAAATTATTGTTCAGGACAAAAATTGGCAAGAGAAAAATGAAAACCAGATGTATTAGGGTAAAATGAAAGAAAAAGGAAAGATAAAGGAAAGAAAGAGAAGGATTTGGATATGTGTACCACTAGTGTGACATAATCTAAATACCTTAATTAGACTAGACTATAGGTGGAAAATACCAAAATGAAATTACAACTCAAAAGGAAATTACCAACTAAAGATCTATACTAGAAGCAAAGTTCCCAAAAATAAAATAAGACTCACAAGGAAACTACCAATTATGGATTAGTACTAAAAAGGAAGTACCAAAATTAAAATTGAACTAAAAAGGTAAATAAAAAATCAATTTGGATTTTTCTGAACAACCGGATATATATGTTTTTTTTATCCGAATAAATTTTTAATTATTTTGAATCGGTCTTCTTCCTCTTGTTTTTACCGTAACGTTTTTTTTGTACGCTTTTTTTTTCAATGAATGGATAGTCTATTACAATTCGATAGACACATCGACTGACATGTAAGCAATAAATTGACACGTAGGATTGAACCACAATCAGCAGAGCTGACATGGCTCTGATGCCAAATTGATGATGTAACTCGGACAATTTGTACAGGATACAAGAGACGCGCGGAAGTCTTTTAGATCGAAACACGTTAACTTGGAAGGGTTCAATCCAAACTTAACAACTCAAATAAATAAATAATCTGAATTAAACAGCAATACGACTCGAATAAATAAATAAACTAATCTAGACCTAATTACGACACTCAGACGATGACAAAAAAATAATACACAAATCCAACGAGAAAGGGCTCTTTCAGGGCGTGTATTATGGCTGGGAAAAGGGGATATTTTGGACGTATGATATGGTAAAGAAGGGCTAGGAGTAGATAGGATATGTGAATGATGAGAAGGACTTACGATTTTACGACGAACGGATCTGGAATTGGACTTGAACTTTAGGTGATCGACACACGATCTGAACTTGGAAACTTGGGAAGGTTACGGATGTTGATGGAGGGCTGGAAGACATCGAAGATGGTGGCGTTGATGGTTGTGTGTTTAATTGCAACCCGATTAATCCCCGACGTATCTTGTACGATGAAAACGAATCTCAAAGTTGTTTTTCAGTTAGCGAGTTCACCCTAATTCCTCGTGTGAATTAGAACGTTCCCTTGAATTAAGACTTGAAATTGGTAGGATTCAAGAATGATAATTTTCGAGGAAAAACAATCAAAAGCTTTAAATATTTGAGACACAAATTGAATGCAAAGACAAAGTTAATCAATAATGTCTAAAATAACAATGTGACATGGTTCCCATATTTATAAGACTAAGGGGAATGGAATTTAAATCTAAAAAGGCCTAAAAGACTGATCCAAAAAGGATCTCTTACTATATTATAAAGATACATAAACTAGAATTCTATTCAAGGTGGGAAATTGACTTAAATACAATTCTTGTCAAGCCTAATCGAAAGAGGACGAAAATTACAACAAAATATTAAATAAAATTTGATCTACTATAGTCTTAAAATAAATACTATGGTCTAGATAAAATTCAACCCTTAATTAAATCAAATAAGGGCCGATTTCTTCACATTTGCACAGGTCCTCTTTGATACTTCATGTTCAACTCTTCAAGTTATATTCTCCATGTTGTGATCTTGATCTTCATTAGTTAATAAATTAACTAACATATGATTGCCGTTCACATCTTTCAATTCTTCGAACTTCTTGCGAATTAACACTTGTAGATATCCTTGTAATTTCTACGCTCTAAGTCACGTCAATGGACCTTTAAATTGCAGCTCGGGTTGAAGGCCTTCCATACCTTGCATGGCTTCATCATTTGCTGACACAGCAAGTAGCACAACTATTAACCCAATTCACCACATTCTCTTTTGTTTAAGCTAAAAGAAGAGTCTCTTAAGCCTCACATAGATCCCATAAATGGTTGAATGACCTCCGTAGGGGTAGTCATGCATTTCTTGCCAAATTACTTTCCTCACATCTGCCACATTACCAATCACATGTCTCTGTGCTTCGGCAAATTCCCCATAAGCTCGTAGTCAGGATAAGAACTTATGTCTAATCTCTTAGAATCTAGTAAAGATGTGATCCAAGAATCACCCTGATAGCTCTTTATAACCTGTTGAATCAAACATGGAACTATAGGGGTGATGGAGTAGCAGCTCTGGTCTGTATGTTCCCTTTTTGATAGGGCATTAGCAACACGGTTTTCTATTGCCTTTTTGTAATCAATTTCATAATTCAAACCCAAAAGCTTGGTGATCCATTTTTATTACATAGAAGTCATGATCCTTTGGTCAAGTAAGTATCGTAGGGCTTGTTGATCTATTCTGATAATAAACTTATGCTCTTGTAAATAATGCCTCCACTTTTGCACTGCCATTAATGTTATAAGAAACTATCTTTCATAAATAGAAAGTAATTGATTTTTTGCACACAAATTCTTGCTCATATAGGAGATAGGTCTTTTTTTCTGCATAAGGATAGCCCTTATTATGGCACAGTTAACTAATGCTCAACAATTTGTACTTTAGTCCATCCACATGAGAATCTCCATTGACTACAACTTTTCTTTTGACTATGAAACCTTCTTGTGACGTCTCAAAATTTCATAAATAATATATATCTCATTTATTCAAATAAAAGAGTTTAATACAACGAAAGAAATGTTTAAAATGAAATAATATTTAATTAATCTTGACCATAAGTCCTTCTCCACGTCATTGCTCGAACTTCCTTGGCCTGAAAATATAAATAACTTTGGAGTGAGTGCTATTAACTCAGTGGGATCCACGTTTATCCCAATTATACAAATACATAACATAACAAGTCAATTATAGCATAGTGTCCATAGACCGTCACATCATAGGAACCCGGAGGGTGTCATCAATAAACATAAAGCTCGTAGGCTATCATAAATACCCAGAGGGGGTCATCATAAACATAAGGCCCATAGGCCATCATCAAATAATCCGGAGGGGGTCATCAATAGCACCAACATATCATATACAAGCATAATAGGGATAAATGTATTTTAATTTCTGAAGTTACATAAACTGCACACTCATGTTCATTATCATGTACATGTACATTGTTGTGAATATTCAAGGTCAGAATACCTTGCAAAAATAAAATATCTTGCAAAACATGGATGTAAGATACGGACAAAATAAAAAACTTATATTGCATTACTCTCCCTATTTTCCACCGAGAACGGTAAGGGAGTAATCTCAGAAACTACTCAAATTTGTCAGAGTCTTGCTCATCTCCTTCTTCTTCTGATCATCCTTCTTTAGAGCCTCCTTCAGCATCATCATACTCTGTCTCTTCACCCTCATCAGCCTCTTCTTCTTCTTCTTCTTCTTCCTCATCTTCTTCTTCTTCCTTATCTTCTTCTTCTTCTTCTTCTTCTTCTTCTTCTTCTTCTTCATCAACCTCCTACTCTTCTTCATGAACCTCCCTATCCTCCTCTGCAGACTCTTCTTTGTCAGCTTCAGTTTTCTGTCCTTGTTCTGTAGTATATGCTTCACTTTGCTATTGAGTCCGTAAAGATTCCTTCTGAGTAGCAGCTTCGGCAGTACTTGCAAGCTTGTGCAATTTACGAACATTATCAGGTACATCTGCTGCTGGTGAGGCAAATCCTTTTCCTGATGAAAGATCAACAATCAAAGCTTGTATCTTCATGTTCTTAGAAGTATGCTCAGAAAGTAATCGAGCATG
The DNA here is from genome assembly GCA_026008535.1 of Perilla frutescens. Classification (NCBI taxonomy): domain Eukaryota; kingdom Viridiplantae; phylum Streptophyta; class Magnoliopsida; order Lamiales; family Lamiaceae; genus Perilla; species Perilla frutescens. The sequence continues at coordinate 26,449,003 of BRKX01000019.1, forward strand.
AAACTCCAAGCTTCTCTCTAGAAATTTAAGCACAACACTTTTTGGTAAGGATTCTTCCACAGAAGCATCACTTCATTTCTTGGATGTTATGAATTGTTTAAACTAGAGGTACATGTGATGATCTCTAATTTCAGGAGCAACCTTGATCACAAGAGGCTTTTTAGGTGGAATTGACCTTATCATTCTTTGAAGAGACATTCTTCTTTTGTTGTTTTATGATGCTATATATCAATGAAGGATAACACAGAGGTCCCTTCACCACTGTAGACTTTGCACTACTCCAAGAAACCTAGCTTCCTCCAGCAAAGAATATACTTCAGTAGCCAGTAGTGTATCCTTGTCCACCTTCTTCTCAGAGATCATAGACCTCTACTTCACTTTCTCCCATAGTTCAACATGCTTAGAAGATCGAAAGATAGCATGTTTAGAAGTACCTAGCATGTCGATGATCTATTTGTGAATGTCAGACTCAAGTTCACTTGAATGTGAGTGAACATCTTCAGGTACATCTTTGGTCTTGACAGCTTTCTTAGCCTTCTTGGAAGGACCTGCCGATTCAACAACTTTTTTTTTCTTTACTGATGCAGCAGTGGATGGTGGAGCAGCAGATGCTCGGCTTCTTGTTATAGGAGTCCGTTGAACTAACTGCATTACAGTAGTGGGTGTCTTCTTTCTTGGTGTTTTCTTCTTAACAGGCGATCTGGAAAAAGGATCATATTGTGTAGACACAAGCAAATTCTACTATTGTGGAACATGAGACTTCTCAGTAGATTCAGAGGATGAACTCTGAATATCATTCTTTTCAGTAGTTTCTGCAACTAAAGGTCATTTTATGACCTTTTTCTTTCCCTTGGCAATAGCAGCAGCAATTGTTTTCATTTTAAGGCTTAAGAGAATATCATCTTCCCTGTCTTCATCATCACCTTCAGTAGTAGAAGGTTGAGTAGGCGAATTCTAAGCGACACTTGCAGGGGTTGAGGTCTCTGCAGTGCTTTTCTCAGTAACATGTTCTTTAGCATGATCACGAACATCTTTAGGCATAACAGGATCATCAACAGCAGGTCCCTTCTCTTTAAGAAGGGCTTGGGCAGCAGGTGCTATGATGATTTTCTTCACAGAAGGGGCTGAAGTCTTTTTTCATTTCTTGACTGTAGTTCTTTTTGTTCTTACCTTCTTCTTGTTGACATTGTATGATTGTGCAGCTTCCTTTAGCAGATCTTGGATTGTAAAACTTTGAGTCTTTGATTTCTTTGCAGAAGAAGTAATTTCTTGTTCTTCTATTTCCAAGTCTTCTTCTTCTTTTTCTTCTCCATGGAACATTTCAATCAATTCATCAGTATCTTTGCTGGATGATTCATCACGGAGCATCTCTGAGCAGGTTTCTTGTAGGATGATTCACCTTAAACTTGTCTATCGAACTCATCCTCCTCGTAAAACTGATCTTGAGGCTTGGAATATGTTACCTTTCCACGCCTCATCCTAGGCTTCACGACTTTCTTGGGACGGACAAGTTTACGCTTAGGTGCCATCGACAATATGTGGGTGATTTGCAAGAATGATTTGTGAAAAACAATGGCAAAACAAAGGTATACTTTCAAAGAACTTAGGAGATTAGAAAGAGAAAGAGGTTTATGATTTCAGAAATTTGAAACTAATAATTAATCTCTCTCTAAACGGCAGGGCCGTCTAATAGGGTGAGCAAGGTGAGCTTTCACACAGGGCCTCATAATTTTTAGGGCCTCAAATTTTTTTACTTCTATTTAATATACTTTATGTATTATTTTAAGAAATTAAATTTTCTTCATTCTCTCCTCTTTACCGCAATACCTAATACAAACATTTCTATTTTCAAATTTCAACTTTCAACACAGATATTATTTCCTCTTCAATTTTGCAACTTTCCATCTTCTTTCATCATTATTCTTCTAATTACCATTAGATTTTTCTCTATGAAAAAAACTTATTATCTTTTTCATGAAATACTCATATCAAACTCCAATATTCCTTCACAAATCACGTTTCCAATTCTGTTGTCACTACAATTACAAAGTTTTTCTTTCATTCCTCGATTCCCTTAAAGGCCAAATTCCTAATCAGTATTTTTTTAAACCCTATTCTACTTAATTTTTTTCGATTTTTCTGTTTGAATGATTTAGAAATCTGAATTTAATTATCTGCTTGCGTGAATTAATAGATAATTCTATTATCTATTTGAACGAAATGAATGATGATAATATCTATATTCAACGATGTCACAAGAAAGACTTAATGAAGAAAAACTTAGTGGATTGGTGATGATAGCCATAGAAAATGATATTTTGGAAAAGATTGAATAAGAAGATTTGATTGATGAATTTGGTTCAAAGATTACTAGAAGATTATCACTTCTTATGTAAAATCGTAGAAAATTCATATATATTTAAGGTTCTATGGAGAATATTATCAACACTATACATACAATATTTTAAATTTTTAGTCTTCTAATAATATTACTATAATTATAAAAATTATAACATTTTTTTTTAATTTTAGGACCTAATTTTTATTATTTGTGCAAGGCCTACAAAATGATTAAGACAACCCTGCTAAATGGCTAAACATATATATAAGGGGTACTCCATTCAAAGCATAGGCTTAGGTTTTCGTTAGACTAAAAAACCGAAGGGAAATCCCAGAAAATCAGAGATGACGATTGCATGTCAGAACTAGCCGTTGACAATGAAGTACTCAGGATTTGAAAAATGTTGATGTATATCTAGAGGAACATTTATGAGAATGTTCAGTCCCTTTGTGCAGGAATGGTTCTTTCATGCTGAGTGTGAAATAGACACACTCATACTCCTGTTCTTGGTTCTACTGAACCAAACACACCCTAAGGGATGATCTAAGTTTCTCAAATCAAGCAATATCCAGACCCTTGGTGAAAAGATCAGCGAATTGATCTTTTGTCTTCATGTGTTCAATCTTCAGTACTTCTTCTTCAACAAGCTCTCTGATGAAGTATGCATGATGTCATTGTTTCCTAAAAAGAAACAAGCACCCGATGTGCTTTTTTTGTCATCTGGAGATCTTTCCCAGTCAGCATCATAGTATGCAGTAATACTTGCATTGGTATCAGAAGTATACCACAATCCGTAGTCTGCAATTTCATTGATGTACTTGATGATGTTCTTAACAGCCTTCATATGACTCTCCTTAGGACAAGACTGATATCTGGCACACACTCCCACACTATATGCTATATCTGGTCTGCTTGTAGTGAGATATAGGAGACTCCCACTCATGCTTCTATATAAAGTTCGATGAACTTCAGCTCCTGCATCATCTTTTCAATCTTGATTGTAGTGCTGATAGAAATTCTTTTGTGTATAGAATTTTCCAGCTCAAACTTTTTGACCAAGTTTCTGGCATACTTGGATTGAGAGATGAATATCCCTTCTTCTGACTGCATTATCTGAAGCCTAAGAAAGTATTTCAGATCCCCAACTAAGCTCATCTCAAACTCAGTTTCCATGTCCCTGATAAAGTCCTTGACCATCTTATCAGACACTGAACCAAACATTAAATCATCAACATATACTTGAACTATAATTACTTATGACTTATATTTTTTGATAAATAGTGCTCTGTCTTGTCTCCCTCTGTTGTATTCTTTGCTAACCAGGTATGTAGCTAGTCTTTCATACCATGCCCGACGATCCTGCTTTAAGCTATAAAGAGCTTTCTTTAGTTTGAAGGCATATTCTGGATGATGTGGATCTTCAAATCCTTTAGGCTGAGCTACAAAAACATCCTTATTCAAAAAACCATTCAGAAAAGCACTCTTGACATCCATCCGGTATAGCTTGAACTTTATAATGCAGGCCATGGCTAGAAGAAGTCTGACTAATTATATCCTTTTAACTAGAGCAAAAGTTTCATCAAAATCGATGCCTTCAATTTGAGAATATGCTTGAGCAACCAGTCTGGCTTTATTTCTTGTAATGTTCCCAGCTTCATCAGTTATATTCTTGAATATCCACTTGGTTCCTACTATGTTGACTCCTTCAGGTTTCTCCACAAGAATCCAAACATCATTCTTTTTGAACTATAGAAGTTCTTCCTACATAGCCTCAATCTAATAGTCATCTTTGAGAGCTTCTTGGCTGTTCTTGGGTTCAATCTTGGAGGCCAAACGGACATTGGATATCTTATCATGCATCCTCTTTCTTAGTATGCTTCTGGACATTCTTTCTTCATGAATGTCTCCTATTACTTCTAAAGTAGGATGATCCTTGATGATCTGTTTTGAAGGCTTTCTTTGCTTCACAATCTGTTCATCAGATTCTCTGTCTGCATCATCATGTACCTTCGGATGTTCGAAGACATCTGTGTGAACATCTTCTTTAGAGGTATTGATAGAATTATCCCGATCATCAAATCTGACATTAACTGTCTCAATGACAGCCTTGGCTCTTTGTTGTAAATCCTGTATGATTTACTGCTTCTGGGTATCCAACAAACATCCCTTCTACTCCTTTGTTGTTCATCTTGCTGAGATACTCTCTGTCATTGAGTATATAGCAAGTGGTGCCAAACATAAGAAAGTACTTCACTGTTGGTTTCTTTTCATTCTAAATCTCATATGGTGTAGGATATGACATGCAGTGTTAATAGCTTCTGCCCAGAACATAGCATCAACTTTGTAAGAAAATTTTCTTGGCATAACATGAACTTTGTAAGAAAATTTTATTGGAAGAGATCAGAGAACCTTACTTACAAGCTTCTCATTGCTGATAGGCTCTCCAAGAGCAAAACCTTCATTTGATATGCTTCTAAGTCTGGCATTAAACTCACTAACAGATTCATAATCTTTCATTCTGAGACTTTCAAACTTTGAAGTAAGATTTTAAAGTCTTGACAGTCTTACTGAAGTAGTCCCTTCAAAGGTGGTTCCCAGAATATTCCATGCAGCTTTTGCAGTCTCACAAGTTGAGATTAGACTGAATGTCTCAAGATCTACTATAGAGAATATTGCATTGAGAGTTTTAGAGTTAACATTGTACCAGTTCTTCTGCGGCACAGTCCACTCTCCTTCTTGAATCTCCACATGCTTTCCTTCCTTAGTAACAGTTGAATTTTCCCATTTTTCCGTGACACTTTTCCATGCAAGTTCATCGATCGATCTCAGAAATGCCCTCATCCTTACTTTTCGGTAAGGATAATTGTTGCCTTCTAGCAATGGTGGTCTGACTGTAGATCCTCTTTCTTGGATTACACTCATGACTAAATTGCAACCAAAACCTTCACGCATATATGTACTTTTCAGGACTCTTTTTGCACTAAAACCAAGGTGACCCGCTCTAGTATCAATTGAAGTTACATAAACTGTGCGCACATGTTCATTATCATGTACGGGTACATTGTTGTGAACATTTAAGGTTAAAATATATTAATTGAATGTAAGTAAAAAACACGAGGTTGGTAACCTTGTTCTATCAACTGATCTACGTCAAGGGGACTTCACAAGTCCGTGAGAAATAGTTCACTACTCTGTTGAATGGTTACAAAGGCTATTACATGAAGACTCCCGTCACTTGACCCCTTTCCTACCTACTATAACTTCTTTCGATGAACTGAATTGTGAGCTTCCCTTACAGCCTAGACTCCCTCTAGTTTCTATAGGAAATCTCTCCCGAGACTCCTCTAAGTGTGTATGAAATAGATTCAAGCACGGACTAGAAACACAATGATCACAACTATCAAACCTAGTCTACTCGAATACTATATGCTCTAAAGATGAAGTCTTTTAACTCTCTACTATTTATGTATTCGTAAAACTCTCATCATATAATCTAGTCTGATTCCCAAGCTATTTATAAATAAAAGATATAGCCTTAACGAGGTAATCAGAAATCCTATTTTGACTAGAATTCAATAAGGAAACTTTTCTTTAAATAACTCGGACTTTCCTAGTTTAGATGTCTTCCTTGAATAGAACTCAGACTTTCCTTCTTTGTTCTTTATCATGAACAAGGTAGCTTCTATTATGAAACATCCATGTTGAATCTCGAGCTCTTTGAATCTACATGATATGTTTTTTGTAAACTCTCTGGACAACCATGTACAAGATCATGTTCCTGAACATGATTAAGTACATGTCTTGATCTTCAATCAGATTGGCAGCGGAATATTCACAGTAATGTCCACAATCAGGATCCTCTCGCTACCACGGCTGCACATGGGGATAACCAATAACCCACCGAGTCATCACCACTGTAGTCGCCCCATCTCTGCAGCCACGCCACCGCCGCCATACCTCCTGCTCCCTCAGTCTCACCCTCCCCCATTTTTTATTGATATGATATGTTTATCAAAATATGCACAAGAAGATTTATACCTCTAGAGAATATTAGAATGCTTGAAATACTTGAATGATTTTGGTTGTGTGATTTTGTGAATGAAGGAGGATCTATTTATACTGGAGAATTTCGATTGGTAAAGAAAAAAGAATGGTTTATGAATCAATTTGCTGAAATCTCGTGAAGAATGTAGCTGGATTTTTAGTTACATCAGGATGGGAATTCCGCCATTTCCATTCTACGTCAGGGGGACTTCACAAGTCCGTGAGAAATAATCCACTACTCTGTTGTATGGTTACAAAGGCTATTACACGATGACCTTCCGTCACTCGACCCCTTTCCTACCCATAACAACTTCTTTCAATGAATTGAATTATGAGCTCCTTTCACAACCTAGACTTCTTCTAATTCCCACAGAAAATCTCTCTCGAGACTCCTCTAAGTGTGTATGAAATAGATTCAAACACAGACTAGAAAAACAATAATCAACAGATCAATTCTAGCCTAACAATACCGAATACCTAATGCTTCAGATATGAAGTCTTTTAGACTCTCTAAATCAGTTATGTGTATTCGTGTATGTGCTACCTAAACTAGTCTGATTCATCAAGCTATTTATAGATGAAAAATATAGCCTTCACAAGGCAATCAGAAGTCCTAATCAAACTTGAATTCAATAAGAACACTTTGTTAAATTAATTCGAACAACCATAGTTTAGATTTCTTCCTTGAATAGAACTCTTGCTTTCCTTCTTTGATCTTCATCACGAATAAGATAGTTTCTATTCTAAAACGTCTATCTTGAATCTGTAGCTTCAACTCCTTAAATCTAGCATGGCATGTCTCTTGTAAACTCTCTCGACAACCATGTACATGATCATGTTCATGAACATGATTAAGTATATGTCTTGATCTTCAATCAGATTAGCAGCGGAATGTTCATTGAAATGTCCAGAACACCGTAGTGCAGATGGCACTAACATGATAAATCAAAGCAGTAGATGGCTTAAGAACCCGAACTCTATGGATCTTTATTCTCTTCTTTTCAGGGTCAGATCAGAGAACAGTATCCTATCGGGATCCTCCTCAATACACATGTCAGTGTATCAGAATAATCAATTAGTCAAGATAAACTAACTATCATATTATTCTACGACTTACAATGATTGGTTTAGGATCATCTAAACTGCGAGACTTTTAATACTTTGCAAGTAATCCAATGATATGATCTCTAACGTGTGTTTACCCACACCATATCATATACAATGCAAGTATAATGAGACATGCATATATATTGTAAAACCCCAGATTTTTGAATTATGTTAGAGGATTTTTAATAGTAATTAAATAGTTAAGAAAGAAATTTAAATAAGGTTTAAGTGAAGTCAGATGTCAGTCACGACTTTAGGAGTTAGTTTCTGGTGAAATCGTATTTTCGGAAATTTTGATTTTAACTCTATTTTGGTCAAACTTGATCTCGTTAGAAAAGTTTTAACTCAAGGAGTGTGCCGATGTTTCCGGAATTTTATCCTGAAGTCATTTGAGTTCCCAGTGATGAAAAACCTATTTAAAAGAATGAATGAATAGTAATTTTTGCGTGCGTTTACGTTTTGAGAAATTTTTGAAATCCTCCTCGTTGATCCGAGTCTTGTTCTGTCAGGCCCCTTTTATGGAAAATGTCTCAAGGAATCCATTCACATTCACGATGTCGATTCTGAGGTCAATCGAACGCTTAGAAGCAAAATCTGTCAGTCTGAGTGAATAGTAAAAAGTTATTCCACAAAGGGAATCTTGGCTCGTTTTTTTTTTTCTGACGATCCTGTCTTCATCCCGAATCAAGTTGGTTCACTAGTATTGGAGCCAACAAATCTCTCGGTATTTTTAGATTTCGTGTCTGAAGTTATTTGGACCTCGACATCGAATAAAGCAGCTTTTAACCGAACCCCGATTAAATTTTGCAGTATTTCCGTATTGCAATGGCTTCTAAAGGAAGTCAAAGCTTCTCCTATAAATAAAGTATCAGCCCTTCACTTTTTTCACACCAAATTCACTCATTTCTCATTTCTAGAGAGTGGGAAAGCTTGTGAGAGCCGAGAAAGTTCTATCAAAGTAAAAAGCGTTCTTCGTGAGTGTTCTCCAAGACGACGAGTGGAGTGGCGTGGAAGGGATACAGTGAGGGAATGTGCTAGGGGCACCGTTGGGTCGTAGCAGGCGGCTCTACCGCTGTTACGACTCGACAAAATGCCGAGCCAGCAACCTTTCTTCGACGTACCTAACCCCGTCCATTCTTGTTCGTCGGCCCCGATTCCATTTCTTTTCTGTCTTTCAATTCCGCATTTGCTTTCTGTTCTTTTTATTCTTCGTATACTTCATTACTACTTAAATACCTTCCGTTTAAAGTTGTATTTCGATTCTTATTGAAGTTCCAAGTTAATAACGTTTACGTTATATTGCTCGCTTTATTCCGGTCGTTATAATTCTCATCATTATTTCGTGTAATTAGTCTCATTATTCCGTTTAACTCCCGTTCAAGTTATATTTAAATATTTCATCATTATTCTAAATATTTTAGGAGGATTATTTTGTTTATGTTGTTATAATGCCGATTTCGTTTTAAGTTAAAGCATGGCGTTTCATGTTAATTTAAATTATTGAAGTATGTTTTTAAAATTTTTATAAGTGTTCTTCGTGTTTGTCAAAAGAATCGACGAACACTGAAGAAACCCAGAAGACGATTGCCCAGAAATTAGGCGTAGAGAGAGGCCGCCGAGGCGGGGGGTGCGCCGCCGCGCAACACCTTCCGTGGCGAACAGCTTGTCCGTCGGCGCAGGGGGGCGCCGCGGCGGGAGAGGAGGGTGCCTGCCGGCGTAGGGTTGGGCTGCGGCGGGGGCTACCCGCAGGTGCCGGTGTGCGCCGCAGTGCGCCCCCTCCCGTGTTGTTCCATGCCGATTTTTTCAGCTATGTTCGTACCCTCTTTTTGAACCTTTCGAGTTGTGTTTTTCCAAACTAATCCCGAGTTATTTCCAAGTTTAATTTAAGAATATTTTTAAGTTATTTTTGTCTAAAATTCAAGTATCAAAATATGATTTCCCCAAGTAATTTCTTTTAGAATTTTATAAAGTCATTAAGTGGTGCAATCTGTATTTAAGTCTTAGATTAAGGTCTTTGGGTTAGGTATTGCTATTTTCTCGTTCTAGATGTTTGATTTCTTCGAAAGAGGTCGCTAAGTCGATGATTCGACTTTTGTAGGAGGAAGTGAGCCCCGTGAAAATCCGAAGAAGGATCATTAGCTCATTGCTTTACCTTCTGCCCAATAGTCGAGGTGGGTAAATGTATACTCCTTTAAAGTTTGAGCTAATAAGCTCTAGAAGCATATAGGGCAAATGAGATATCCAATAAAACATTTTTGCTCTGCCTGATTGATCTCTGTATAAGAAATGAAGGAAATGAAAGATATTATATGTTGATTGAGCTCTCGAGCATGTTTAGAAATGCTAGAAATGTTAAAGTATTGTTTGTGCTTAGCATGAGATATTTGGAATTATCTTTAGTTGCAATTCGTATTTATGTACATTCATTTCCTCGTATTTGAATGTTGGATTTTGCTAAAGTGCATTTAGCTAATTAAGCATTGCCTTTTTGGGTAGTGATAAATCCCTTATAGGCCGAAGTCATGCTTAAGTAAAGGATTAGCCTTAGACGTTGCTCTAAGCTCGATAATTCCAGTAAGGAAAATGAAGCTAAGGAATTAAGGATAAAGGTTGAGAAAGGAAGGCTAAGTTAAGGAAGGAAGAATATAGCTTTTATAACCAGGATTGAGCTCAGAATTAATGATCTTTGATCATTAAAGTAAGTCACTGCTGGGTTAATATCCTATGGCATGCCTAAGGGTTCAGTTGACATCAGGTTTGAGCCAAGGTTGAGCTCAAAAGTAAAGAAAAGGTTTTGCGGATATCGAGAGGGCTTTTGTGTTTTGCTCTCCATATACCGCCAGCTTATTATTGGATATTTCTTGAGTTATTAAAGAAGCTTTTATTAAAACCCACTGAGTACATTAGTGCTCACGCCCTCTTTTTCAAATATTTTCAGGTTGAGATGCTGAGGATGATGGTGGCTGTGGATGTTGGTTGGCTGCCAAGATTGTTTTGTTATTATATAAGTTCTTTTGAAATCCCATCACTATAAGAAAAACGCTCATACACCACGGTTATGAAAATTGACCGTGGTGTAAGTGGCAGTCGTCTATGCCAACGCTCATACACCACGGGTAATCACCGTGGTAAAATTACCACGGTTTTTTTAAAAACGTGGTTAATTTACGACGGTGGCATACAGCACGGTTATTCACCGTGGTAATTTTACCACTATTTTCAAAAAACTGTTGTAAATTTATGAAAAACCGTGGTAAATTTATGACGGTTACAAAAAATCATGGTAATTTTACCACGGTTTAAGTATAACCGTGGTAAGTTTACCACGAATTTATTAAAACTGTGGTAAAATTACCACAATTTTATTAAAAAATCGTGGTAAAATTACCACCGTTGTGATAATACCGTGGTAAATTTACCACGGTTCGCCACTAAAACCGTGGTATATTTTTATTTTTTATTTAATTTTATTATTTTATTATTTTATTTTTAAATCTCTTGATAAATTATTGTCTAACATGTATAATCCCAAACTAAAAAATATTTTATAGAAATCATAATCATCCAAAATACAAAAATCTCATTCAAAATACAAAATCTCATCTATAATACAATATCTTATCCAAAATATAAAATTCATTGCAAAGAAATATCTCTATTGCTTGTTAAAAAACTACTAAACAAATCCAAAGTTCTATTACAAAGATCTTACTAGTTCCATTAGCTAGCTCCAATGGTATATTGAAGAAATAAATTAGAGATGATTAGCTCACAATAACCTGCAACATGTCAAAAGACAAGTAATTAATTACAAGGCCTTAAAATCGTAAAACAATTACGAGATATATTAACCTAAAGCACTATACACAATTACATATACCAAAGAAGATGAACATTTCTTATGCAGCAACATACCAATTTCTTCAACTTCATGTGCAGCAATTTCAGAAGGAATATACACAAATACCTTATGGCTTTACTGAGTGGTATTCTGCAAGATTTCAAGACATTGATAAAAATCCTCCAGTTATGGTTTTTGCTAAATGAAGGCATATCTAATAAACAAAATCCTACAGCTATACTGTTAAATTAATATAAGGAGAGTTCTAACATCTAAAACGACTTCTAACATGCTTACAAAACTTAAAAATCCTTAATGCTTCCCCCACAAATGCCTGTAACAACAAATGCCTTCTAAAAAATCTCGTTGAACTAATCAAACAAGAACAAGGCATAAAAGGATATGCCACGGTGTAAAAAGATACACAAGAAAGTGAAACTTTTCTTCTAAGAAATAGAAAAAATGATCATATATATAATAGGTGATTAACTTAGTCTCTTCGAGTTATAATAGAAAAAATGATCTAATGATTAATAAACTGAAAATTACCTTGCATGATCTTATATATGCTCAAGTACACAATTCGCCCACTTCACACGAACTTCATTGATATCCTCTTGCAAATACTTCTCCCTTTTTAAGACATCCTAATTTCTTACAGTGACATCCTTTGTTATGCTTTCCCAAAACTAAAACTTCACCAGCTTTTTCCTGTATGTGCAATTAATCAACTACTAATGTTGTCATGAGTAGCAGACATGCATTAAAAAAAGTACAATATTATTATTCATTTTCAATTGAAGAGGTAGCTAGGAAGGTAGTAAAAGGTAAAGTATTCTCATGAATAAATATCTCAATCAAAAAGTACAGGTAAGAGATTTTTATGTGCAACCTTTACGGGATTATTATGAAGTCAGTACACCATATTATGTTAAAAAGGTTATCACAAATATATATAAGTCAGCCAGAGAATATAACAACCAACTAAGATATTAAGCAACCAACAGGCAACAACATGAGACACAAAAAATATTTATCTTCCTAACTTAATTATGTTATGTGATTCATAAATGATATCTTCCCAGGGAAATAATTTCAACCAAATCATTTGAATTCATTTTTGGGATTTTAGCACTTTCAAGATTCGAACCTCTTTTATTTGTCTAATAATTGAATAACATCTATACTGTATGTTGGATATTGTCTACTGATACTAAAAGTATTTACTACTGTTACTAAAAAATGCATGTGATATTGGATATTCTGTTGCAGAAACAAAAAACTCAAGCATGACTAAATGCCAACTACATTATAGTAACATAGCTAGGTGCAACTGCAACCCACATCAACACTGATATGAATTCTTTGAGTTATAAATTTAACCTGCTGGTTCTCTTGTAAAATCCAAAAACATTGATTGAGCATAATATAGGTATAATAAAGAAGAAATAATACAGGTACAATAAATGGAATGAAAAAATCAAGTAAATAAAAATAAGTAGGATAAGAATAAATGGAATGAAAAAACCAATAAATTACATGCCAAAAATAGAATAGAGGAAAATGGATGAACCTTGTATAACTCAAGTGAATAGTGAGATTTGCTTACATGTCCATAGTAAGACACACATACCTTAGACATTTCCTATTTACTTTTTTTGTCCCTTCCTTTTAAGTAAATAGTGAATCCCATTTTGTCAATGCTACTTTCCCTTGTCTACAAAAGAGAATAACAAAGTCACAAGAAGATTTAGTAGCATATCAATTGTATGAGAAGAAAATTGTGACTTATAGAAAACACTTAAAAGCTCATAAATTAGAAAGATTTCCTTGAGGTTCTTAAGAAATTCAAAAAAGCGGGGAGCAAAAAAAGGATGAAACTAGACAAAACTGCACATATGAAACCTTGAATTTTAACAGGTAAAACTGGGCAATAATCCAATAAAAGGACTTGCCATGGACAAAAATTGCTTTATGGGACAGCAAGAGAGCAATTTAACTTGTAGACATAATTCTGTCAATGGCGTTCTTAGCATCTCAGGGATCTAGCTAGCTCAAGAAGTTGATAGTGTTCGATATTAAGTACAATTAAACCAAGATGAGACATGTGAGTCCCATAACCTTACAAAACCTTCTAATTATCATTACCAGTGCACGAGGCATTGAGTACCTGATATGGCCGCATTAGTTTTTCATATCTGTGTTGTATATACAAACAAAAGCAGATTCCAGGCTTCACACCATGTATCAGGTACTCAATGTCTTCCTCGCCGTTACCTAGCATTTGCTTGAGATATCCAATCAGAAAGACCAGTGATTAGAATAAGCATTCAAAAGTCTTACTTCCGAATAACAAATAAAACATTATTTAATAAATCACTGTATAGATTCTTTGTTAGAGAAGAGATTTGCCTACATGTCCATATTTTTTTAAGAGTATCCATATCACACAAGAATTTACAGGGAGGATAGTATCATACATCAATAATGCATGTGTAAATAACATTAAGCGAATTGGATCCTTCCATGTGTAATTGGAGCTTTCTCTCCTATATTACCAATTAATGGCACATTCTCAGAATCAATCATCGTCCACATTAGACCAATACATGCAGATAATGTGGCTGTATGAGAGTAGATCGATACATGCAGATAGACAGTGTAGTTAAGGGAGTAAATGTAGAACAATTATATCTTAGTAAGACTGGGATCACCACCAATAAAGCATAGAAAACTGCAAATTGATGAAGCATGAACTACTCTAATATCAAAGTAAACGCAGAGAACAGCTAGCGGCTGATCATAAACACTGGGAAAAAGATTCTTTTACACAGTAAAGATATCTGGTATAGAAATTTGCAGTGTCACTTCAATAAAATTAGCATTTCAGATAATTAATTGTCGAAATAGAAATAGTGCAGATTTGCAAATAACCCATATCCCCCCTCTCTTGATGTGAGCAAAGGACAAAAGAACAAAATTAAATCAAATTCATAAAATCAAAATTGATTCCCAAAACAAAATTCACCCATTCTATTTTCTTCTCGATTGAACTTATTCAAATAAAATTTATAAACACAAATCAAAACCAAGTCAAAACTCTCTCTCTCTCTCCTACAACCATCATTGGGAGTGAAAATTTTAGATTGTGTTTGTGTAAATTTTTGGGAGTGAATATTTGTTGAAAGTTGAAGGAGGGCAAATAGCATTCCAAATCCTTGTCCATATCATGTACCCTTGGTCAGTTTAAGCACCAAGTTCTATCCAATTTTCTATTAATATGTAACTATATAAGTTTGGTCCATACACTGCATTGACTAACAGATTGGTTAGCTTTACATTAGATCTAAAAAGTCAGTCATTTTCTTACCTTTTAATTTTTAATTTTAAAGGCTCCCAACAATTCAAGGCAAAGACAAAAAGGAAGGATGCATAGGAATATTTTTCCACAGCCTGCTGGTCTGACATATCAGTCATATTTACATACAAGCATCTAAATGAAATCTAAGGTTATTGTTTGTTAGACTGAAGAAGTTCATGAGGTGCAACCATTAATGGAGGAAATAGGCATTTACCTTGATTAATATCATGAACAATTGCTGCCACATCATCTCCGGCAGTGCTCTTTCTTTTCACTAATATTTGTGGATATATATATATATATATATATATATATACAGAGAGAGAGAGAGATTAAAACAATACAACATTAGAAGATCAGAACACTAGAGGCCCATATCCTTAAACACTTTATCACTTGTCTAGCCAGGTGATAAGACTGAAATATACCTTTAAAATTATGAATTTGACGAAAGAATCTTATGCACAAGCAAGAAAAAAAAAAGCTCCAATAAACAAGACACCTACAGCAAAATCAGAAACAACTTCAACATATGATTCAATTATCCTTAACCAATAGTAATGGGGGGAATCAATAATTCTACTTTTCCAAGACCAACAATTTCAAGAATCTGAAAAAAACTTTACCCTTTTCAGAATCTTTGAAAAACATGACTGCACGCATAGATACACACACACACACACACACACGAGACAAAATCTATATTTTAATTCTTATTGTAATAATGTTATAACTGTAGTCCAAAACCAACTATAAGTAGTCTAGAGAGAGAGAGAGTGAGAGAGTGAATTTGTTGCTTACTGTAGCGATTAGTTAAGTGAGGTTGGTGGGTCGAGCAATGCAATAAATACCACTTTTAGTGACAGCAAAATATCAGCAGCACTAATAATCAGTAACACAAGATCTGACATTTCCCTTTATATGTCTTTTAATTTGTAATTAACTAAAGTAGAATTAAAGATACAAACCTCTCAATAAAGAGGAAAAAAAAGAAGGGCAGTTCAAAAATATATTTATTCAAGTTCAATGTTGGTATAAAAGTGCAACCAAAATCTGTTTTCAGTTCGATTCCATGATCATAGACGATATTTCTTTTCATCTAATGGCTTTTAATTAGTGAAAATCCAAAAAAAAAATGGAAGATGAGGGTTAGGCTTTACCATTTTACTTTCACCATAAATTTCACCACTGTTTCCCTCTTCACCTGCACAACTCCACATCGTATTCTTAAAATCTAAAAAGAACAAGGCATTCCTCCATGCTTAAGAAATAAAAGTGAACTTCTATGATTTTTAATACTCCACCAGTTTAGAGAATAGATAACAAACTTAAACCTGAATCCCCTTAGAAAACTTAGATTAATGATACCATTTGGGGCAAGAAAAATGAGATTAAGAAAGACCGAAAAATTGAATAAAAGTAGAATTACTCACCAACAATTAGGGATTCGTCCAAACTGATTTCTGAATTTTGAACCCTCTCCCCGCAATGAGCTTGGAAAAGGAGCTGAATAATTCTCAATTGCCGATCGATGAGAGCTACTTGCTGGAGCTAATCTCTTCTTTTCGAAGTGCGACTTCAGACGAAATCATTAATTGGCACGAAAACAACGATGGAGGTTTGAGTTTACGGTGAAGTAGATGGAGATGGCGAATGCAGAGAAGAATGGCAGGAGATGAATTTTAGGGATCGACTTTGATTTTTTCCAATCTCCCCTACTTTTCTTTGTTTTAATTTAAAATTAAAAATATTAATTTATGTTACCACGGTTTTGAATTAACTGTGGTCATTAAAAATACGCACATACACCACCCTTAAATATTACCAGTGGTGCATTCATAAACATACACCACTAAGTATTTAAAACCGTGGTGATTCTTCTGGAAAAGCATGCTCATACACCACGGTTTTCGTAAAAACCGTGGTTATTATCTAAATCACCACGGTTTCTTGCTAAAACCGTGGTGAATCGACAGTGGTGTATGAGCTTTTTTCTTGTAGTGTATTACGTATTCTGCTACTCTGATTCACTCTTTCTAATTCCGTTCAAAGTTCTATTATGATTATCGAAATTCTATGAATATTTCCCCAGACATGGTTATCTATATATAAAGATACATCATAAGTTTTATTCCCGCTTCTCGAGTATGTTTTCCTTTCGCCTATGAAGAGGCTTGTCCATGTTGGTATCTGTTTATCCGTTTTGACCTATAAATGGGTCTATGCTTGTTGGTATCTAATTAGTTAGCCGTTTAGTTCTACTAAAGCATGTTTCTTTCTTAATTAAGTAAACCCGAGTATCGTCGCCTATCTTTCAAAAGTATATTTTTATTCCCAAACCTCCTTTGTCAATCTTCCCAAATTAAAATAAAAATTTTCGAACTGCATATAAAAAAGTTATCCAATTTTAATTACACCATGCTCGAAAAATCGACACATTAAATCTGAAAATTTAAGCACATAAATTTATCAACAAATTTAATGTAATTTTCAACCACAGCCATAAAATTTATTCTAGAACATAGCTGATATGTGCTCCGATACCAATTGTTGGGGTTCTTTCAAATTATATCCCACAAGATCTAATCGGATATTCATTAATTCCATTAACATGTATATCATATTTTGTGTGTGACTTTATCATGCAAATACATTGAACGAATCATGTAAGAACATCGAGTTTAATGCAGCGGAAAAATTAAATCGATGAACCGACTTACATGAACAGTAGGGTTGCTCACGAGATTATAGGTCTAATCTCGTTGTTGTAGGAGACTCAATCGAACACAAGGCCTTTTTTGATGATGTTCGAGTTCTCCTGAGATGGCTATAACACTCTTTCATCTTCTACTGTATTCTCGTACCTTGTCTAGATATAGAGTGGGCTACAAACTACTAAACTGTGTGGATAACCTAGGGAATCAAGTTAGCAAGAGAGGGGCTATTTGTGATGCTATTATTTTCATCCCCCTTCCCTAATTAAGAAGAAGGGGGACGAAAATTATGAGGCCCAACCCTAATGGGGTTAGGCCTCTCCACTTATTCTATTCTCTCAGTCCACTCATGCATTAATTAGGTTACAGTAAGGATCTAGAAGAATATTAAATTGGTCCACTAATTTATTTAATTTCTAATATCCAATACTGGAATATAACTAAATAAATCAAGTGTTATTTTTTATTGCACTAAAGAAATAACACTGACCAACCAATTTAATACATATTTACTTATATGCTTTCTCCTTTAGTCCAGTCATTCCCCATGTTTAAGATATAATGTTCATTAATTAATTATGTAAGCTCTAACAACTATAATTAATTAATATATCTCAATTCCTAAAACAGTACCACACAACTATAATTCATTAATATATCCATTTCACATGTACTTATGTTTACTCAAGGGAACATCATCAACCTGACTCACTAGGACATGATGACTAACGCGCGGTCGTTTCGCGGTCAGAATAATTCTCAAGAGAGAGTTATCCTTATGGCCACAGCAAGGCGTAGCTAGCTAGTGTGAGTAAGGTTCAATCCCACGAGGAGCTGCGAATTCTATCTTCCAGTGTCACTTTTCCAAAAGGTTTTGAGGATTGTTGTGGTCTCCATACTTGTATGTAAAGACTGTAAACTAAAATAACTAAGCAATATAAAAGACAAGAAAATATTAATAGTAAAAGTACTCCGAATTTGAACTCAGATTTCAAACTTAACAAACACTTGACCAATCATGGGCACGCTGATTACTTATGCAATTACCTATTTATAGGCAATGGATCTCTCACATTTACCCAATCTATCCTTTCAGTTTAGCCTAGAGATGATCTCTCGTTCTCTAAACCCTAACTTGTTACCCAACCCCGATCTCTCATATAATTATAAGTAACAAAGCAGCATTATGATCTAGACAGACCCAGATTTACCTAGATAAAAATCTCTCTTATGCCCTCAGTACTCGTGATGTATCCCATCCCTTCATGACCAACACACAGCTACGATTTATTGACCATTTATAGAGGTAGTGAACACAATTATAATTAATGAATGATCAG
Organism: Perilla frutescens; assembly: GCA_026008535.1. NCBI lineage: Eukaryota > Viridiplantae > Streptophyta > Magnoliopsida > Lamiales > Lamiaceae > Perilla > Perilla frutescens. The sequence continues at coordinate 26,467,751 of BRKX01000019.1, forward strand.
CCACAATTAACTAGCTTAGCCCACTGTATAATGCAACAAAGAAAACGATTACACGACGGAACTAAATTCACACAGTTTATGCTCATAAGCCTCACGGTTCTTACATGTTCATTAAGTTCTTATCTTTGTTCAATCCACAATAACGAGTCTAGCCGCTCATGTTAGACTTGAACAATAAATATACTTAAAAGAATTGAAACAACACATAATATAAAGGAAAAACTTACCTATATTAATTGCAAAAGAGAATCCAACTCCAACGCTAGATTGAAGAACATAAAAACTGAAAATCCTAACTGCCTCCGGGCATATGGCCCGAGACAAAATGCAAAAAACAAAAATAAATTGTTTGTACTCAAAAGAAATAAAAGAGCGTAAAGAGATATTTCTTTTCTGCCATGCATCTACTGATATAGGAGTACAAAGATACAAAATAAATTCCCTACAGGCCGGGGGATCTTCAGCCCAGTCCACAGCCACCGTGCTCAAGACGTTTCATATCTGCCAGATTCTTCCTTTATTTACAAGATTCTGAGTCACAGATTCTTTACTCGCCGTGCCCTAGTATCACTTACATAGGAACTTTCCTTGTAGAGCCGATCCTCCTTCTGAAAGATCTCACTTTCCTTCGACGGCTCTTCTTTCCTTAGGCGGCTAGGGTGCACTGCTCCTGCTTCAGCTGATTGTGATTACTCTTGTGCCCCTGTCTCCTCTTCTCTACTTCAATCACTCTGGGTTGTTGTGGGCACGGTTACAAACTTCTCCTTTAGCTTCTGCTGGAATGGTGGGCGATTTCCCCCAAGCTCGAGAGAGAGCTTTCCGCTGAGAAGTTGTTACCCATCTTAGTATAATTGGCACCATTGTGCCCTATAGAAGTGATTCTACTGCCTCCTGCCTACCCTTGTGCCCATTCTGGCTCTTTCCGACTCAAAAAACATAAAAAAACAAAAAACAAAGAACGAGAAAAAGACACAAAAACACGTGACTATTTGGACTTGACACACCCACCCACTTTAGTCATACTTGCCCTCAAGTATGCGGGTACAACGTGCCCAAAAAGAAAAACAGAAAAAACAAAAGGAGGAAAAGACAGACTCACGACAAAAACAAAACAAAGCAAGCATGTAAAACATATCACTTGTGGGCACAAAGACCTAGGAATCTAATCACACTCAACAACATATAAACAGTAAAAACATACATAATGCCCACTACAAATCAAAATGACTAAGTGAGTGGTTCTCTCATGCTTTCCTCACTCAAGTGTTTTGGCTAAGTGTTTACGCTCAAGGAAAAACATAATTGAACCGAGGGTCACTATAGGCTTGCAAGTGCTCTTGTTCCTCCACCACTGTTGGAATAATAGGCACACTTATGCTAAGCACTTTGAAGGTTGTAATGGGGCTACGGGTTCAAGGTAGGAAATATTTAGATCTGGCTTAGAATTTAGTCGAATAACCCCTTTCAGAGACTTCTTTTGACTCTTACTGGCCTTTGCCACCGTACCCATTTTACAAAGCACATTCCCCAGATTTTTTATCATGTGGGCATTTTGTACTTTTATTTCCTTGGGGTTAATTTTTCTTTATTTTTTTATTTCGACCCCTTTCTTTTTCTTTTTCTTTCTTTTTCTTTGCATTTTATGCCTTTTAACACACCAGATTTATCATCCCCTTATGCCCATGGTCTTTTTATGGGTTTCAAGAAATAACATGACCAAGGCTTAATTCATTTCGGCTAAAAAAGGGTTGTAAGAGATAATATCAAGGTGGTTTTATTTGGCTCTTTGGGCTAAGAAAGAAAATTTACCTAAGCATTTCATAGCATACCCAAAATTTCTTGTAATCTCAGAATAGAGCAAAAGCAAGTTCTGGTTGACCTAAATTCAATAATGCAGAAATCATATAAGAAAGAATAATCACATGCATCTTGAATTCAGGCTCAATTCCTCACAAGGTACGTAGTTCATTCATCATATAAGCAGTAGCATGGGCATGTTGAAATGAAAATACAGTAAAATATTCTGCCGTATGGTCACAAGACCCTAGACTCCATGCTTATAAGTTTAAATATTTACACATGCTTGACACATAAAAAAAACGCAAAGAAGGCAGAATAACCCCCACCCACACACTTTGCCTTCGGTAAAGTGGGTGTGAGAAGGTTATCCTACGAACCGCAAACTCAACGAAAAATTAAATGGCCACCCCTACCCACACACTTTGCCTTAGGTAAAGTGGGTCGGTACGGAGGTCATTTAACTAAAACAACAACAAAAAACTCACAAACATAAAACAAAAAACAAAACAGAAACACAAAAACAATGACTCCTTAGTGTCCACACCCACACACTTTGCGCTAAGCAAAGTGTGAGAATGGGGCGACATCTAGACACAGAAAAATAAAAACCTAATCTACGAGAAAGAGTACCAGTTTAGGCATCAGAGGGGGTCATATAATTAAATCCGACATGCTTGAAGTAGGCGAAAAATGATGAAGTCATGAGCAACAAAGATGATCAAGATCCGGAGTTGCAATTTCGAGGACCAATCACAAGATCAAGAGCTAAGAAGTTGCAAGCTTACTTGCAAGTGATGATTCGAAGAAAGCTCGAGATTGGAGATGAAGAATCCAGAAGAGGCGATGCCAAGTTGGTTAATTTATTAACCATTGAAGATCAAGAACATACCATGGAGAATTACACTTGAAGAGTTTAAATGCATTTGTGCATGAACTATCGGTATGCCCAAACCGACTAGTTTCGGTCGGTATGCCCATACCGAGTAGTTCCGACACTTGATATTTTTTATCTAGAATATAGTATTATTTTTATTTAATTTAGACTATAGAAGATCATATTTTTATTTAATTATTTGAGTAATTTTCGTCCATATTGAGATTAGGTTTGACTAGAATTGTATTTAAGGCAATTTCCTACCTTGAATAGAATTCTAGTTTAGGTATCTTCCTAGTATAGTTAGAGATCCTTTTTGGATCAATTTTTAGGCCTTTTAGGCTTATTATTTTCGTGCCCTATGGTACTTATAAATAGGGGATCTTTGTTTTATTGATTTTTTAGACATTATTGATTAAAATTGCTTTTGCATTCAATTTGTGCCTCAACCGTTCAAAGCTTTTGATTGTTTTCTGTTGAAAATACTCATTCTTGAAGCCTAGCAACTTTGAGTCTTACATCAAGGGAACGTTCTAATTCACACGAGGAATTAGGGTGAACTCACTACCGAGGAGTAACTTTGAGATTCGTTTTCATCGTACAAGATACGCCGGGGATTAATCGGGTTGCAAATCACAACACCTCCATCGTCCAGCCACCATCTTCGACTTCCTACACCTTCCATCAACGTCCGTGACACTCCCAAGCCATCAAGACCTGATCGTGTGTCGATCATCAAGGGTTCGGTTCCATTCAGCATAAACTCATCGTGTTTTCCATCTATATCGTAAGTCCTTCGAACCTCTATCATATCCTATCTACTCTAGCCTTTCTAAACCTGTTCATCATCATCGAAATTTTATCAACCCTACACCTATCCTAGCCGTCCATAACAGCCCTTCTCTTTATTGGATTTGTGTTATTTTGTGTGATATTGTCTAGGTATTTTAATTGAGTCTTAGTCATCTAGCTAATCGAGTATAGAATCCTTTCGTAATCAACGTAGTTTCTTTCCTAGCTTCTGCGTCTTTTGTGTCTCGTTGGTCATTAAGTCCCGGGTCACATCAAACAAGGTGGCTTCCAATCAGTCTAGTCTAGCTAGGATGGTGGTGGCTGTTGGCTCTTGCTATTGTGCCCTCGGGGGCCTCTTGCTTGGACCTGCATTCAGAGGAAAACTAAGGCTACTTGAAGTCTCAAGCTTCGGTATGCCGAACATGGGTTTCCCCTCCTCATCCTCAAAGACATCCATCATACGTTTCAAGCAATTTAAAGCAAAAAATTCAACATGCTTGCGATACAGGTTGGTGGATGAGGGATCAAACAAGCGTAGTTTTTCAGCAAGATGGGTTATCAGCTGGGTACAAGAGACGTGGTTCTTAGAATGTGCCACAGTGTCCTTGAAGTGGGCGATGGCCACAGCTCCAAAGTTTATCCTCTTCTTGTGCACCATGCACCAAAGGAAAATAACTCCTGATTGGTGATGGAGTTGGAGCTATCTTTACGGCCAAAGAAATTGTAGGCGAGTACACGGTGACAAAAGCGAAGGGCATTGCTTTTCAGCATGTGGCCCTTGCTAGTTCCAGACTTGAATTTGGAACCGTCACCTAACTCTGTCCACGTCTGATCCACATTCTCATTCGTGGGCACCACAACAATAGCAGATCCATAATCATCATCATTCAAATCTAAAAACGACACAATGCCCAAACCCGTGTTCAATTCATCAGCAGATATATTAACATTTTTACCAAAAAATTTAAACTTAAAAACCTTAGCAGAAGTACCACCATTCCCCATACTTTTCATAGATAGATCATGGAAAAACTCATAGACCAACTTAGGAAAAATCAAACAGTCCCATTCAATGAAGAAAGACCAGTCGATGTTAGAGAAGAGTTCTCTTACCTCTCGCTCGATGCCCAAGACGGTGAGCGAGATGAAGTGGATGGTCTTACTGTGGACAATCTCCCTTGTGGGAAAGATGTCCTCTCTTTTCGGCATGACTTTTCCAGAAGTTGGACTAACCACAGTTTTACCCTTCTTTGCAGATGGTTTGGCAGGGGCCTTTCCCTTCCCCTTGGCAGACACAGAGGGCGCATCCATTGTGCCCTTAGTGGGTTACTTCAGAGACAGAGACTGGTCATCCAGACTCTTGTGGGCTCGCGACTCCCCACTGCTTTCAGCTTTTTCTTCCTCGGCTTCCTCATTAGCTTCCTCGTCCTCCGACAGGGTCGGCGATGGTTGTTTCTTTCTCTTCAGGGTTTGTGACTAAGCTTTCACGATGGCGACCTTCTCCTTCTTTACCTTCTTCAAATTTTCAGTTGCAGAGGGCTCAAAGGTATGCTCCGATGTTGGCTCGGGGGTCACATCTTGCTGCATCCTGGCCTTTTCTTGGTCGTGGATCTCGTCGGTGGTCTCCTCCACAATTTTCAGAGAGGGCTCGTCAACTTTCTTGGATTGTTGAGTGGAGAAAGGTGAAGACAGTGGCTCAATGGTGGAGAGAGGTTGGATGTTCATAGCGGCGGTGCTCGATGGCTTTGTTGTTGCAGCGGCGTCGGTGGTGGTATCCATGGAGTTTTCCGGCGAAGTAGAAAGGGTGAATTCCACCTTCTTCTTTGTGGACTTGGCAGCGCGAGTTTTAGGGGCCATGGTGATCGTGGGCATGGCGATTGAGAGAGAGAGTTTTTAGAGAGAGAAAAGAGAGGCTATAATTTTTTGAAAATTTGGGTGAAAAATGGCGAGTGAATTTTGGTGAGGAAGGGGTGGGAGTTTAATACTTGGATTCACCCTAGCCACTCAATTTAGGTTGATGTGACAGGCCCGTCAGGTGAATTTTGGGCTTCTAGGGTTTCCTTGTACGGAATCTTGTATTGTGCCCACGGGGGCAGAGAGATCCCGAATTTCCCAAAATTGCCTTTGCTGCGAATTTCCCAAAATTACCTTTGATGGTGCCCTCCACACTGGAAGCATCCATATTGGTTAAATTCTTTCATTCCATGAAAAATTCACCTAAATTGGTTTCCTAAAATACTCCAAAAACAAATATAGCTGTAAAATCCAACTCTTAGTCTAACATGGCAAAACATAATCACCAAAAAGGAAAGAAATAAAATATGAAAAACATAAAAAGGGAAATAAAAACAAATAAACCCGTGTTGCCTCCTAGTCAGCGCCCTAGTTATTATAATGGGCACGACACTTGCCTTTCATCACATGTATGTGGTCTCAATGAGCTTGAGCCCGAGAGCCTTCATGTATGAAACTGTTAGTTCATTGAGATGCTTCAGCCTTTGACCGTTGAATTTGAAGATCTATCCATTACTTGAATCAAATAATTCCACTGCTCCATTTGGGCACATGGTCTGGATTTCATATGGTCCTGACCATTTGGAATTGAGTCCTCCCCCGATTAGCTTCATCCTGGAATTATACAATAGAACCTTTTTCCCACGCTCGAATAGCTTGTGGAAAATGAGGTGGGCATGGGATCTTTTCATTCTTTCCTTGTAAAGAATGACATTATCATAGGCTTCAAGCCTCATCTCTTCCAAGTCTTGAAGTTGCAGCTAACTTTCGATCCCAGCTCTATCAAGCTTCATGTTCAGCTTCTGAATTGCCAAAAAGGCTTTGTGCTCAATCTTAACTAGAAGATGGCAATTCTTCCCATAGACTAAGCGGAAGGGAGACATCCCAATGGGTGTTTTATAGGCAGTGCGATATGCCCACAAGGCATCATCCAGCTTGAAACTCCAGTTCTTGCTATTGGGATTCACGACCTTCTGAAGTATGGACTTGACCTCTCGGTTGGAAACCTCAGCTTGCCCATTCTCTTGTGGGTGATATGCATTAGTCACCTTATGTCTCACTCCATATTCCTTAAGCAAATTCTTGATGATCATGCTGTAGAAGTGGGATCCTTGATCACTTATCAGTGCCTTGGGCACACCGAACCTACTGAACACATTAGACTTCAGGAATTTCTTGACCACACGAGCATCATTTGTGGTAGTTGCTTTTGCTTCCACCCACTTGTTTACATACTCCACAGCTAGGACTATGTACTGATGTCCATTGGATTTGGTTAAGGGACCCATAAAGTCAATTCCCCAAACGTCAAAGACTTCTACCGGTATGATAAGCACCATGGGCATTTCATTGCGTTCGGAGATGTTTCCAGTCATCTGGCAACGTGGGCATTATCTACACACTTCATAAGCATCGTTGTGAAGTGAGGGCCAAAAGAACCCACAATCAAGAACCTTCTTCGCAGTTCTCTTTGCACAAAAGTGCCCTCCACATGCTTCGGAGTGGCAGTGATCTAGAATGCTCTTAGCTTCTTCTTTGGGCACATAGCACCGAATGCTTTGGTCCAAGCACCTTCTCCATAGTATGGGCTCATCCCATACATAATATCGACTCTTACTTCTGATTTTGTTCCTTTCGTAGGTCGAGAGTCTGGTAGGTAGTTCTCCTGAGATCAGGAAGTTGACCAAGTCAGCGTACCAACGTGCTGTGCCCTTGAGGTTAAATATGTACTCATCTGGGAAAGACTCCTCAATGGGCACCAGGTCTTCTTTCTCATTGAGTACTCTACTCAAATGATCGGCCACCTGGTTTTGAGCTCCACTCTTATCTTTGATCTCATAATCAAATTCTTGTAGTAGTAGTATCCACCAGATGAGCCTTGGCTTTGATTCCTTTTTTGCAAGCAAGTGCTTCAATGGAGAGTGATCGGTATAGACCATACTCTTAGCTCCAAGCAAATAAGATCGAAATTTTTTAAAGGCAAAGACTACTGCAAACAATTCTTTCTCAGTCGTGGTGTAGTTGGCTTGGGCATGATTCAATGTCCTGGACGCATAGTAAATCACATGGCATTCTTTACCGCCTTTGTCCAAGCACTGCGCCCACAGCGTATCCGCTGGCATCGCACATTATTTCAAATGGCATGCTCCAGTCTGGAGGTTGAATGATGGGTGCCATGACTAGTCTCTTCTTCAGAGTGTTGAATGCTTCCTTGCATGCATCATCGAAGACAAATGGCACATCATTCTACAAAAGATGCGTGGTTGGTTGAGCAATCTTTGCAAAGTCTTTGATGAATCACCGATAGAACCCAGCGTGTCCAAGAAAACCACGAATTTACTTCACCATAGTGGGGTAGGGTAGCTTTTCGATGATGTCCACCTTAGCTTAATCCACCTCTATGTCTCTCTCGGAAACAACGTGTCTAAGAACAATCCCCTCACGAACCATGAAATGTCATTTTTCATAGTTTAGCACCAAGCACTTATCCACACATCTTTTTAGCACATTTTCAAGGTTATCGAGGCATGCGTCGAATGAATTTTTGTAGACTGTAAAGTCATCCATGAATACCTCGATACAATTCTCCAAAGAATCTAAGAAAATACTCATCATGCAGCGTTGAAATGTTTCGGGGGCATTATAGAGCCCAAAAGGCATCCTCTGATAAGCAAATGTGTCGAATGGGCACATGAAGGTAGTCTTCTTTTGGTCTTCTTGGTTAATACAATTTGCATATACCCTAAATATCCATCAAGAAAACAAAAGAATTTGTTTCCAGCTAATCTCTCCAGCATCTGATCTATGAATGGCAACGGGAAGTGATCCTTCCTTGTGACAGTATTGAGCTTTCGGTAGTCTATATAGATTCTCCATCCAGTTTGTAGCCTTGTGGGCACAAGATCGTTTTTCTCATTTTTCCCCACATGGATTCCTGACTTCTTGGGCACGACATGAATAGGGCTTACCCATTTGCTATCTGAAATGGGATATATGATTCCCATATCCAGTAATTTAAGTATCTTCTTCAGCACCACCTGTTTCATTGCAGGGTTCAGTTTGTGTTGGGCATCCCGCACTGGTTTGGCATCATCCTCCAAGAGGATTTTATGCATGCATACTGCAAGGCTTATGCCCTTGATGTTGGCTAGAGTCCATGCCATTGCTTTGTTGTATATGCTAGCAGTCTCAATAGCCAGTTTTCTTCAACAAGGTTCAGTCATTTGCTTATGATAACCGGTAGTGTCTCATTCCCCCCAAGATAGGCATACTTTAAGTGGTCAGGGAGATTCTTCAATTCTAGCTTTGGTGCCCTCTGAATCGATGGAAGTATCCTATCTGTCTGAGTCATTGTGGACAAATTGAAATCCACCACTCCATACAGTAATTCTTCTAGAGAGTACATCATCATGATAGCATCTCTGGTATCCTCATCTTCATCGCGGGCATCATAGTCAGTCAACCCAGCTTGCAGTGCCCATTCTAGGGGTTCTTGGTTGTTCATATGACCCAGGATAGCTTGAGATTGGGCATAATGGTTCACAAAATGAACTGACTCCGGATCTTGTGGGTACTTCATGGCTTCATAAATGTTGAACACAACTATCTGGTCATCGAACTCACATGTTAGCGTACCCTCATCAAAATTGATTTTGGTGCGAGCAGTCTTCAGGAAAAGCCTCCCCAACAGTAGAACAGATGTGGATGGTGTCGTTTTGCCCATGTCTAAGACATAGAAATCTGCCGGGAAAATTAATTCCCCCACCTTCACCAGAACATCTTCTATTAGACCTTCGGGATAGACATTTGATCTATCTTCCAATTGGATGATCACCCTTGTTTCCTTGAGTGGTCCCAGATTCAACTCATCATAAATCATCATGGGCATGACGTTTATGGATACACCGAGATCAAGCATCACCCTTTCAATCTTCTTGCTCCCAATTATACATGGTATGGTAAACATACCAGGATCTTCACACTTCTTAGACATCTTTTGTAGCACTGCAGAAGCATTTTCTCGCACAAAAAGTCATGTATCATCTTCAAATCGCACCTTCTTGGTGCACAGCTCTTTTAGGAAACGGGCATAACGCGGAACCTGCCTTATCGCATCAAGTAGTGGAATATTGACTTCCACTTTCTGAAAGACCTTGAGGAGTTCCTTCATCTCCTCTTCTTTTTTATCATGGGCAAGGCGCTTAGGGAAGGGAGGCTTCTTCTTTATTTCATGCCTTGTAGGCTCAGCGACCTCTTTCTTTACCTGCTCCTCTTCTTTCGTTATACCTTCTGTGTCTCCTTTCTATTCAGCTTTGATTGTTGTCTATTCATTCCTTGTGGTCACAACGTTCACTGGCTCTCGGGGATTTACCAGTTAAGATGGTAACTGCCCGTTTCGTTCCTTTAGTTGGGCAAGGTCTTGAGCCAGTTAGGAAATTTGCTTGCTCACATACTGTAGACCGGCCCTTATTTCTTATTTGAACCTTTCATTCTCCTGTTGTGACTTCACATTTTCCTTGGCCATGGTATGGACCAGTTCGGCTAAGCTAGGTTCTTCTCGTGCCCTCAGCTATGGTGGTGACAAATCTGGTTTGTGGGCATCATTCCTCTTTCCTCTGAAATTCTCGTGATCTCTCCATCCAGGATTGTATGTTTGAGAGTGGGGATCATATCTCCTATTGTTGTTGTTATGCCCACCGAGAGAGTTAACTTCAGCAACGTCCTCCTCCTACAGTGTTGGGAATTCATCAGTGAAATGGGCCACACTCTTGCACACTCCACACACTCTTTCCTTTGGTGCCCCAGTATGGTTCATCACTTTTTCCATCTGGTCCAAAATTCTTTCCATCTTGACCTCAAAGTGCGTCGATTTCCCAGCATCTGAAACTGTCCTTGTGCCCTCGGCACTTTCATCTCGATTTTCATCAGCCATTTCTACCAAATATCTGAAGACTTCAGTTGGTAATTTATTCAGGATAGATCCTCCACACGAGGCATTGATAATGATCTTGTCCTATGGTCTCAATCCAGAAACAAAATACTTGATCAGGTCATGGTTTGTAATCTGATGCTGTGGGCATTTCGTCAACATGCTCTGGAATCGGCACCCGTAATCATAGAAGCTCTCATTTATGCCCATCTTAATGCTTTCGATCCTTCTTCTCATCTCCTGGACTCGGGATACAGGAAAATATTTCTCCAAAAATTTCTACTGCAGTTGTGCCCATGAGGTTATACTTCCAGTTAGCAGGGTGTATTACCAGTCTCGTGCCCCGTCATGAAGAGTGAACGGGAATGAGACAAGCTGCACATATTGTTCCTTTCCCCCATCCGTAGGTTGAGTTTGACACACCATCTCAAAATCTTGAATATGTCTCTGAGGGTCTTCTCCAGTCATTCCATGGTATTTGGGCAAGATTTGGATGAAACTTGCCTTCAACTCCCAGCTTCCAGTAATTGCTGGGAGTGTTAAGCCCATGGGATGTAAATTCATGTTAATCGGAAAGACTAACTGCCTCAACGTTCTTCTTTCTTCTTCTGCCATTGGGGCTATGCTTGGTTCGTTCCCCTCTAGTTGTGCTCTTTCTTGCTCCGGATTTCTTTCAAGAGCAAGTATCTCTGCTTATCGTACCCTCCGTGCTTCAGCTCTTCTCCTCTTTAGATTTTTTTCAGGTTCTAGATCATACGAGAAATCTCCTTCAGAGTTGTTGTGCATCCACCGGCTAGACAAACAAGTTGGGAAAATAGATTTTCAATAACTAGCTCCACGGTAATAGTGCCAATTCTGACGCTCGGTCGTTTCGCGGTCATAATAATTCTTAAGAGAGAATTATCCTTATGCCCACATCAAGGCATAGCTAGCTAATGTGAGTAAGGGTCGATCCCACGAGGATTTGCAAATTCTATCTTCCAGTGTCACTTTTTGAAAAGGTTTTGAGGATTGTTGTGGTCTCCGTACTTGTATGTAAAGATTGTAAACTAAAATAACAAAGTAAAACAAAAGACAAGAAAATATTAACAGTAAAAGTATTCCGGATTAAAACTCAGATTTCGAACTTAACAAACATTTGACCGATCATGGGCACGCTGATTACTTATACAAATCTAATTACCTGGTTATAGGCAACGGATCTCTCACACTTACTTAATATATCCTTTCAGTTTAGCCTAGAGGTGATCTCTCGTCCCCTAAACCCTAACTTGTTACCCAACCCCAATCTCTCATATGATTGTAAGTAACAAAGCAGCATTATGATCTAGACAGACCCAGATTTACCTAGACAAAGATCTCTCTTATACCCTCAGTACCCGTGATGTATCCCCTCTCTTCATGACCAACACACAACTACGATTCATTGACCATTTATAGAGGTGGTGAACACAATTCTAGTTAATGAGTGATCAACCATAATTAACTAGCTTAGCCCACTGTATAATGCAACAAAGAAAATGATTACACGATAGAACAATAAAAATACTTAAAAGAATTGAAACAACATATAATATAAATGAAAAACTTACTTATATTAATTACAAAGGAGAATCCAACTCCAATGCTGGATTTAAGAACATAAAAAATTAAAATCCTAACTGCCTGCGGGCATAAGGGCCGAGATAATATGCAAAAAGCAAAAATAAATTGTTTGTACATAAAAGAAATAAAAGAGCGTAAAGAGATATTTGTTTTCTGCCATGCATCTACTTATATAGGAGTACAAAGACACAAAGTAAATTACCCCACAGGCCGGGAGATCTTCAGCCCATTTCACAGCCATCGTTCCCAAGACTTTTCATATCTGGCAGATTCTTTCCTTATTTAGAAGATTATGAGTCGCAGATGTTGTACTCGCCGTGCTCTACTATCGCCGACATAGCAAATTTCTTTGTAGAGCTGATCCTCCTTCTGAAAGATCTCACTTTCCTTCCACGGCTCTTCTTTCCTTAGGCGGCTAGGGTTCACTGCTCCTGCTTCAGCTGATTGTGATTACTTTTGTGCCCTTATCTCCTCTCTTTTACTTCAATCACTCTGGGTTGTTGTGGGCACAGTTACAAACTTCTCCTTCAGCTTCTGCTAGAATGGTGGGCGATTTCCGCCAGGCTCGAGAGAGAGCTTTCCGCTGAGAAGTTGTTGCCCATCTTAGTATAATTGGCACAATTGTGCCCTCCAGAAGTGATTCTCCTACCTCTTGCCTACCCTTGTGCCCATTCTGGCTCTTTCCGACTCAAAAAATATAAAAAAACAAAGGACAAAGAACGAGAAAAAGACACAAAAACACGATAGAATTTAGACTTGTCAATGACCATATATAATGCACGACCCATCATACATGTAAATGTTATTGCCCAAAATATCGAGGTTATTGATTCTATCAAGAATCTAACTAGTTGATAAATCAAAGCAATAGACATAACACATATATATTCGTCATTATATATGGGTGAAGAACCCGAACTCTATGGATCTTTATTCTCTCCCTTTAGGGTCAGAATAGAGAATAGTGTCCTATCGTGATCCTCCTCAATACACATGTCAGTGTATCAGAATAATCAGTTAGTCAAGATAAATTAACTATCAGATTATTCTACGGTGTACAATGGTTGGATCAAGACCATCTAAACCGTGAGCCTTTTAATACTTTGCAAGGAATCCAATGATATGATCTTTACTATGTGTTCACTCACACCATATCATTTACAGTGTAAGTATATGGAAACAGGCATGTAAATATATAACAATAAATAAATGCACTAACAGTGACTGCAATTAATATTCAATCTATATTGTCAAAACATTGTAGAGTCTATACAAAGATAAGATTTTCAGTATACAATCCTAATACTTAGCATCCTTAAGTTCTTCAAATCGAACAGATACAATCTCCACAAATTGATCCTAACTGAGGCTAGCTTCCTTAATAGAGGAATGTTGATACCAGTGATTCCTTCAAAATGCATCATTGCCAAAACCACTCTTTGATTATCTGTGATGTTAAGGATCATCTTAAAATAACATTGGCATTTTATGATCCATGTCCTAGGTTTCTCACCATCAAATTTTGGAAAATCAAGTTTAGGGAAGTATGGTGTCATACACGTACCTTGGCATGGCACAAAATCCCTATATATGATCTAATGTAATCTTGTATAACTACCATCACTTCTTCCACCTGAAATAGGGTCTCATAAAATAGAGCTTCCTTTACTCACTTCTTTCCCTTTGTCTAACTTTGAAAGTTGAAGATGAATAGAGCCTATTTTTTTTGCAATGTCATCTATCTTACCATCTACCCCTTACATGTAACTCTTTATATCTGAATTGATAGTGGTAATTTGTTCCTATAGCTTAAGTTTAGTTACTTCCCTTTTTCTTTCCTCTATGGTGATAATGTGATCCAACTGTTTCTGGTTCTCTTGCAGTTCGCGAAGTTGAGTTTCCTCAACTATCTCCGGGATGAATGACTCTGAAATACCAAATGTAGTGTTTTCAAGTATTTCCTTGTATTTTTTAGATTTTCCTTTTTCTATCTTGAATATTAATGTATTTACTGTAAGTTCTTGTAATAAAGATAAAAACTTGGTTAAAAAAATGGGAGAAGTATTTTGACAAGTCCATTTATTTCGTGTTTTTTTGGTCATTTTAGTCGACCTAAATGTCCTTTTTAGTCATTTTGAGTAAAAAAGAACGAGGTATTTGGTCAAAGGCATTTCACAGATCGAATCTAGCAAAAGAGTCATTCTACCTAAAATGTTAAGCATATCTCAACACCATAAACAACATCTAGAGGAACTTGGGAATTTCTTTAGCATCATTCAACATTCGGGAGGTAGAATGGGCATATCAAATATGGATGAAGCTGACTAGATGATATCGTGCCTAAATTGCTCATACATATTCAACCAAGGCTTGGAGAGGGCACATGTGGATTTCTTAGAATTCTGTTAAGTGAAGGGAGGTGTAAAATATAGATGTTAATATGAAAGGAGTTGGTGTGAACCTGGACTGCTGAAAGATGTGGAGCTAAGATGATAAGAAGAAATTGTTAAATTTTTAGGATTCAACCAACAACCCTCTGGATAAGGTTTATCCAGTTCGGTAGAGAGGGCACGCTGGTTATGGGAGCAGTTGAAGACCCTCGCCTGTGGGGGAATTTGTTTTCAGATTGTATTAAACAAGTTTCATTTGTTGGAAACATGAGTTAGACACTACCAGATATAATATTTAAATTCTGTATTTTTATTTCCCATTTTTACTTTTAAGCTGCACGGCAGCGAGAATGATCTAAGAAGTCTTATGCCCTCGGGACTAGAAGTTATTTTTGTATACTCAACATTGGAGTTGAATCTCTTTGCTTATTAATGTAGTAATTTCTTTTCTATATGTATGTCTTTACTTTTTGCAAATTTATTTCTATCTAGCATGAGTAGCTAACTAGATTTCCATTTTTGGTGTTTGAACGATAGATAATGGTTTAAGTTAGATTTTGGACTCGTGAGGTCGTGTGGGCATATTACTGCATGTATTGTTTTTACTGATTTTTGATCTCATTCCACATGAGTGTGTGTTTAAAATGACTAATGTGGCTGATCTCTCTTTAATTATAGAGGGTACACCAATATTAATTGAATTGATGAATCATGATTGTGTGTTGATTCATATAGCAATTAGGAAACCGGTGACTGGTGAGTCAATCCAACCTCCTTAGTGATTGGTGACTCAAAGGTGGAATCACATAAGCTCTTTGTAGGATCGACCCGTACTCATAAGCTAGCTACGCTCACTGTGGGCACAAGAGTTACGAATATTATTTTGAGCGCAAAATGACCGCACGTTAAAATTGGCGCCATTTTGGAGGCGTTGATTTCCAGTGATTTTACTTTCCAAGCTAGTGTGCCTGGAAGTTGATTTCCAGGGAACTCTTCTCAAGAGACTCTATCGTACGATCCGGAAATAGAGAAGACTTTGAGAACGAACAGGGTGACAGTAAAGAGGGCATGACGAGCTACAAACAGACCTCGTAAGCCCATATCATCACCAGAAGATCAAGGAGACATAGGGCACGAGGACGAAGGACAATTTGAAAATGACCAAATTCATAACATGAAGAAATCAAACTCTAAGGCAGCTAGTCTTCCGGAATAACATGAATCTACGCTCGATGGGTATCACACTCCTAGAAGTTACTCAGAACTGGGATATTCATGCGAACTTTATTCAAATCTTGCCAAAATTCTACGGAATGTTCGGAGAGGATCCGCAAAGACAGTTGCAAGATTTTGAGATGGTTGGTGTACCTGGTCTGCTATGAGTCCTATCACTGATATGACAGGCACTGTTGATAGCCTCAGCCTAGAAGTGTATAACAATATTATTTCCAGCAATCATAGCTCGAACCATCTCTTAAAGTGTTCAATTCTATCTCTCAATAACTCCATTATGTTATAGAGTCTTTGGGGAAAAATATTCATGATTGATCCAAAGCTCATCATAGTAGTCATTAAATTGCTTGTTCTCAAACTTATTTCCATGATCACTTCTGATTCTCATGATGGGAAA
The DNA here is from genome assembly GCA_026008535.1 of Perilla frutescens. NCBI lineage: Eukaryota > Viridiplantae > Streptophyta > Magnoliopsida > Lamiales > Lamiaceae > Perilla > Perilla frutescens. The sequence continues at coordinate 26,483,785 of BRKX01000019.1, forward strand.
ACCTATTTCCACATAAATTTTATTAGCTAATTTCTTGAAGGCTGAAAATGTTAATGTCTTGTCTCTTAAGAACTTTACCTAGGTGAACCTAGAGAAATCATCAATGCAAACAAATACATACTTATTTCATCCATAACTTTCAGTAGCCATTGGTCACATTAGATCCATGTGCAGCAGATCTAAGACCTTGCTAGAGGTGATGTGTTGGACAACCTTGTGATATGATTTTATTTGCTTCTCTAATTGACACGGGCCGCATACTATATCACGGTCAACCATGATCTTTGGAATCCCTTTAATCATTTCTTTGTTGATTAGCTTTTGTAGATTCCTGAAATGAGTATGGCCAAGCTTCTAATGCCATAACCTAATTTCATCTAAGGATGTTCTTTGATAAGTTATTAAACATTCTGAGTGAATGTTAAACCGATAGTAGTTGTCAGATGATCTTTTTCCTTCCAAGAAGACTTTATTATCCTTCTTGTAGACCTTAGAATCATGTTTGGTGAAGACCACAGTCATATTATCATCACATAGTTCACTTATGCTGATCACGTTGGCTTTCAATCTATGCACTAGTATAGCCTTCTTCAGATTAGGCATTCCTTCCACATCTAGAACTCCTTTTCCCATGGCTTTACCCTTTTTTCCATCTCCGAAGGTCACAAAATCAGATGAACATATTTTCAAGACTTTCACCAATACTTTATCAAACTACTTGAACTTTAAGCTCTAAGTGATGTGTGAGCAATCATGCTGACATGTTGCTTTTTCACCACCCACTTTTCTTAGGTGTGACTTGCTTCTTTTTCTAATTCTGTCATTAAGCTGCAGCTTTGGCTTCCTTACGCACAAATCTTCTCTTTATTCTCTTTAAATCTCTGATATATTCTTTACAATGAGTTCTTATGTTTCCAATGATAACATCATATTTTCCATGTATTTTGAGTTACATTTAAGTTGTAATTGTTTGGCATTGCATGCATAAAGTGATAAGTTTTGCATAGTTTCTATGTTTTGTGCAATGTCACGTGTTTGTTCATTGTGAAGTGAATTAATGTTATTTCTGTGAACCTCAAATGAGCTTTGGAAGACCCTAGAAAGATAGGAAATCAAGTTAGGAATGTGTTGCAAAAAGAATCTGGTCCATCGGACGAGAAACGAGTGAGAACGAAGCAAAACAGTGAAAGGCTATCGTAGCCAGAAAAAACCCGCGACCAGACTCGCGACCCTGGGGGTCACGAATCATGGTCGTGAATCACCTTCTTCCCATTTTTCTACCATGTCGCGACAGAGAGGGGGTTCTCTTTTGTAATATTCGCGACCCCACTCGTGAATTTTGCACTAGTCGTGAATTTTCTACCACGTCAGCGCCACATAATGCCACATATTGCCACGTGGATTCGCGACCCTAGTCGCAAATTCAAGACTTTGCGAATGTGGTCATGAGTCGAGCGGGCCTTTCTGATTTTTTACCTATTTTTTGGATTTTCTTTACTTGGCATTTAAGGGTTTGATGCACGGAAATTCCACACAATTCTACCTACCCAAAAGTTGCCACCAGAGGTTTACTGTAGAGAAAAACAGACACGAAGAACAAGACCAAGGGATTGAAGAGCTTTCAAGATTAAAGACAAATTAAACCTTCCTGGTTTTATTTACTTTATTCTTATAATTCCAACCATGTTTTATAGTCTAGATAATTGTGAGGGATTAAATTAGATAGATAGCAGATTAATTATTAAATCTCTATGGATACGACCTTGATCATTGCTATACTTAAAGCCTCACTGTACACTTACATTTTAGGTGAAAATAAATACCGAATAAATTTTTAGCGCCGTTGTCGGGGATTTAATTTTTTATTTGCTATTATTTAGATTTAATTTCTTGTGTTAATCTAGACATTTTTTTTCCAGTTTCTTTTCATTTAAATCATATAATCTTTTTTATCTTGTGATTAGGTTGTGTATGCGTACACGATCTCAAGAGGAACCACTTCAAACTTTTGATCCTGAGATTGAAGCGACCATCCACAATAAAAACGCAAGGAGAAGAAGAAAGATGGTAGAACTACAAGCTCGTGTCACCGCTGAATAGATGCATCATATACAATAACAGTTAAAGGAAATAAAGCGGTGATTTCAAGAGCAAGAAGCTGCCAGAGAAGCAGCTCCGGTACCGATCAATCAAATGTTCACACCGGTGCTCAACCATGGACAGGTCCCTGGTCTAGGAATTAATGCCAACAACTTTGAACTAATGTCGAGATTAGTGGGCATGGTATAGCAGCATCAGTGTGGAGGGTACACGACTGAGAATCCGAATGCACTCCTGCAACAATTCTTGGAGGTCTACAACTCAATCAAGATGAACAGGGTTACAGATGACGCCATTCGGCTTCACTTGTTCTCATTCTCATTGAGAGATGCTGCCAAGGATTGGTATCATTTTTTGGATCTCAGCATGGTGGATAGCTGAGAGTGCTTGGCGCACAAGTTTCTGCATAAATTCTTCCCTCCCGGTCTGACTCTTAAGCTCAAAGGTGAGATTACTCAGTTTCACCAGTATGAAGACAAGAATTTATATGAAGCTTGGGAGAGGTTTCAAGAGTTTCTAACGAAGTGTCCCAATCATGGATTCGGGGTGGATCATTAGGTCTGCATCTTCTACAACAGATGTGATATGGAGGTGAAGAGGCTTCTGGATGCCTCTGCAGGCGGGTCATTTCCTGAACAAAGGACACGATCAAGTCATGTCCATCATTGAACACATGGCCACAAATAGCTACCAGTGGACTAATGATCGACAAGTGAAGATACTAAAGAGAGCCGCAATAGTTGAAGACAATGATCCTATTCTAAGCTTTCCGCCGAACTGTCTTCTCTGAATGCCACGATCAACATTAGATTTGATGTTATGGCGCGATCGGGTGTAGACAATCCTATGGAAAATACAGTTGAATATGTCAACTACATCAATCAGAGAGGTAGGTATGATCGCAATAATTACAGAGGTGGAAATCAGTTCTACCAAGGTAATCGATCCAACCTTTCTTATGGTAATCCCAACAATGCACTACAGCCCCCTCCTGTCTTTTCTGTAACAAATAGAGTGATCAACGAGGAGAAGAAGCTGGAAATGGATGATTTGTTGATGGCTTCCATGGGGAAGACTGATAAATTTATGGGGGAGTCGCAAGCTCGAATGGAGAAGTTGGAGAATACTATGGGTGCCATGAGTGTGCAAATGAAGATGTTCGAGAAGCAACTAGGTCAGCTGGCTACAGTTGTAAGAAATCAGCACCAACCAGGACAGTTCCCCAGCAACACCATAGTGAACCCCAAAGAGCAGTGCAATACAATCTATCTGCACACTAAAGTCCCTGCACTGATCGGCGCCGCTGCAGCTGTTACTCCCAAAACGGCTTCTGACAAGCCGAATTCCATAATCAAGAGTTCTTAGATGGGTCCTACAGTTCTTCCCACAGAGATTATCCCATTCCCACAGAGGACCCCAGAACAAAAAGTTGATGCATAGTTCTCTCGATTGCTAGAGATATTCAAGAATGTGCATATCAACATTCCTTTGGTGGAGGCATTGCAGCATATGCCTAATTATGCAAAGTTCATCAATGATGGTGTGTCCAAGAAGAAGAAGATAGAGGAGTTCGAGATGGTGCATATCCTAGAGAATTGCAGCTCCATCATCTAAAAAAAGCTCCCAGCTAAGATGAGGGATCCAGGAAGTTTCACACTTCCCGTCACCATTGGAGAAAAAATAGGTGGTCGAGCACTATGCGATCTGGGAGCGAGCATCAATTTGATACCGTTTTCATTTTTCAAAAAGTTGAACAGTGGGCAACTCTAGCCCACAACCATTTGCTTGCAGATGGCTGACCGATCTGTGGTCTACCCCGAAGGAATCCTAGAAGACATGTTGATAAAGGTGAAAGACTTTATTTTGCTGGTGGACTTTGTAGTGCTAGATATGGATGACGATAAGATCATCCCTCTTATTTTAGGATGACCCTTTTTGCGCACTGGAATAGCCATCATCGACCTAAACACGGGGATTCTCACTCTCCGATTTGAACATAAACACATATGGTTCTTGTTCGATGTAGAGGAGCACAAGACAGTGGTGAAGTGTAATACCATCAATATTCAAGAATCTAGCTGCATTACTGATGGTGGAGGCATAGAGATGGATGATTGGGGAAGAGAATGGGGGATACCCGTTTCCCCGCTTGTGGGAACTTGAGTTCCCAAATTTGTCTGGCATGCAGCGCTTGTTGGGAAGCAACCCAATATGTGTTATTTTATTTCATTTAGTTTTTTTTGTTATTTATATTTTTCACTTCTTTTTCCGTGTTGTGCAGGTAAAGAACGGATGGATGCTGGAATCTGAGGGATACCAAATAAATCAACTTGTCTGTCGACAAGTTTGGGGGAGCACATTAAACCCGAACGGCCATCTACTTGATTTCTGTAAGTGATCGACGACAGCCTCATGCATTCTTACAAACTTATTCCATCCCATGGATTTGAATATTTTTGGGGGGATGTATGCTTGTGGTGTCTAGACCTTTATTTTGTTTTACCTGCTTTATGTGTTTAGTTTTTGTTACTATTTTTTTGGAAAGTTTGAAAAAAATTTAATTTTCTTTGGTCTTGAACTTTACTTGGGATTTAGATGATATATGATTTATGGTCTATGGTTTAGTGTTTATAATTGATATTATTTGATTGGGAATGATTTGAGCACGTATAACATGAATTGAATGAGCATGTGTTTTGGAGATTTTCGAGCTTTATTTTGGCCGATGTGAGCTGTGAGATTTTGAGACTATAAGACTGTTGTCTTAGTTTTTGTTCTTGTATGTTGGTTGTCTATGCACTTATTTCTCTAGAACTTGCATGTCGTCTTGCTTGAGATTGAGTTTCTGTGCTTGAAATAAGAGATGATAGTAGGCTATCTTTTCTTTAGCCATTTTTCCCATACACTGTCCTAAATTCATTATATTCCTTTAGGAGCCCTCTTATGCCTAATTACCTTTTCTTTAGAATCCTATTTAAGATTTCATTTGTTAATTATTGTGAAGAAATAGGAAGAAGGGTAAGGAATTCTGGAGTTGGGATGAAGAAGAGAAAAAATGGTGATAATTGGTTATTTTTGTTTGTGTACAAAAAAGGTGCTATGTGAGTGTTGAAAAAAAATGAAAAGAGCACAGAAGAAAAAAAATTGTGAAAATTGCCAATGAAAAGCAATAAAGAAAAGAGACCAAAGGTTCATGAGTTGAAAACAATATGGATAATGTAACGTTGTGTAGAAGAAGTTGGAAAATTCTAACTAGTGTTTGATTGTGAAAAGAAGTTGGGAGTAGAAAGTAAGAGTGGTGGATTGTTTTGCAATTGTTGAGTCACTTTTGCCAAATATTCCTAAGCTTAACCTGAGCCTACATTACAATCTTAACGAAAGTCCTATTTGAACTAACTTTGAGCACATTCATTTGTCAATGGAGAGCTTAGATTGCATGCAAGCTTATGGTAGTTCAAGTGTGTAGTTCAACGTTTCGATGAGTGCTTACCTTGCTTATATCACATTTTGGAGTGTTTAAGTGATACACACACCGGTGAGGATCAATGGCTTGGATTTTGCTCGTTGAAATCTATAGCATGTGTTCATGATTTGAGTGTTGTGCTTGTTTATGTTGTTCACGATTTGATTTTCGAGGTTGTAGATGCTAGATTATAAATTGTAGAGTTATGTATTGTTTGAATTCTAAGTTTAGTTTTGTTATTTTTTTGGGGACAAACATTGTTTTAAGTTTGGGGGAGTTGATAAAATCATATTTTACATGTATTTTGAGGTACATTTAAGTGGTAGTTGATTGGCATTGCATGCATAAAGTGATAAATTCTGCATAGATTCAGTGTTTTGTGCAATGTCACGTGTTTGTTCATCGTGAAGGAAATTAATGTCATATTTTGTGTGAACCTCAATAGAGCGTGGTAAGACCCTACAAAGATAGAAAATCAAGTTAGGAACGATTTGCAAAATGAATCGGGTCAATCGGAGGAGAAACGAGTGAGAACAAAGCAAAACAGTGAAAGGCTGCCGGAGCCAGAAAGAACCCGCGACCGGACTCACGACCCTAGGGGTCGTGAATCACCTTCTTCCCATTTTCCTGCGATGTCGTGTCAGAGAGGGGGTTTTCCTTTGTAATATTCGTGACCCCACTCGCGAATTTTGCACTAGTCGCGAATTTTCTGCCACGTCAGCGCCACATAATGCCACGTATTGCCACGTAGATTCGCGACCCTAGTCACGGGCACCCTAGTTGAGAATGTGGTGGTGAGCCGAGCGAGCCTATTTGATTCTTAAGGGTTTGATGCACGAAAATTCCACACAATTCCACGTACCCAAAAGTTGCCACTAGAGGTTTGCTGCAAAGAAAAACAAACGCGAAGAACAAGACCAAGGGGTTCAAGAGCTTTCAAGATTAATGACAAATTAAACCTTCCTGGTTTTATTTACTTTATTCTAAGAATTCCAACCATGTTTTATAGTCTAGATAACTGCGAGGGATTAAATTATATAACTAGCAGATTAATTATTAAATCTCTGTGGAAACGACCTTGATCATTGCTATACTAGAAGCCTCACTGTACACTTACAGTTTAGGTGAAAATAAATACCGAACAAGTTTTTAGCGCTATTGCGGGGGATTTAATTTTTTATTTGCTATTATTTAGATTTAATTTCTTGTGTTAATCTAGACATTTTTTTTCAGTTTATTTTCGTTTAAATTTTATAATTTTCGTTTTCTTGTGATTAGGTTGTGTATGCGTACACGATCTCAGGGGGAACCGCTTCAAAATTTGGATCCTGAGATTGAAGCCACTATTTCATTTGAATTTTTTTTTATTTACTTGGGATTTAGATGATATATGCTTTATGGTCTATGGTTTAGTGTTTATAATTGAGATTATTTGATTGGGAATGATTTGATCACGTATAACATGAACTGAATGAGCATGTGTTTTGGAGATTTTCGAGCTTTATTTTGGCCAATGTGAGCTGTGAGATTTCGAGCCTATAAGACTGTTGTCTTAATTTTTGTCTTGTGTGTTGGTTGTATATGCACTTATTTCTCTAGAACTTGCATGTCGTATTGCTTGAGATTAAGTTTTTGTGCTTGAAGTAAGAAATGATGATAGACCATCTTTTCTTTAGCCATTTATGCCATACACTGTCCTAAATTCATTATATTCCTTTGCGAGCCCTCTCGTGCCTAATTACATTTTCTTTGGAAGCCTATTTAGGATTTCATTTGTTGATTCTTGTGGAGAAAAAGGAAGAAAGGTAAGGAATTCTGGAGTTGGGATGAAGAAGAAAAAAATGGTGATAATTGGTGATTTTTATTGGTGCACAAAAAGGTGTTATGTGAGTGTTGAAAAAAAATGAAAAAAACACAAAAGAAAAAAAATTGTGAAAATTGCCAATGAAAAGAAATAAAGAAAAGAGACCAAAGGTCCATGAGTTGAAAAAAATATGGACGATGTAAGGTTGTGTAGAAGAAGTTGGAAAAATTCCAACTAGTGTTTGATTGTGAAAAGTAGTTGGGAGTAGAAAGTAAAAGTGGTGGATTATTTTGCAATTGTTGAGTCACTTTAGCCAAAAATTCCTAACCTTAACCTGAGCATACATTACAACCTTAACGAAAGTCCTATTTGATCCTCACTTTGAGCACATTCGTTTGTCAATGTAGAGCTTAGATTGCATGCAAGCTTATGGTAGTTCAAGTGTGTAGTTCGACATTTCGATGAGTGCTCACCTTGCTTATAGCACATTTGGGAATGTTTGAGTGAAACACACATCGGTGATGATCATTGGCGTGAATTTTGCATGTGTTCATGATTTGAGTGTTATGCTTGTTTATGTTGTTCCCGATTAGATTTTTAAGGTTGTAGATGCTAAATTATAAATTGTAAAGTTATGTATTGTTTGAATTCTACGTCTAGTTTTGTTCTTTGTTTGGGGAGTTGATAACATCATATTTTACATGTATTTTGAGGTACATTTAAGTGCAATTTGATTGGCATTGCATGCATAAAGTGATAAGTTTTGCATAGTTTCTATGTTTTGTGCAATGTCACGTGTTTGTTCATTGTGAAGGGAATTAATGCAATTTTTTGTGTGAACTTCAAATGAGCTTGGGAAGACCCCAGAAAGATAGGAAATCAAGTTAGGAACGCGTCTCAAAAATAATTGGTGACAATCGGATGAGAAACGAGTGAGAACGAAGCAAAACAGTGAGAGGCTACCGGAGCAGGAAAAAACTCGCGACCGGACTCGCGACCCTAGGGGTCACGCATCATGGTCGCGAATCACCTTCTTCCCATTTTTTTGTGATGTTGCGACAGAGAGGGGGTTCTTCTTTGTAATATTCGCGACCCCACTCGTGAATTATGCACTGCTCGTGAATTTTTTACCATTTGAGGTCCACGTCATGCCATGTGGATTCACGACCCTAGTCACGGGTACCCTGGTTGTGAATGTGGTCACGACTCAAGCGGGCCTATCCGATTTTTGACCTATTTTTGGGCTTTTCTTTACTTGGTATTTAAGGGTTTGATGCACAAAAATTCAACATAATTCGACCTACCCAAAAGCTGCCACCAGAGGTTCGCTGCAGAAAAAAATAGACGCGAAGAACAATGCCAAGGGATTCAAGAGCTTTCAAGATTAGAGACAAATTAAACCTTGCGGGTTTTATTTACTTTATTCTTAGAATTTCAATGTTTACTTTGTGGATTGTTTTAGTTATTTATTTTGACATGGATTGCTAGTACCCTAGTATTCTAGGATTGGATTATGAGTTATTTATGAAGTTCTTTTAATTCATTTTATTTGGTGTATATGATTTGATTATGTTTTGATTATTCATGTTTTTCTCTGTATTTTTTACCTGATCACTAAACGATGCAATCTGATGTGTTAATCCATAATTCGAGAGATGAGTTTTAACATAAGATCTGGAATAATTAACTAGTTAGTCAATATCACTCGAGAGAGTTGCGATTAATCTAGAGAACAATAAATCTTTGGAACTATTAGGAGTTGTGAAATAGGTATTGAACGGACACATTAATATTCGTTATGTGATCTACAATCTAGGCTCTTCGAGAGAAAGTTTAGAATACATAAGTGATTGTTCTAGCATGATTTAAATCCTAACATAGACAGAAATGAATTGATTAAGAGAATCGATTAAATAATGAATATCCAATCCTAGAATGAAGCTTTTTCTTCACTGTTTGATTTTCCGTGTTAATTTCTTCTGTGATAATTCAGTTTGTTTATTAATTTTAGTTTTTAATCAGTTAATTTCAACCATGCTTTATAGTCTAGATAACTGTGAGGGATTAAATTAGATTACTAGCAGATTAATTATTAAATCATTGTGAATACATTACTTATTAGATGTGTTGTGAAGAGCAACATTGACATGGTTTCTGTAGGAGATATTTTTGTGGGGCACATTCTGAAGAGAAGCATTCTTGATAAAGTTCCGAACTTTCATATAAACATCTTCATTATGAGCAGGTTCCTCAATTTCTTCTACAAACTCTATCCTCCTAGAGCTTTTTTCTAAGTATCTAAGACCATAGTCTACCGTAGCAGTCTATCTTGTATTGAGAATCTCATCTAGATTCTTAATATCATTGTTGAGCATTCTGATATTTCACATAAACATCTTTAGGCCTTCATTGACTTGCTCAATCTCCATTTTCTGATTAGGTCTTTTGCAGAGTTGCTTCCTTGTTTATGAGTTAAGTCTTCTCTTGGTTGATTTTCTTTATCTATACAACAAGTTGGTTTTTTATTTTGACAACCTCCAGCCACTTGTTAAATATCTCTTGATAAGTATCTTCAAGATCGATGTCACTGATTTCATCATCATCCGATTCCTGTTTATAGCAAAATGATCAGTATGCAACTCTTCTTTCTCTCTAGCTGTGGGGACTATAGGTTCATCTTCTAAATCTGATCCACTACATCTTGTTTTTTCTTATTTTATAGAAGCACTGTAGCTTTCTTTCTTCTTCAGAGTATTGGCACATTCTCCCTGACTGTGTCCAAAGCTTTCACATTATCTGCACTTTATTCCTTTGTTTTGATCCACATCTTAATTAGAGTTGTTTCTATGGGAAAACTTAGGAGAGAATTAATTTTTGTTGTTGAACTTGGATATAAGTTGATTTCTAGCAATTTTAAATATCTTTCTGATTCTTGGTGATCAGAACTATATAATTTAGCATCTCTTTATTAGAAACATCTTTATGAACTTTATTAGGAACCTTTTCTAAAGTTTTAGCTCTCAAGGCAATTCACTTGTCTTTATGCATGAACTTATCTTCTTAAAGATTCATCTCAAAGGTCCTGAGAGATTTCATCAGCTTATCCAAGCTCATACTTCTCATGTCATTTACTTCTTCAATGGCAGCAACCTTGTAAAACACTATAAGATGGGTTCCTAATTCCTACACTAAGAAAAGGTGTATTTTTTATTATATATATATATATATAAACTACACATAGTGTGGGCTATCTGTTCTGCAAATGTTCTCAAAGATGTTTTCAAATATTGTTAGATAGTTGTCACTATAATGTTCGTAAATGTTATAATGAACTTCATGTAGATAGTAGAAAATAAAGCACACAAGAGATTGGTAATCCTGTTCGATCAATTGATCTACGTCAAAGGAATATGTCAGGTCTATGAGAAACAATTCTCTACTTTGATGTATCATTTACTATGGATCTTACATGTAGCTGACCTTCCGTTACTTAATATTCATTCTACCGAAACACCGTCTTTTACTGGATTAAACTGTAAGCTCCCCTCACAGCCTAGATTTCTGTATATATAGTTCCCAGAGAAAATATCTCCTAAATTTCATTTTAACAGTGTATGAAAAGTGTTTCACAACACTTTAACTAGAACACTAATCTCTAGCTTAACAATGATAACCAAAACTTATGTGGCTCTTAAACAATTTATAGCTCTTGTGCAAATTAAAACTTTTTAGTGCATTCGTTTATGTCTAACAAGTTCTGATCCTAAGCTATTTATAAGACAAGAATATAGCCTTAACAAGGAAATTAAAAGCCTTAATCCTATAAAAAACCTAATAAGAAATATTTCCTTATTTAGCTTCAAAATGGATGACTTGCCTTGTTAGAATTCTTCCAGATATATTTAGACTTTTGTCTTATCTTCAATCGCATGCCCTATAATCTAAATAAGGTATCTTCTAGAATGATCTTTAGTCTCTTTTTTTCTTGGCAACTTTGAACAACTTTAATGATCTTGGAAGAATAATCTGGATAAAAGGATGTTCATTACAAATGTTCACGATCATCGCAATGAACATTATTGATCTCTGAACCTTCACATCTGGTAGCATAGCGAATTATCTTGTATGTTCACAAACTGACTTCTGGCTATGACTTAAGCTTGCTGGCAGTATTCCGTGTGTTGAACAATCTCAATTGTGTTCTAATACACAATTGTCTTCATCTTCAGCTCCATCCAATCTTTCTGGTTGACCTGTCTTCATTGAGATCAATAGCATGATCATATACATCTTTATGAATGCTGTCCAGAACAACAACTATACTTGGAACAACTAAATACTTAGTGATGATTCTATGCCATAAAGATCAATGACAATCAATCACTATAGTAAGTGTAAAGTAGAGCATTTGATGAAAATGCTTAGTGCACAACATGGCACTAATAGTCTCCCCCTTAGAGATATAAATCTGCCTAGTGCAAGGTATAACACTAACAATATATACATATATATAAAGGGGGGAGAGAGAGAATGGATCAAATGAGAACCACAGTCCAATGTGAGAACTAAGAATCAATTAGAGTCGTATATCTTCAGTTTTTGGATGGTGAGGATTTGTACCGGAGTTTGAGTTATGCAGTAGCACTTTTGCAATATTAAGGTTGCTTTTTAACGAACTAGGGATATTTTTTGTAATATTTTGGCTTAATCCTTTTAGAATTACTATGATAGATTTTAGCATTGCTCTAATTAGTTTTAGCATTACTTTAACTATTTTTAGCATTATCAGAGAAGATATTACTTTTAGCATTAACGTGTGTAGGAAAATTAAATTTATTGCCTATTAAATTATGTCATGTGTAAAATAATGAATTAAATATTTTATTATATTTTATTTATATTTTAGAATTAAATAAAATATGATTCCAAGATTAAATAGATATATAATTAATATTTATTACATGAATTTTACTGATTAATGTGAAGCTTACATGTGTTAAATCTGTATAGAAAATAAAATATTTAACATAGAGATCTTCCATATTAAGATAAACCAATAAGATTGCGCCACATAAGCCCTAGGCCCATGACCACTCCATTTAAGCCCTAAAAGCCTAACCCTAAACTTTCTAAATTAAATCCTCCTACAACTATAAATAAGGGTCTCCATATCATATGAAAACACACCAGAAATCATAATTGAAGATCTTAAAAGTTGGAGAAAAATTCTCTATGAAATTCTCTCCAGCATTCAAGGCATTCTAGCGAGATTCAAGTCGTTCTTCGTGGAAAGTAGCGCATTCTTCACCGGAATCATCTCAAATCCAGTGTTTGATCCGGAATCAAAGTTTTCAACCCTCCAGACAGCATTATAAAGTCAAAGTGTTCAAAGAATATTTAAGACGTTCTTCGTGGAAGCAACGTGTTCTTCACCAGAGTTTTCTTAAATTCAGCGTTCAATTCGGAATCAAGGTGATCGGCCCTCTGGATAACATTATCAAATTCAAACAAGTCCAAGAAGATCAAAGAGGCAAATTCACTCTGAAAATTTCAAGGACTGTTTGAAGATCAAGTTTTGAAGAGAAGAATAAGAAGATCAAGACAGAGATTACACCGCAATTGCAATTTAAATCAAAGAAGAAATCTACGTGTACACTTTCGCGTTATTTATTCAAATACATGAAAATTTGTGTTACAAATTTGGCACGCCTAGTGGGACAATCTCTATCTCTCATCTTCTCCAAATCCAAAGATGTCTAGAAACTCAACTGCTTCTGAAGCTACTATGAAGAGCGTTGGGGTGGTTACACGAAGTATGGCCAAACAGGCTTTGGAGGCTTCCAAATTAACTCCTGTGGTGAAAGAAGAATCACATATTGCTAGCATGGAAGAAAATGATAAACGTTTGATAGACGATTCTACATCATGGGCAAGCTATTCACCCGAAGCACCAGTTTTGATGGTGGATGTCATAACCACGGAAGAACAACTTGCAAACTTGATAAAGTTGTTTGATGAAATGCAAAATCACATACAAAATCAAGATGCAGAAAGCTCAAGACTCTGGAAGGGTAAGGGTCCAGCAAATCATGTCATTAAAAAAGAAAGAAATGAAGAAGAACATAAAAATAACGAAGCACCCTCAAAACAACTGACAAGTGAAGAAAGGATGTCGTATACTAAGAATCTGGAAATCTCCGCAAATGGTTTCATCCAAATTGATCAGCTCAAGGAGTTTATCGAAGGAACCATCAAAACCAAGTTTGAAGGAGGCTCCAAGTCATCTGTAGCTTACTCTAAACCCTACACCCTGAGGATTGACAATCTGAGGATGCATCCGGATTACCAACCTCCCAAATTCTAATAGTTCGATGGAAAAGGCACTCCAAGACAGCACATCACCTATTTCATCAAGACATGCAATAATGACTGGTATATTGATCTGGAACCAAATATGATTGACAGTTGGGGGCAATTGGAGCATGAATTTCTTAATCGCTTCTACAGTACTAGAAGAACTATTAGCATGATGGAACTTAATAACACACATCAATGGGATGAAGAGCCTGTGATTGACTACATCAATAGATGGAGGAAGCTCTGCCTCAATTGTAGAGATCGATTGTTAGAAACTTCTGCTATAGAAATGTGTATTCAAGGGATGCATTGAGGCCTTCAATACATTCTGAAAGGGATCCAGCCACATACATTTGAAGACTTAGCTACAGAGGCTCATAGCATGGAGTTGAGTATGGAAGCTAGTGGAGTCAAAGGACCACCGATCCCAGAGCCTCGCAAATTCGAAGAAAGATAAGAATTCAAGAAAGGGGGCAATCTTTTGATAAAACCCCGAAAGAAGAGTCTATGTCAGTGAAAGTAGTGCCCTTGAAGTTCCTATGTACACAAAGTGAAAAGTAGAGTGTTCCTCAAGATAAAGAGAGAAGAAAGTTAACCCTGAAAGAAATGCAGCAAAGAGAGTACCCATTTTTAGGTTTAGATGTTTCTCGAATCTTTGATGATTTGATCAAAGTAAAGCTTATTGAATTGCCAGAGATGAAGTGACCAGAAGAAGCAGGATGGACTGACAACCTAAAATAATACAAGTATCACTGGTTGGTTGGACATGTTATACAAGATTACTTCATTTTCAAGGATAAAGCCATGCAGTTGGTGCGTCAAAGAATGATATCACTTGAAGACAACAAAGCCAAAACAAACCACATCTCATTTGAGTCATGCAATGCAATGAATGTCGAGACTACTGATGAAATGAAGGAAGAATTCAACAAAGATTCATGTGAAGTTGTTGCTAACTGCACATTTACCATAATGTTCACTGATGAAGATTTAGAGCTTGGTTCTAACCCACATAATCTTCTATTTTTCATGGTTATTATAGCCATGATCAAAGAGTGAATAGAATACTTGCTGATGGAGGGTCTGCAGTCAACATCTTACCTTTGTGCACATTGAAGCAACTAGGGATCTCTACTAATGAACTATAAAGCAACCGGTTGATGATATAAGGTTTTAACCATGAAGGATAAAGGGCTCTTGGCACAATAAGCTTGAAGCTAACAATGAAAGATATGATATCAACATCATTGATACATGTGATAGATGCAAAAATATCATACAACATGCTTCTCGGTCGGCCATGGTTGCATGAAAAGGGGGTTGTTCCTTCAGCATGGCATCAATGTCTCAAGTACTGTCATGATGGTGTCGTGAAAATAATAATCAGAGATAATAAACTTTTTCTGGAGTCTGAATCACACTTTGCTGATGTAAAGTATTATCTTCCGAATAAAAAGTTGTTGAAACTTACAGAAGACACAAATAGTCAAAGAAATGAAGATAAGATATCTATGGCTAAAAGAGAATCATTGGAAGAGCTAACAATGCCATTGACAAAGATTGATATGAAGAAGCCAACACCGCTACCACTTGATGAATTTATGAGGCCAAGTGAAGGTAGTGCAACCGAGCATGGATAAATCATAGAAAATGAAGTTGGTAAGAACTTCGATCCGAAAGCCTTCACACTCTTTGTAAAAGCTGGGTATGACCCACAAAGAAGTTCTAAGATGAAAAAGCCCTCTCTGAAGATTGATTTACTCGAAGCTGGACTCAATCCTACTAAGAAGTTAGTGGCAAATGCTGGACAGAATACCAAGGTAGGATTAGGGTTTATTCCACCAAGTCCCATTCGAATTGCAATTAGAAGAGCCAACATCAATCATATTTCTGAAGAAAAAGCTCTGTCAATAGAAGACATAGTCGAGAGAAGTGTAAGAAAGAAGAAATGAGTATCTGTGTTTGAAAGACTTGGCAAGAAGCCTAAGAATGGAAGGAACGAGACTCGAGGATCTGTGTTTAAGAGGATTGGCAACAAAATAAAGGATAGAAGAACGTTCTATCAAAAGGAAAATCTTCCTAATATTGTCAGCGGACAAGAAATAAAGAGTTTGGTTTCATCCCGCAAGAAGAGACAAACTATTTTAACCATATCATGCGAAAGAGAACTGCAAGCTAAAATGCAGACTGTCATCTTTACCAAAACCGCGGATATTGAAGATGATAGAGAGAGTATGGCATCATCCTACGATGTTGCTAGCAGTGTTCAGAATCCAATACCACACACTATCCTAAATCATGTACGTCAAAAAATTATCCATATGATCACGCATGGCTTATTTTATGAGAAGTATGTCAAGATACAAACAGTCTGTGTGCGACAAAGAGATGGAAGGATAAAACATGCATTGATTTAAAAAATGCTAAAGAAGCCAGTCCAAAAGTTGCATTATCACATCATATCACTCTAAGTGAAGGAGCTGTTGTCATAGAAGAAGATACCGAAGAGGCTCATCCACAATTTGAAGAAGGTGTTAAGGCCACCAATGATTAACTAAATGAACTCTACACAAATGAAGCTTATCGTTTTATATCTGAAGATCATGTAAAAGCTAGGCCGATCAATGGGAAGTTCTTGAACCGCTACTATCCATGAAAAAAAAGAAAAAAAAGAAGAAAAAAATGAAAAAATAAATAAAAAATAAGTTAAAAAAAGAAAGAAGAAGGAAAAAAAAAAAGAAACTCCTGAACCGCATGAGTACAAATTGTGTACGGTAACTACCAAAAGGAAATGCATGTGGTTAAAATGCTAATTTACCCAACCAAAGTTAAATATATGTGGTTAAACTGTTATTTATCCCACCAAATGTGTTTTATGTGGTTAAAGTATTAAACACTCTGTCCATAATGGTTAAAGAATAGTCACTCTTGGCTTGCATGAATTTAAAATGCGTACGGCACCCCCTCTAAAATACAAATCAATCTTTTGAACTATGTGTTGACTTGATCTCTTTCAAGGGTACGTAAGCAGCTTAGATGTTATCTAAGTTCAGTTATGATTTGTGTCGAATTATTACAGTTGGAACGCACATATATCCAAAGCAAATAAGGAGCAACACAGAGATTTCAAAAAGGCACTAAAACATGTCATTGCATAGATATTCATAATACAAGGAAACTAAAGGAGTACTTAATTAATAACAAGTGGAATAAGGCCTATGAACCTTTTTGAAATTGATATCCCTGCTACTCAAAATTGAAGTCTTTATTCAGCTGAAATTACTCAAAGTCAAAGCCTCCATCTAGTTGATATTGAAATTGAAGTTGAATGCTGAAGTAGAGATTGCAACCTTCGTCGGGCTGATGCTACAAGGATGAAGATGGCATCTACTTGTTGAGGTTAAATGCTTCAATTCAAGATTGAAATCTTCAGGATAAAGCTGTAAGATTAAACTTCAAGTTGAAGGCTTTAAGTCGGGCTTAAAATCTTCTGGTTGTGGCCGCAAGGTTGAAATCTTGGTATTATAGCCGCAAGGTTGAAATCGAAGTTGAAAGCTTCACGTCAAGATTGAAGTCTTCACCTGCAAGGATGATGATGGAAGCTACTTGTAGAGGTTGAAGGCTTAAAGTTGAAGTTGAAATCTTTGTCAGGTTGATCTTGCAAAGTTGAAATTGAAACTGCATATTGAGGTAGTTTGATTCAATGTGAGCATCAGCATGTCACAGTCGAAGTCAAGTCGAAATCATAGATGGATCGTTCTCTAGAGAAATCATCTTTTGATCGAAATCAAAATAGATCATTCACCTAGAGAACTCAACTCTTGATTTGTAGCCTCTTGGCCGAAGTTGAAGTCAAGTCGAAATCACAGATGGATCATTCTCTATAGAAATCACCTTTTGATCAAAATCAAAATGGATCATTAACTTAGAGAACTCACCTCTTGATTTGTATCCTCTCGGTCGAAGTTGAAGTCAATTTGAAATCACAAGATGGATCATTCTCTAGAGAAATTATCTTTTGATCAAAATCAAAGTGGATCATTCACTTAGAGAACTCACCTTTTGATTTGTAGCCTCTTGGTTGAAGTTGAAGTCAAGTTGAAATTACATATGGATCGTTCTCCATAGAAATCACCTTTTGATTGAAATAAAAATGGAACATTCACTTAGACAACTCACCTCTTGATTTGTAGCCTCTTGGTCGAAGTTGAAGTCAAGTCGAAATCATAGATGGACCAGTCTTTAGAGAAATCACCTTTTGATCAAAATCAAAATGGATCATTCTCTTAGAGGAGTTACCTCTTGATTGGTAGCCTCTTGGTCAAAATTGAAGCCATTGGAAAGATCCGGAAGTCTAAACAACTGCCAAAATAAGGGTGAGCACATGCGTTAGATAAAAATAAAGGCATAATTTTGCATAAAGGGACCAAGACACAAAAACAGAGACATGGTATTCTCAAAATTGTTAACCTTAATTTTTTTGTCGTGAGAAGTCTTTCAAGTTTGTCCAAAGAGTTGGTGTTGTCTCTGCAATTTAAAAACAAAAAAGATCAAAATCCTCTTTCAAACAATTTGTCAAACATGTTGTGTGCATAGGCAAACAAATGATTCTACAAAAAATACAGATTGTGGAACTCACCAATGATCAACAAATTCCATTAAAAAAAAGAAGAGCTTGAGGGAGAAGTTGTATGAAAGTCTACGAGCTTTGGGTGTGTGTAAAAACCTGATACTAGAACACATCATTATATAGTGTTGGTCCTTAGCCATGAAAGGTAGTTTTCCTTATTTGGTTGCTTGACAAAGTGAAAAAGAATTCTATTACGATTATAGCTGCTGCAAAGTTACAAGGAAAGTATCATTGAATTTTCAAAAGACAATTGTGGTCGAGAAGGACGACTGGACATGCTTGGGCATATATTTTTATAGATGGAAGGCAATTTTCCTCGATCACAAATTTAATTATGGAATTTGTCCTCTATTGAGAAGAATTGATCTATAAACAAGTTGGCTACCTTTCGTATGTTTGTCCATCAAATAAGATGTATAAATAAAAGAAAAAAATACCATCGTAGAAGTCTCGTAAATCACAAGATGAAAACTCAGGGACCGGAGCTTCATTAAAACCTATATGAAAAACCCAAAATTGAAAAATCATATGAGAAAAAAAAGTACCTCTGTATACAAAACGAAAAAAAAAAACAAAAAAAAAAATAAATCCCTTATTGCAGCAAAAATCCAAGTTAACGACACATTATCCAAGCAAAATCCGAGTTGTTGGGCGGCGAAAAGGGATTATGGCAACTCATGGATTTCTTATTTCTTTAATGAGAATGAATTGGGTTGACAATCTTTAAAAATATATATGAGCCCATTTATATGTCTCTTTTTTTTACTAAGGATTGAATTGATCTTCCAAATTTAAATAAATTGGGGCCCATCCTTACTAACTCAAAATTGAGGGATAAATTCAAGAACTCCTTAATATGAGCATAATCTATCTGATAAAATCTAAATCTTAAATTAAAGAACTCCTTGATACAAGTATAAACTATCTAATAAATTTAAAATCCAAATTTAAATCCAAAAACTCCTTCATACGCGTATAAACTATCTGATAAATTTAAATTCCAAATTTAAATCCAAGAACTCCTTGATACGAGTATAAACTATCTAATAAATTTAAAATTCCAAATTTTAATTGAAGAACTCCTTTATACGAGTATAAACTATCTAATAAATTTAAAGAACTCCTTGAGATGAGTATAAACTATCTAATAAATTTCAAATTTTAAATTCAAGAAATCCTTGATACGAGTATAAACTATCTAATAAATTTAAAATTCCAAATTTTAAATTGAAGAACTTCTTGATACAAGTATAAACTATCTAATAAATTTTAAATTCCAAAATTATATTGAAGAACTTATTGATACGAGTATAAACTATCTAATAAATTCGATACTCAAATTCAAATTCAAGAACTCCTAGACATGAGATAAAACAATCTACTAAATTTTTGAGACCCGTCCAATTTCATGACAAGTCACCAATGAACAAGTGTCAAGGGGGCATTTGTAGGCAAATTAAATTTATTGTCTATTAAATTATATCATGTGTAGAATAATGAATTAAATATTTTATTATATTTTATTTATATTCTGAGATTAAATTAAATATGATTCCAAGATTAAATATATATATATATATATAATTAATATTTATTACATGGATTTTACTGACTAATGAGAAACTGACATGTGTTAAATCTGCACAGAAAATAAAATATTTAACATAGAGATCTTCCATATTAAGATAAACCAATAAGATTGTGCCACATAAGCCCTAGGCCCATGGCCACTCCATCTAAGCCCTAAAAGCCCAACCCTAAATTTCCTAAATAAAATCATTCTACAACTATAAATAGGGGTCTCCATATCATATGGAAACACACCAGAAATCATAATTGAAGAGCTCAAAAGTTGGAGGAAGGTTTTCTATGAAATTCTCTCCAGCATTCTAGCGAGATTCAAGCCGTTCTTCGTGGAAAGCAGGGCATTCTTCGCCGGAATCATTTCAAATCCAGCGTATAATTCGTAATCAAGATTTTCAACCCTCCAGACAGTGTTATAAAGTCAAAGTGTTCAAAGAAGATTCAAGACATTCTTCGTGGAAATAACGCGTTCTTCGCCAGAGTCATCTCAAATTCAGCGTTCAATCCAGAATCAAGGTTGTCGGCCCTCCGGATAACATCATCAAATTCAAACAACAAGTCCAAGAATATTGGAGAGGCAAATTCATTCTGAAGATTTCAAGGACCGTTTGAAGATGAAGTTTTAAAGAGAAGAATCAGAGAATCAAGACAGAGATTATACCACAATCGCACTTTAAATCAAAGAAGAAATCTACTTGAACACTTTAAACGTTATTTATTGAAATACATGATAATTTGTGTTACAACGTAATTAGTTGTGTCTTATTTAATCTATAGATTATGTTAGCACCACTTTGGAGATTTCTCTTGGGTTGTCTGAATTTTATATACCCGATTGATGGACATATGATTATTTTCAATGATGGATATGTTGGGGTTTTTTTGAATTGAACCACCGCAAGATCTAATCAGATGTTCATTAATCTTAATGTCATGTAGATCATAATTATATACAGCACATACATTTTAATTAACCGAGTTTAATAAACATGCATAGCCGGTTTTCGATTCTACTAAAAGCGGAAACATAGAATACTGAAAAATGACTTACAAATTAAACGACGAGTTGAGGAAAAGATTAAAGGTGTAATCTTACTGTTGTGTATGATATAAATGGCACCCCTTATAGTTCAATTCGACTCCTTGATCTTCTACTGTATTCTCAGACTGAATCTAGTTTCAGGGTGTGCTGAAATCTACTAGATCGGTATGAAATCTGTGGAGATAAAGAGAACACAAGAGGAGCTGATGTCTAACTCTTAAATTTCATTCCCCGCCCTCTTATATATAAAAGGGTGGGCAAAATTCAGTGTCCCAGTCCTACTGGGCTTGGGCCTCCATCTATTTTTCCATCTCCGGTCCATCAAAGTCATATTGGGCTACAACTGGGATCTAGAAGACTATTAAATTGGCCTGCTAATTTATTTAATTTTCAATATTCAATAAACTTAGGATAAAATTAAATAAATTAAGTATTATTTTTATTCCACTAAAGAAATAATACTGACCTATCAATTTAATACATATTTTTGAACATGCTTCTCCTTTAGTCCAGTCATTCCCCGTGTTTATGATATAATGCACATTAATTAACTATGTAAGCTTCTGACAGCTATAATTAATTAATATCTTATCCTTGAATAGTACAACACAAGCTTTACTCATGTACGGAATAAATTGCACCTGCAGGATTTCAACATGAACTTGTGTTTCCTCAAGAGGACACCATCGATCTGGCGCACCAGGACACGGTGCCCCTACATATTACACGGCCCATCATATGTGTAAATGTTACAACCCTAGATATCAAGATTATTGATTCTATGAAAGAATCTGACCCTTTGATAAATCAAAGCTGCAAACACTACACGTATATGTCCGCCAACATATAGGGGTTAAGAACCCGAACTTTGTGGATTCTTATTCTCTCATTTAAGGTCAGAATAGAGAATAGAATCCTAAGTAGATCCTCCTCAATACATTTTCCTGTGTATGAGAATAATCAGTTAGTTAAGATAAACTAACTATCAAATTATTCTACGGTGCACCGATGGTAGGTTCAGGGCCATCTAAGTCATTAGCTTTTTAATACATTACAAGAACTTGATGATATGATCTAACCGTGTATTTACCCACACCATATCATCTACAATGTAAGTATAGTAAACATACATATAAATATAACAATTTAAATGCAAACAGTGACTGCAATTGTATTCATTCTATATCATCATAAAAGCATGATCAATAATGTATACAAAAGACAGGTCTTCTAGTATACAAAATCAACAGTCTCCCACTTATACTTGAAACATGTCTTTCAAATATAAAACAAACTGGACAACTCTCCAACTTTAACTAACATCCTAAATGGTGACTCCGGGTCTACATCTCACTTGCATTTTCTATACGTGACCATACAAGGTCTTAGCTGGAAGGCTCTTCACGAATGGATCAGCTAAATTGTCCTCCGATGCAATCTTAACCACTGCCACATCTCCTCTCTTAACGATTTCTCGTAGAAGATGGTACTTTCTCTCTATCTGTTTACTTGTCCTATGGGCTCTGGGTTCATTTGAATTCACCACTGCACCCGAGTTATCACAATATACCGTGATACTCTTAGGTAAATCAGGAACCATGCTCAAGTCCAACAAGAAGCTCTTGAGACAAACGGTCTCTGTTGTAGCCTCAGAGGCAGCTACATATTCAGCCTCCATGGTGGAATCCACAATGCATTTATGCTTTATGCTCCTCCATGTAATGGCCCCGCCTCCCAAGATAAACACATAGCTTGAGGTTGATTTACTCTGATCTTTATCGGATTGAATATCTGAGTCTGTATAATCCAAAGGCACTAGACTATCAGAGAGGTATACCAGCATATAATCTCGAGTCTTTTTCAGGTACTTCAGAATATTCTTAACCGTAGTCCAGTGGCCTTATCCAGGGTTAGACTGATATTTGCTTACCATGCCAACTGCATGGCATATATTAGGTCTAGTGAATAATATAGCATAACTAAGGCTTCCCATAGCCGAAGCATATAGAACGCCTTTCATCTCATCTATCTCAGCCTGCGTGTGGGGACATATCTCCTTGGATAGATGAATTCCATGCCTGAAAGGTATGAAACTTTTCTTGGAATCCTGCATGTTGAATCTAGCTAGCACTATGTCGATATATGTCATTTGGGATAGGCACAACATCTTTTTCTGACGATCTCGAATTATCTTGATGCCAATGAGGTGTTTGGCTTCTCCCAGATCTTTCATATCGAACTGCTTGGATAACCACACTCTGATGTTAGATAATACTTTCTTACTGTTTCCAATAAGTAAGATATCATCAACATATAGCACGAGGAAAGCCACCACATTTTTGTCACTCTTCTTGTACACACAACTGTCATCCAAACATTGCACGAATCCATATAACTGGATAACCTCATCAAAATGGATGTTCCAAGACCTTGAAGCCTGCTTAAGTCCACAAATGTGGATATTTTCCTCAAGCCACCACATTTCCGTCACTTTTCTTGTACACACAGCTCTCTTGTTGCTTCATATGGATGTTTTCCTCAAGACTTCCATTCAGGAAAGTTGTCTTGACATCCATCTACCAAATCTCATTATTCAAATGAGCGGCAATCGATAAGAGAATCCAAATTAACTTAAGCATGGCTACTGGCAAAAAAATTTCCTCATAATCGATTCCTTCTTTCTTAGTATACCCTTTCGCCACCAATCTAGCTTTGAAGGTTTCAACCTTCCCATCAGCTCCTCTTTTGCGTTTGTAGACTCACTTAAACCCAATGAGTTTTACCCCATCTTGTGGTTCTACAAGCTCCTAGACTTGATTGTGATCCACAGATCCAATCTCTGATTACATTGCAGATTTCAAAGAATCTGTATCTTCATCTTGGATCGCTTCATCGTAGGTCCTGGGATCCAATTCATTTAGTCCTTCAGGGAAATCTGAAGATTTACCCAAACCAATGAATCTGTCAGGTTGGCGTACAACCCTCCCACTGTGACGAGGCAGTTCTCGTGTATCTGTGACACGCTGTGTAGTAATTTGTGGTTCCTCTTCTTGTACAGATGGTGTCAGATTCGAATTTTCCCCTCGAAGCTTCTCAAGTGCTACCTCACTTCTTGGTTTATGATTTATTATATAGTCTTCCTCTAAGAATCAAGTATTGGTACTCATAATGATATTCTGATCCTTAGGACTATAAAATAAACCACCTTTCGTTCCTTTGGAATATCCAAAAAAAGTATAACATCCATACGTGGTGCCAGTTTATCAGCTTTCTTATCCAGCACATGTGCTGGACTACCCCAAATCCGAAAATGTCAAAGACTGGGCTTTCGTTCAGTCCAAAGTTCTGTAGGCGTAGATGGGATTTATTTTGATGGAACCATGTTAAGAATATAGGCTGCCATTTCTAAGGCATATCCCTAGAATGAAATAGGCAGATCTGAATAGCTCATCATCGATCTAACCATCTCTAATAATGTTCTGTTGCTTCTCTTCGCCACGCCGTTCTGTTGTAGTGTGCCAGGCGTAATCAACTAGGATGTAATCCTATTCTCTGCTAAGTAGTCCCTAAATTCATTTGAGAGGTACTCACCACCATGATCAGACCGTAGTGATTTGATACTTTTACCTGTACATTTCTCCACTTCCGCTCTGAATTGTTTGAAAGTTCAAAGGATTATGACTTGGAGCGTAACAGGTATATGTATCCATATCTGAAGTAATCATCAACGAATGTGATTAAATACTCATACCCTCCTCGAGTCTAAACTGACATAGGGCCACATAAGTCAGAGTGAATCAAATCTAATACCTCTTCAGATCTATTCCCTTTATCTTTAAAGGGTCGCTTGGTCATTTTACCTTCCAAACAGGATTCACGCAAAGGGAACGATTATAGGACCAATGAAGACAAGGGCCTATCATTTACTAGTCTTTATATCCATTTAAGGTTAATGTGGCCGAGCCTAATATGCCAAAGATAGGTTTGATTCATTTTCGAATGTTCTTTTCGTTTGTTAGAGTTTATGATTAATTTATTCAGTAAATGCATTCGCGTAGTGTTTTGCATAGGATTAAGTAAATAAAGATGTCCATGTAATGTGCCATAATAGAAAAAACATTTACCACTAAAGATAACAACTTTGTTATCAAAAGAAACAGAATATCCATCCATAAAAAGTTTAGAAACTGAAATCAAGTTTCGCCTAAAATCAGGCACATAAAAACAATCCTTTAAAACTAAAATCCTATCACTACTAAAAGATAAGGTTACGTCTCCCACTGTAACTACTGCCACTTTCGTAGCATTTCCCATGTAGACTGATATCTTTCCTTCACTTAGCTATTTTTTTACCAAGAACCCCTATAAAGACATGCAAACAGGATCAGTGGCTCCAGTATCTACTACCCATGACTGAGTAGAACAAGTAGCTAAACATGTTTCAATGATAAGAGATTGAGACGTACCCTTCTTCTTCTTCTTGTTAGGACACTCCACCTTTCAGTGACCTGGCTGGCCGCATTTGAAATACTTTGTCTTTAACTTAAATTTCTCGGGAGAAATCTTAGTCTTGGACTTCTTCACCTTAGACGCCTCCTCTACAACTTTCTTTGGCGCGTTCCTTTTCTTCCTTTCAGTACCAGAAGACGCCCTATTTTCAGCTAGGTGTGTTTCTGGATTTCCCTTCTGAAGTAACTCAGCCGCCTATAGATCCATGAGCAGTTCAGATAAAGTAACATCATTCTTTATCATGTTGAAGCTCAATCTAAATTGCTCAAACATCGGGGACAGACTGTGAAACATGATATCTATCTGAGACTCGGCATCCAAATCTCCACTCAAGGTGTTGATATCAGCTAGATAACTCATCATACTGAGAACGTGATCCCTAACAGGTGTGGAATCAGCCATTTTTGTGCTTATCAGTTTCTTCATCGCCAAATGGCACGCTAAGCGGTTCTGGTGACTGAAGAGATCCTTGAGGTTGTACATGACATCATAAGCAGTCTTCGTAGACTGATGTTGCAGTTACAGAACATTTGACATAGAAGCCAAAATGTAATAGCATGCAATCTCATCAGACTTGACACACTTAGCATAGTGATTATATATTTATTTCGACTACAAAATTACCGCAAGTGAATGGTGCAATTATAGCTAGTAAACTGAGCAAAGATATCATATCCACAATGATTAGATAATAAAACTCTAAGTCCCATGACATAAATTAATATCTACTATCTAGACACACCGATTAAAAGAGATTGTGGTTTTTAATACTAATAATTAAAATACAAACTCAAATTAAAATCTAAACAATTGAAATAATAAGTGGAAAAGGTTTTGGAATTAAAGAAGAATTCTAAGGTTTCAATTTCATTAACATTCCTACACAATCAACTCACAACTTAAATGTTCATCACGACTCAAGTTCAATTAGGACAAATACCAAAATAAATTAAGCCTTCTCTTGAAATTAATAATTCGTGGATTAGAATCTATAATTAACGTCTCCATTCAATTACTAAATTGCAACTCCTAAAAGCTCTACAGATTTAATATCCTCACTCTTAATCTCAATTCTCTCGAACTTATCGATTAAGAATGTTAATTACTCCTTAAGCTTGCATGGAAACTCATCTCTGGAATTATGAATCTAAGCACATATATCATCCAATTAATGGCCAGTTAATCAGAAGCATTAAACACAAGAGTAATTAAAATAAAATAGGGTTTGAACATTAAAGAAGTAAATTAATTGTGCATGAGAGTTAACTACTCTCTAACCCTAGAATCCGAATGTTTTAGCTGCTTATAATCAAATAAATAACTAAACATATTTCGAAGAAAAACATAGTTCAAAGAAAATAAAATCTAAAATAAAACCCGTGGACAAATCTCGTCTTCAATATTCAATGAATTATGTGTCTCCACTCTTCATTTTCTTTTCTCTTGTTCCAAGTGCTTTCTCTGTCTCTTTCTTAGGGAAAAAACTTGTGTAAAATTCGTTCAACATCGAGCTTTATATAGCCGGGAAGAATCCTGACATGAATAGGAAACACAGTGGACGGAATAAGGTAAGTTTTGGGCTGACCGCACTGAAGTGCGGCCGCGCCAACTTGGATCAATAAGGCACAGCCCGTGCTAACTTCTCTGGATGATTTTTAACACTTTATGCACGGTTTGTCACGGCCGTGCTATCTTTCTGGAAGCCTCCCAACACATTTCACTATTTTGCTCTGTTCTCGTTAATTTCTTGTCCGATTGACCTGATTCAAGTTGTAGTGTGCTTCTCACTCGATTCTCTATCATTTTAGGTACTTTTCAAGCTCAATTGAGTCTCATATAATAAATGGCATCAAATCCCTTCAAGATGAGCAAACACGTAACACTGCACAAAATATGGAAAACTATGCACAATTTCTCAACTAATGCAGGTAATGCTCATCAACTACCATCTAAATAACCCTTAAAATACATGAAAACCATTAGTTTATCAAGCTGCCAAACTTAACCTATTGTTTGTCCCTGAACAAAGAACAAGAAAAACAACGAACACATGTTTTCATGACAATCTTTGTTGCTTCAGGATAACAAATCATACAACTCAAACATAAGAATAGACATGGATCAAATGAATCACAATTCATTCAATGAAAGATTTGAATCTCTAAACCTCACCATTTAGATCAATCACTCTCTCTCAAGTGTATAAATATGGACATGTATACTCTCAAGCTAGAAATAAATGATTGCTTGTAGTCTAACATCTCCTCTATTTTAGTAGGATACAAACTAAGAATCGGAAAGGACTTTTACTTGGTTGTAATATGGGCTTTTTGGTTTAGGTAGGGAAATTTAGGCTAAGTAACTTCTTTGAATCAATCTAGTTTAACACAACTAATCAATTCTCCATCTACTTTATCCATACAATTCTAAGTAAAACAAGACTTTGTCTCATTTTCTTCCTTCTCTCCCAAAAATAACATTCTTTTTCATTCATTTCCAAGTAAACATATATTAACCATTTTTTTCTTCTTTTTTATCTTTCTTCTTGTTGGGAAAAACTATCAAGGTTTTTCTACAAGAGGTTTTGATGAGATGTCAAAATATGTCAAAATATGTAAAGAGCCTTGAAAGAACTGAAAAGAAATCAAGCAGAAAATTAAGGATGATCATACAAGTTAAAGTTGTCAAAGCCAACATAAATGATCAATCCGTGTGAAAAAGGAGATAACAATAGAGAGAAAAGAAGATTGTAGGTTGCTAGAATAGTTAGCAAGGAAAACTGAAAGTTACAGGTACCAGTGAGAGAAAGTACCAACTGCCACCAGTCTACAATGATGAACTGATGAACAATACCAGTTCAAGGCCGACGCCAGCTGAAGAGAACTGAAGCACATACCAGTTCTAGGTCTTCACCAACTGAAGAGATGTTTCAGCTGAAGAGAACTGAAGAACATACTAGTTCTAGGCTGCCAGTAGCTGAAGAGATGTTTCAGCTGAAGAGAACTAAAAGACATACCAGTTCTAGGTAGCCACCAGTTGAAGAGATGTTCCAGCTGAAGAGAACTGAAGCACATATCAGTTCTAGGTCTTCACCAGCTAACGAGATGATTCTAGCTGAAGAGAACTGAAGGACATACCAGTTCTAATCTAATACCGGCTGAAGAAATGTTCCAGTCAAAGGAAGATCCCAGCTGAAGGGAGTACTAGCTGAAAGGGAAGAACTAATGGACATACCAGTTCTATATCATTCCTGACTGAAGAAATACCAGTTGAAGAGCACATCAGTTTGAACTGATTAACATGCCAGTCCACGATGACATCAACTGATGAAGACTTTCAGCCGAAGAGAGGACAATCCCGAGCTGAAGGAAATACCAGCTCAAAACATTCCAGCTGAAGAAAATACTAGCTGACGAAATGTGCCGAGTCTAAAGACCCATGCTGAAGGAAATACTAGATCGGGATATTCGAGTTGAAGGAACATACCAACTGAAGAGAAGACTAAGGTACAAGCTGAAGGAAAATGCCAGCTCAAAGCATACTAGCTGAAGATTGAAGTCCCAGCTGATGAAGCACCAGTTCGAAGAACACCAGCTGAAGACACATTAGTTTTGAAGTCGAACTGATAAAGCGCCAGCAACCGAACTGACGACCAGTTCATGAAAGTTCAAGCTGAAGGGACACAAG
Organism: Perilla frutescens; assembly: GCA_026008535.1. Lineage (NCBI taxonomy): Eukaryota > Viridiplantae > Streptophyta > Magnoliopsida > Lamiales > Lamiaceae > Perilla > Perilla frutescens. The sequence goes on from BRKX01000019.1 coordinate 26,512,961, forward strand.
TCTAAAATACCAGTTAAAGAACACTGGTTCAAACTGCAAGCTGAAGCAAAGCAAAATGGAGCTCAGAAGGCATCAAGCCCAAGCCCAGAAATGCCAGTTGAAGCTGATCTTAACGGAAGCTTTCCAAACTACCAAGGGACACGCAGAATTGATAGACAAGGAACTGAAGATTCCAGCTGCCAGACAAAGCTCAGAATTGAAGATCATAAAAAGAGCCATAACTGAAATTCAGATAAGCCAAAGAAGATCTTGAAGTTAATACAACTGAGATCTTGGAGCAAAAGCTCGTCAGAAGAGCAATGGCAACTCAACGGCCCTATTAAATGAAAGCCTTGCAACTGGCTTTATCATTTACGATCCAACAATGATCACCGGCGGTCACCAACTCACCTATCTTTAAAAGGTGAGCTACCCTAGAGAAGACCGTGGGACTTTTGAGAATTTGGAGAGCTCTTTAGTTAAGTCTTTTCGCGAAGACGTTCACCATAGCACTAAATCCCCATGCTCAAAGAACTCAGAAAATCAAAATTTCCAACTGTTGAAAATGATTTTTAACGCTCTTCGAGCTAGCTGCTGAAGATTTCTAGCAGAGTTGTTCTCTCAATCATCGTGCTTAAAGTGATCAACTACCCCAGCTCAGACGCAGACGCACAAAGGACCAATCCAGTTGATACCAGTTTCAAGACTGTACTCTTGAAGATCGAGCGAGATCTAAAATCGTGATAAGATAGGCAGTAGCAGCTTATCTCTACAGCGAGCAGTTGAGGATCGCAAGTGTGAGCTGTTGACCTACCGGCTAAGGAAGTTGAGATTGAAGCTTCCAAGACAGTTGTCTTCACTGTGTAACTGTAATAAACAAACTTTACACTTGCATAGTGAATTGCCCTTTTGTGGAAGGAAGAGAGGACCTAGAAGTTGAGCATCGAACCTCTATAAACTGCTTGTGTGCTCTACTTTAATTTTCAGTTCAGTTGCATGTTTTTAACTGCACACTATAAGCACATACAACACTCCGAGCTAGTAGATCTTCTCAACTGATCTCTTCATAGCATGGATATTTTTTTCTAGTCAAAATGGGCCCTGAATATTCCGCATCTAAGTTCAATTTTTGTAATCAGTTTATTCTCACCCTCCTCTAAACTGATTCTGACTCACCCCGGGACCAACAAGTTGTATCAGAGCGGTTGATTCTACAGATCAACCATTTCTACAGATCAATTGAATCAGATCTACACATCTGTGCTAATCTGTAATCTATGGGAAACCATAAACTACCTATCTTTTCAGTTGAGAACTACAATAACTGGAGCAAGAGATTGAGCGTGCATCTGTGCTCAATCTACGATAATATGTGGGAACTTATCGAGGATGGTCCAATCATGATTATGATGGACAATGAAGACCACGTTGCTGATGTGAATGAACCAGCAAGGATCCCGAAGCCAACTCATCTTCTCACGGGTAAAGAGAAGAAGTTGAAGAACCTAGAGTTCGTGCCCCAAGCTACGTTGTTCCAAACTCTAGATGAAGATCACATGAAGGAGATAAAGAATTGCAGAACTACTAAGGAGATATGGGACTTACTTGCAGATCTGTGCAAAGAGTTCGAAGCTATCAAAGGAAACAAGCTCCAACAAGCAGTTGACAAATATGAGTCCTTCAAAATGCACTCAGATGAGACCATCTCCAGTCTTAAAATAATATTTCTTGGCATCATTAGTGAGATGAATAATCTGGGAAAAACATATCCCAATAGTGAGATGAACTCCAAAATTTTGGACAATCTCACCGAAGAATGGGATATGAAGGTAATTGCTACAAAAGAGTCAAGAGATTTGACTAGCATCACCCCAAGAGAACTCTTTGGTTCTCTTAAGGCTCATGAGTATAGCATAAACTGAAAAAGAGAAGTATCCACATCATCAACCCAGGATGCAGCCTTCTACAGTGAAAGAAATCGATTTAGAGAAACTCGAGGTAAAAATGTCTTCCGGCCTAGAAGTTCTCAAGCCAAAGAACAACCAAGCAGCTCAACTGATCGTATGAGAGAAGCAGTGGAGAAGAAAGAGAGCCTGACTGAAGATATCGATGAGCAAATCCAGTCAGTTGCCAAGTTGCTAGAAAATCTCAAGCGGATCAGAGATCAACCATCAGTTATGCTTCAAACTGATGATGAGCCCAGAGGCAAGAGAAATCAACCACCTACTGAACAACCCCAGGCAGTCAATAGAAGCATAGGTGAATGCTTCCATTGCCACAAGCAAGGACACTATAGGTATGGCTGTACAGAGCTCCCTGAAGACAAGAAGGCTAAGGTGAAGAGAAGCTTTTTCAAAAGAAAAGCTATGATGGCCAACTCAGAGAACGTCATCTTGGATGACTCAGATTATCCATTAAGAATCGACACCAACGGTTACAGGTCTGAATAAGAGGCATTATTCTGCCTCATGGCTGACAACAAAGAAAAGGTTAGCACCAGTGACTCCTTTGTTGGGGTTTTTCGAATTAAACCACCACAGGATCTATTGGTTGATCATTAAACCATGTTTATGCAACTTGTAATTTTATGTAACATGCATGTTTATCACGTCAAGCACAAAACCACGCAAAATGAATCTAATGAAGCAGAATACATAGATTCGAATTACTTACAATTGTTAGACGGTCTAATGAATCTTGCTGTTGAATTAACACAGTAAATGGCACCACCTACCTCCACAAAATTGGTCACACACAGATTCTACTCCAAGATCTTTTGTTCTATTCCCGGACTGTATCTAGATTCAGAGATGACTGAAATCTACTAGATAGGTTTGTGAAATCTGTGGATAACTTTGAGAGACAAACAGGGGCTGATATATTATGCACTGAAATTTTTGAACCCCCTCCCTATAATTATATAGGGAGTGGCCGAAAATTCAACTCCCAACCCTACTGGGTTTGGGCCTCTATCTCAAGTCCAATATCCAGTCCACTATCAGTCAATTGGGCTACAACAGAGATCTAGAAGAATATTAAATTGACCCACTAATTTATTTAATGTCCAATATCCAATAAACTTAGGATATAATTAAATTAATTAAGTTTTACTTTTATTGCACCAAAGAAGTAAAACTGACCTACCAATTTAATACATATTTACGAATATGCTTTCTCCTTTAGTCCAGCCATTTCCCGTGTTTAAGATATAATGTTCATTAATTAATTATGTCAGCCTCTGACAACTATAATTAATTAGCATCTAAAACCTTGAGTAGTACCACACAAGCTTTATCATGTAAGGAATAAATTTCTTCTGCAGGGTTTCAACATGAACTTGTGTTTCCTCAAGTGAACATCATCAACCTAGCGCACCAAGACACGGTGCTCATGTATACTGCTTGAGAAATTATGTTTACATTGTTCTTATCCAAGATATCGAGTTTGATCTATGAAAAGATCTCACCCATTAATAAATCAAAGTAATAAACAACGCACACATATGCTCACCAATATCACATGAGTTCAGTACCCGAACTCTGTGGATCTTTATTCTCTCACTAATTAGGTCAGAGACACAGAATAGTATCCTATCGTTATCCTCCTCAATACACTAACAAATGTACTAGAATAATCAGTTAGCTAAGATGAAGTAACTTATCATATTATTCTATGGTGTACCGATGGTGTGTTCAGGACCATCTAAGCCATGAGCTCTTTAATACATTACAAGGTTCTAATGATATGATCTTACCATGTGACTCCCCACACCATATCATCTACAATGTAAGTATATGGAACATTACATAGAACAATTATATAACATAATCTAAATACAAACAGTGACTGCAATAACTTTCATTTCTTATCATCATATCATTAGAAAAGTATACAAAGACAAGTCTTCCAGTATACAAAACTAACAATCTCCCACTTATACTTGAAGCATGTCTTTCAAGTATAAAAAATAACTGGCTAACTCTCCAATCAAAACTATCAACTCAAAATGCGCTACCAGGTCTGCATCTCACTCTCATTTTCTCCACGTGAGCATTAAAGGTCTTAGCCGGCAGGCTCTTCGTGAATGGATAAGCCAAGTTGTCTTCCGATGCAATCTTGACCACCACCATGTCTCCTCTCTTAATGATTTCTCATATAAAATGGTACTTTCTCTCTATGTGTTTACATTCCTTGTGTGCTCTGGGTTCTTTCGAATTTGGCACTGCACCAGAGTTATCATAATATATCGTGATAGTCTTAGGAAAATAAGAAACCACGCCCAAGCCCACTAGGAACCCGCGGAGCCAGACAACATCTTTTGCAGCCTTAGAGGCAGCTACATACTCGGCTTCCATGGTGGAATCAGCAATGCAATTCTACTTTATGCTCCTCCATGTGATGGCTCCACCTCCTAATGTAAACACATAGACCGAGGTAGACTTACTCTGATCTTTGTCGGATTGAAAATCTGAGTCCGTATAACCCAAAGGCACTAGACTATCAGAGCGGTATACCAACATGTAATCTCGAGTCTTTTTAAGGTACTTGAGAATGTTTTTGACTGCAGTCTAGTGACCTTGTCCAGGGTTAGACTGATATCTGCTTACCATGCCAACTACATAGCATATATCAAGCCTAGTGCATAGTATAGCATACATCAAGCTTCCCATAGCCGAAGTATATGGTACTTATTTCATTTTCTCTATCTCAGACTGTGTTTGGGGACACATTTCCTTGGATAGATGAATTCCATGCCTGTAAGGTATAAAACCTTTCTTGGAATCTTGCATGCTAAACCTAGCTAGCACTGTATCGATATAAGTCACCTGGGACAGACATAACATCCTTTTCTGGCGATCTCGAATGATCTTGATGCCAAGGACATATTCGGTTTCACCGAGATCCTTCATATCGAACTGCTTGGACAACCACACTCTAATGTTCGACAATGCCTTTTAATTGTTTCCAATAAGCAAGATGTTATCAACATAAAGTACGAGGAATACCACCACGTTTCCTTCATATTTCTTGTACACACAGGTCTCATCCGGACTTTGAATGAATCCATATGATTGGATAATCTCGTCAAGCCGAATGTTCCAAGATCTCGATGTCTGGTTAAGTCCATAAATTGATCTCTTAAGTTTACATACCAAGTGCTCTTGACCCATAGCAATGAATCCCTCTGGTTGCTTCATGTGAATGTTTTCTTCAAGACAGCCGTTAAGGAACACTGTCTTGACATTCATATGCCAGATCTCATAATCCAAATGAGCGGCAATTAACAAGAGAATCCGGATTGACTTAAGCATGGCTACCGGCGAAAAGGTTTCCTCATAATCGATCCCTTATTTCTGAGTGTACCATTTCACCATCAATCTTGTCTTAAAGGTTTCAATCTTCCCATTAGGTCCTCTCTTGCACTTGTAAACCCACTTATAGGTAATGGGTTTTACCCCATCAAGTGGTTCTACAAGTTCTTAGACTTGATTGTGATCCATAGATCCAATCTCAGACTCCATTGTAGTTTTCCAAGAATCTACATCTTTATCTTGAATTGCCTTGTCATAGGTCCTAGGATCCAATTCATTTAGTCCCTCTGGGAAATCAGAAGCCTCTCCCAGACAAATGAATCTATTAGGTTGGCGTAAAACCCTCTCACAACGATGAGGCAGTTCCTGTACTTCTGTGACACGTTGTGCAGTGATTGGTGGTACCTCTTCTTGTACCACTGGTGTAGGATTCGATCCTCCCCTTAACTCCTCAAGGATGATTTCACTCATTGGTTTGTGGTTTATGATATAGTCTTTCTCTAAGAATCGAGCATTGGTGCTAACAATGATCTTCTGATCCTCAGGACTATAAAACAAACCACCTTTCATTCCTCTAGGATATCAAACGAACAGCCTTACATCAGTACGAGGAGCTAGCTTATCAGCTTCCTTATCCAACACGTGTATCGGGCTATCCCAAATCTGAATATGGTTCAAACTGGGTTTTCATCCAGTCCATAATTCTGTGGGCGTAGAAAGAACTGATTTTGATGGAACCAAGTTAAGAATATAGGCCGCTGTTTCTAGGGCATATCCCCAGAACGAAATGGGCAACTCAGAATAGTTCATCATCATTCTGACCATCTCTAAGAGTGTATGATTTCTTCTCTCCGACACGTTATTCTACTATGGCGTTCCAGGCGCAGTCAACTAGGATGTAATCCCATTCTCTATCATGTAATCCCTAAATTCACTCGAGAGGTACTCGCCACCACGATCAGAATGTAGTGACTTGATACTTCTGTATGTTCGTGTCTCCACTTTCGTCTTAAACTCCTTGAATTTCTCAAAGCATTCAGACTTGCGACGCAACAGGTAGATATATCCATATCTAGAGTAATCATCAATAAGTGTGATGAAATACTCAAACCCACCTCGATCTTGAACTGACATAGGGTCATACAGGTCAGAGTGAATCAAATCTAATAGCCCTTCGAATCTATTTCCTTTTGACTGGAAAGGACGCTTGGTTATTTTACCTTCCAAACAGGATCCACACAAAGGAAACAATTCCACTACCAAAGAAGATAATGGTCTATCATTTACGAGCCTTTGTACCCTCTTAAGGTTAATATGGCCTAGCCTTAGATGCCAAAGATAGGTTTGATTCAATTCTGAAGGTTTTTTTCTCTTGTTAGGGTTTATGATCGATGTATTCAATAGTTGTCTTTACGTAGTGTTTTCAATTGGTTTAAGAAAGTATAAGTGTCCATACAATTTGCCAGAATAGATAAAATGTTTACCACTGAAGATAACTACTTTGTTATCAAAAGAAACAGAATATCCATCCATAATCAATTTAGAAACTAAAACCAAGTTTTGCCTAAAACCAGGCACATAAAGACAATCTTTCAAAACCAAAGTTCTATCACTACTGAAAAGTAAAACAATATCTCTCACTGCAACAACCACCACTCTTGTAGCATTGCCCATGTAGATGATGATCTCATTCTCACTTAGCTGTCTTTTTACTAGGAACCCCTGTAAAGATATGCAAATATGATCAGTAGCTCCAGTATCTACTATCCATGACTGGGTAGAGCAAGTTGTTAAACATGTTTCCACAACCAGAGTGTGAGATGTACCTCTCTTCTTCTTCTTGTTAGAGCACGCCGCCTTCCAGTGACCGGGTTGGCCGTACTTGAAGCATTTAGTCTTCGACTTGAATTCCTCATGAGGAATCTTCGCCTTTTGCTTATTCACCTTAGGCGCCCCATCTTCTGCCTTTTTAGGTATATATCTCTTCTTCCTTTTTCCTCCAGAAGAATAAGCCCCTCTCTCAGCTATGTGGGCCTGAGGATAATTCTTTTGAAGCAATTCAGCCGCTTAAAGGTCCATGAGCAATTCAGTCAAGGTAAAATCTTTCTTGATCATGTTGAAGTTCAACCTGAATTGCTCAAACTTCGAGGACAGGCTATGAAGAACGATGTCAATCTGCGATTCGGCATCCAGTTCTCCACCCAAGGTCTCAATCTCAGCCAGATATACTATCATTGTAAGAACGTGATCCTTAACAGGTGTGGAGTCAGCCATTTTCACATCCATCAGCTTCTTCATTGCTAAGTGGTGAGCCGAGTGGTTCTGATAGCCAAAGAGCTTCTTAAGGTTACGCATGACATCATAAGCAGTCTTCATAGTCTGATATCTCATCAGACTTGACCCACTTGTCATACGTAGCCTTTTAGGCTTCATCAGAACCGTCATTTGGCTTGTTAGGACATACCTCTTCAAGTACAAACTTGTGTCCCTCAGTATCTAGAACTAGGTTAAGGTTACGAATCCAATCATTATAGTTTTCACCAATGAGTTTGTTTTCTTTGAGGATTGAGGACAGATTGGAAAGTGCCATTGATGATATGAAATAACTGAAATTAAAACATGCAGTATAGTCACAAAATTTTAGGATAAATAGTATATAATCGAAAACCTCATAAAAATTATATACTTTTCCACCGACACTTTAAAAATGATTTCTATAAGCCACGATCGTGTTGATGTTTATAAATTTCATTTTTAAATAGGTTATTAAACCTTTAATTTGCCTCTAGTTGAGTTTTCTTACAACAAGCAAATTAAGAGCCGGATAATAAACATGGTCATGTAATCGTCTAACTGATAAGCCACGATCGTGTGGACGTTTATCAATAAATTACATCTAAGTGTGCACACCATTATCTTCGCACCAAGATCACTATTTTAATTTAACTACTCCAGATGGAGGAGTCAGTTAGTTCTAATAGTGTTCTACATCTATCCAATTAGGAGATTTAATTTCTAGAGAAATCTGTGATATGACACATCCGATATGGAGGAAGACCGATGTCAACGCGCATGCCCATCACTTCTCAATTAAATCAGATTTAATGGAGACCGTATGAGATTTCTGCATACTTTGGTATGAATCTCTCCCACTTAGTTATTTATGTTTGAGGTTTCATTTTATCCCATTATCGAACATGCAAACATCACATAAAATGATAAATATCCAATGCATGCTTCAACATAATAAGGAATAGTAATATTCCAACAATCATGGCTTATATTTCATATTGATTGATGAGATAAAACAGGAAAGTCAGCTCTAGAACAGAGCTTGGCCGTTGCCCCCTTCACCGTGCCTCGCCGAAAACCCTAGCTCCATTTAGAGTTTCGGGACGTGAACCTTCCTTCTTGGTGCTAAACTACTTTCCTTCTTTGAGTTGATCTTCGATCTTTATTCAATACAGACTATCTATTCCAAAAGGAAAAATTTAATATTGCTAGAATAAAAATTACAACTCAAAAACTCGGTCTAAGAACTTTATATCTATTACATTAAAACAACGTAAAATAAATCCTAGACCTAATTCATGGATTTTTTCATAGATTAAAATCACGTGACCAAGGCATACGGTGAACATTCATTCAAAATAAACATACATCACATAAAATAAAGGAGCCATGATAGTTGGTAAATCTGCAAACAAACATAGTCTACAAATCCAACAATCACGTACTGTATGATCCACAAAAAATAACATATGATATCTATGCATGAATATTAAATATCAAATTTTACAATTAATTAAATTAACTAATTTGATATTATCCACAAGATAAAAATTGGAAATTAAAATAATTATCCACCAATTTTTAACTTGTAAGTTTCAAAAATAATTTTAAAATAAATCTTGAAATTAATTATAATTATCCACCAAATTTATTTAATATTTTCAAACCACCCTAATTAAATAATAATTGGATATCTTGATATAAATCAAAAATCTAATCCAAACATTATTCATAAGAATCTAAATATTTAAGGATAAGGTTTGAAGATTTGATTCACTCCAAAATCTTCGAAATCCTATCCAAAATCAAATTCTTATCACAATTGGATTTTGATAATTATTCATCTATATCCAAAATCACCTTATCTAATTTTAATACATAGATTTTCAAAAATCACTAGGAAAATAAATCTGGAAATTTGATCCACTTCAAATTCTTCCAAATTTAAAATTCTATTTCAAATCTATCTAGATTAAAATTAGGTGAATTAAGATATACATCAAATAATATCAAATCTTAATCCAACACACATGATTTTCGATCGTCATCAATAAACAAATCTGGAAATTTGATTTTCATCAAAATCTTCTCCAATTTTATTTATTAAAATCGAAATCAACATAAAATAACATATTTGGAAATTTTGACATTAATAAAAAAACTATTCCAAATAAAAGAACATAGGTTTCGAAAATTACTAGAATAAAAATATGGAAATTTTGATCCACTTCAAATATTGCCAAATTTAAAATTCTATTTTCAAACCTATCTAGATTCGAATTAGATAAGTTTTGATATACACCAAAAATTACTTATCCTAATTCTAATTACAAAATTTTTGAATCTATCCAAAATTAAATCTGGAAATTTTGATGTTGATCAAAAATCCATCCAAATTTAATTCATAGTGATCGAAAATTCAAGATAAAATTAGGGAATTTTCAACATCAAATTTTGAAAAATTTGATCTCCAAATTTTTGAACCATTACCCAATAAAATCTGAAAATTTGTAGTACATCAAATATCATTCCAAATTTTATATTATGATAAAAAATTCTATTCAATTCAAAACCAAGGATTTTTCGAATTAAATCAAAAATCCATCCAAGTTTTGAACAACAATAAAATCGACACATGAGCATAATTAAATCTGAAAATTTAAGAATAATAAATTTAACATCAAATTTAATTGAACATGTCGAAATTATACTTGGATTAATCCTAGAACAGTGCCAAAACCCGCTTTGATACTAGTTTTTGGGGGTTTTTCGAATTAAACCACCAAAGAATCTATTGGTTGTTCATTAAACCATGTTCATGCAAATCATATTTTTATGTAACATGCAGGTTTATCACGTCAAGCACAAAACCATGCAAAATGAATCTAACGAAGCGGAATACATAGATTCAAATTACTTATAATTGTTAGACGGTCTGAGGACAAGATTAAAGATCTAATCTTGCTGTTGAATGAACATAGTAAATGGTGCCACCTATCTCCACAAAATTGGCCACATACAGATTCTACTCCAAGATCTTCTGTTGTATTCCCCGACTGTATCTAGATTCAGAGTGGGCTAAAATCTACTAGATAGGTTTGTGAAATATGTGGATAACTTTGAGAGACAAAGAGGAACTGATATATTATGCACTGAAATTTTTGAACCCCCTCCCTATATTTATATAGGGAGTGGCCGAAAATTGAACTCCCAACCCTACTGGGTTTGTGCCTCTATCTCAAGTCCAATATCAAGTCCACTATCAGTCAATAGGGCTACAACAGGGATCTAGAAAAATATTAAATTGGCCGACTACAGTAAAACCTCTATATAAGAATAACCTCCTTATAGTAATAAAAAATGATGGTCCCAACTCGGGACCAGTTATAAATAAGAATAACCTCCACATTGTGATATTCCAGAATTTTTTTATGACCATCCGTAAGAAATTTACCTCCATATAGTAATAAAATGACATTAAATTTCAAATATATTTAAATATCTATATAAAATATTTAGAACTATTTAATTACATATGTTAAGATCTAATAAACTTAGGATATAATTAAATAAATTAAGTTTTACTTTTATTCCACTAAAGAAGTAAAACTGACCTACCAATTTAATACATATTTACGAATATGTTTTCTCCTTTAGTCCAGCCATTTCCTGTGTTTAAGATATAATGTTCATTAATTAATTATGTCAGCCTCTGATAGCTATAATTAATTAACATCTAAAACCTTAAGTAGTACCACACAAGCTTTATCATGTAAGGAATAAATTCTACCTACAGGGCTTCAATATGAACTTGTGTTTCCTCAAGAGAACACCATCAACCTGGTGCACCAAGACACGGTGCTCATGCATACTGCTCGAGACATTATGTATACAAAAAGATCTTACCCATTTCTAGATCAAAGTAATAAACAACACACACATATGCTCGCTAATATTACATGAGTTCAGAACCCGAACTATGTAGATCTTTATTCTCTCACTAAGTGGGTCAGAGTCAGAGAATAGTATCCTATCGTGATCCTCCTCAATACACTAATAAGTGTACTAGAATAATCAGTTAGCTAAGATAAACTAACTTATCAGATTATTCTACGGTTTACCGATGGTCTGTTCAGGACCATCTAAGCCGTGAGCTCTTTAATATATTACAAGGATCTAATGATATGATCTTACTGTGTAACTCCCCACACCATATCATCTACAATATAAGTATATGGAACATTGCATAGAACAATTATATAACATAATCTAAATGCAAACAGTGACTGCAATAACTTTCATTTCATATCATCATATCATCAGAAAAGTATACATAGACAAGTCTTCTAGTATACAAAACTAACATCCTTAACCTCTTTTTATTACATTTATGAATCTTCTATTACTAGCAATGAAATAAATAAACAATTAAGAATGCTAGAAGACCAGTTAGCTATTATTTCAAGCATGCATTTACAACTGAAGGAAGAAAATGATGACCTAAGAGATGAGGTCAAAAGACTGAGAAGTGATCATGATAGAATTGAATCACTTGAGGCTCAGTCAACTAAATGTAATAAGTTGCAGCTCAATTTGATGAGCTAAGAGCTGAGAATGAGAGGCTATGACAAGAGGTCCATGAGATAGAGAAGATTTCTCTCAAATTCAAAAAAGGATCTTAAACTCTTGATGAGATTCTAAGCCATCAAAGACTTGAAACTGGTAGTATAGGGTTAGGATACAGTAGGTATACTGCCTTAGAGAAATGAAAGGCAGTTATCCAAACCAGTCAAGAAGCAACACTTCCTGGTTTTGTCAGACCTGCACCAACCCAACCAGTTGAAGAGATCGAAGGTGAGGGAACTGAAGATATCCCTACAGATCCGCCTAAATGGTCCAGCCAATCCTCCCAACTGAAAGACGCAGTCCAACCATCAGTTCGGCAAAGGAAGACATCTCGAAGAAGGCCACAAGCTAAATATAGGTAGTTCGCCTATCAGCAAAGGCCACCAGCTCAGTAAAGGCATCCAACCTATCAACAGAGGTCGTTAGTTCAGCTAAGACCTCCAGCTCATTAGAGACAGTCAGTTAAACAATGATCACCAGACATTCAAAGGCCCAAACCTTAGAACAGGCCTATGGTGAACAGAACTGACCTGCCAACTAAAGTAAGGAAAAATACTCAGTTTGGACCGCAGTCTCATCGAGATAGAGCATCAGTTCAGGAGAGAACTGGTCAGCCTGCCCATCCTCGAAGACATCCAGGAAGTCAACGTGGAAGAGAAGTTGACTCAAGAAGGAACGTGCCTACAATGCAATATCAAGCATGTTAACATTCTCAGATCCCTCTAGAGAAGTTCACTCTAAAGAATCTCGCAACACAGTATAGTGAGTACCTAGACTCAAGGGATGAACTGAGAATCAACCCTCACCATAACTGGTTTGCCAACTGGCCATATCACAAGAGCGAAAAAGCTCATGGTGATAAAAGGAATTGGCCGCCAAAAGGTAGATAGCTTACATCTTCGCAAACCCCTTGAAGTAAAATATGTAAAGCTATGTATCCAATTGAGGCTTTTGGAACCAACTTCACGAGATGAAGATGATCAAGAAAAATAATGAGAGAATGCAAAGAGCAACCCCAGCTTATAAAAAAATGGGAAGAGAAAACGAGAGCAGAAACTGAAATTGAAGGTGCGTCAGTTCAGTCAGTAAAACAAGTCAAAACTGATGATATCATTAGTCAAAACAAAAGGCAAGCTGAAAAGTTTGCAAACTGATGAAAGGTGTGGAAGCTGAGAACTCAAAAGTCCAGAACTGATCAGATGCTCAATCAGTTCGCAATGGAGAAAAGAGCTCGTGATCAGCGGAAGCAAGCAGCTACACTAGAAGGAGAGCTGAAAGCCAACTCAGTAAAAGGAAGAGCTGAACTAAAAAATCTCAGTTGAAGCCAGGTGTGCCAACTGGAGATTACCAGATGTAGCCAAATCATCTGATGACGTCAACAGCTCAAAGCCATGCGGAAGCACCAGAAGATAGAGCTTCGAACAGATAAGCTTGAATTTATCTTGATCAAGTAGAATAGTAAAATGACGTGTATCACAATTGTTACCATTGGACCCACTTCATCTCTCTTCATTTACTCTCAATGGATAAATTTTCATATCAAGTGACTAATTCATCCTACTATTGAAACCAGAGCATCAAAGTATCACAAATCACCGAACCATAACAGATAGCTGAATCACCAAAAACTACCCTGCTGAACCAAGAGCTAAAAGCTACTATATTTCTCACAAGTCTAAAAAATTACCCAAAACCTTCTACTGTGAGAAAATTCAATCAACAGCCAAGCCCCGGAAAATCCCCACAAAAAATCTCCATGGCTAAGAAAAGCACCCAAACTGTTCGACGAAAGTTCAACTTTAGAGAAACTGGATGATCATCTCAAAAGTTCCAAGTGAATCTCTACAGAGAAAAGTTTCTCCATGAAGCTGCTTTTAGAAAAAAATGCTCAAGCTCTCCTCTATGCAACTCTATCATTTCTAAAATCAACCAAGTTGGATTGCAAGAGTTCACGTGCAGCACACCGACCAAAATATATCCAGGACCTGTTTGTGAATTCTATCTAAACTCAAAAGCTCACAGTGATAGAATCACAACAGAAGTAAGAGGAGTACAATTGGAGATCACCCCAGAATCACTGGGAAGAATATTCCATCTCACAACTGAGGGAATAAGGCTAAAAAAAGTGGAAGTTAATCCACTAGAGATCTATGAAAGCTAGAAAGATGTTGAATGTCAAGAAGCCTTTAAGAAAACACTCACATTATGTGCTTCCAAGAAGAATACAGGATTATAGCATCAGTTGCGAATAGAATGATCGTTGGAATTACTGGAAGTCACTCATAAATGACAACTATCAAGTACAAGGTGTGCTGGGCAATATTTCAAGGGATCAAAGTAAACAGCGCTCAATACTTCTATGATCAAATCAAGAAGTATGTAGATGTTGTTGAGAAAAACTGGAGCGATAAGGAGTTCAAATAGAACATGTGTTTCTCCTACAGAATAAGCAAAGTGCTAGAAGAAGAACTCAGCTTTACAACTACAGAAACTGATACACTCTCAATAGAAGAGACTGACTTTATACCAATAGTCATTCGAAGGCAGCAAGGACCGAAAAGACTAAGTCTCAAAAATATGGAGAAGAGCAAGGAGACAGTTAGCAGAAAAGGAAAGGAAAAGAAGGTTGATGCAGAGCCTCATTAGAATAACTTAGACTCAGAGGATCACCTTCCACTTTGTCGGTTGATTGGTACACCAATTTGAGCTCAACCTTTACAACAGGTGGCCTTTATCACAGACAGCCCAAAGATTGTTGAAATGTCTCATAACAGAAGAACTACAAAGGGATCAGCTCAAATCAGAAATAGAGCTAGACAATACAAGAAGAAGAGGCAAAGAATGGAAGGAACTGAACCCTCATGTCCACCGGGGTTACCCCCTCTCGGCATCTAAGTGTTTGAAATGGTGCCGACTCTGGAATCTGTAGTGCCATACAGAGGAGTTCCACCACAAAGCTCTGAAGCTGACTACTTCAGAATAACTTGTCCTCCACTAGATAAAACTTTCAGAAACAGAAGAGCTCACTCAAAAGCAATGACAGCAAAAGTAAAGAGCCGACAAAGAAGTAGCAGAGTTTACCAAGAAAAACTTTCATGAATTTGTGGTGGATTCAGAAGAGCTGCATAGAGCCTTTACAAAGTATTGCTACTGGTACCTATAGAGACAGTGTCTCAATTCAGAAACCCACTTTCTTCTAACAGCTCTACATGGAATGAGCTTCTGGAAAAGAGAAGAAAAATTGAGCATACAATGTTCAGGACAGAGGAGCCCTAAACAAAACTCAATTAGTGTGCTGAGAGGAATGCTGGATCTTCGAAGGTGTCATTCAAAGCCAGAAGAGCAAACACCGGCTGAGGTTATGAATGATCTTATAACTTGGTCAAAGATTGAGCTCCCTGCACTGCAAACTCAAGAAGAAATAGAGCTCTGGGATAATCCCCTGTACATCAGTGCAGGGTTCTAAATGAAGTCTACAAAATAAGAGTTCAAGAACAACAACAACAAAGTGTTGGAAGTATTCAAAGGTAAAATCAACAAGCTCATGATCAACTAACAACAACTGAAGCTTCGACATATAGATCCACTGCAATACTTCAAAGTTCAAAATTATCTGAAGAAACTCCACAAGAAGAAGGAGAAACTATCAACATCATTGCAGACTCTCCAGAGCATAGAGTACCTACTATAGAAGAAACTCACAAGTACATCACTGACTTGGAGTTTGAAGAGTTGCTAAATTCACCAGTTAGACAAGAAGAGGGTCAAATTGAAGGGCCAACTGAAAAGCCAACTAAGTCAGAAAGAAACCAAGAGGAATCTCAAGATGCTTCTACTGCAGAGCTATTCTTAGAAGCTCAATTCACTGAAGAAACTGAGAATGAAACAGATTGTAAACTATTACTTGCAAGTCAAGTCGAGCTAATTTCTCAGTATAATTCTATAGTTCAAACACCTCTTGATGAAGCAACTCATGAACCTACTTCTGAAGAGACAATGAATGATCATGTTGATGAGGTGCTAGATTTGGAAAATCTGACTGATCAGTTAATTGAAGAACAGCCTCAACGCTATACATGCTCACTGGCTATGGTGGTGTACAGAGATCCAAACCAGCAGATATCAAAAATCGTGCTGCCACCAATAGAGAAACGCTATGGTGAAACAGAGAGCTTGGGAAATTATGAATAGACCAGGACAATCCCCTGCGACGAGCTAAGTGAAACAGAAGATGTAGATGAAGCCATATCAAAAGATGATAAACTCCTACAACAAATACAGCTTCAGGATCAACCAAAAAGCTCCATTGCTCAGTGCACAGATCAGCAAGAAAAGTAGTTTCGTAGCATTCAGGAGCAGTTAAAGCTTCACTCAGAGGTCATCCAACAGCTGCAAGATCAATTGAATGCTCAACAAGTTGCAGCCACACCATCAAGCCACGATAAAATTGGTGAGCCACATGCTAAAAGGCTGAAGACAGAGCACAAGAAGGATTAGAGACTGATCAAGCTACGCTGATTAGAACCTCTAAGTGTTCTTCTTGTAACTAAGCTCTGTAACTTTTTTTGTAACTTTTTTTGATCAATAAAATAAATATTTTATTGATAAAAATGCTATGTCAGCAAAACCACTTGAATCTTACTGTTGAAAATCTGACAAAGGCATTTAAAAGAACAAACAAAAGTAAGGGACACAAATTTTTCAAAGATACATGAGTATTTATTCATTACTCATAAATTAATTTAGATCTAGTCCATCTCCCTTGCAAAAGAGAAGAGACATGCTCATTTCCCAAATCTCATTCAAAGAGTCTCTCTCTCTCTCATCTCTCTCAAAAAATTCTAGCCAAATTTTCTTCAATGGCAGAATTGCTTAGTTCCCCCCAGCTCTTTCAAGAAACAAATGATAAGAGATAAATTCCTTGAAAGGAAGAAATTCTAGGATATTCTTCAAAATTCAAACGGCCAGAACCTGCTTGTTTCTCTTCACAAGACAGGGATTCTTCACTACTAGGAAACACCACCCAGATTCTTCAGACAAAGTCGGGTGTGTGAGTTTCTTCTCCAAGCACAAATCATTGCTGATGGCAAGGATATTACATCAGTTATCCAAGGTTGACCAATCAAGATAACTGAAAGAACAATTGCTGAAGTTTTTCAACTTCCAAAGTAAGGCGCAACCGTTCAAGAGTTGAGTAAAGCAGCTGAACCATATTGGAAAAGGTTGAAGACCCCCACCTGTAACAATTCATTTAGTTTTTCCACAACTAAAACTGATCTAAGACCAGAGTATGGAGTTATGCTTGACATCACAAACAAGATGATGTTTGGAGTAATTGGAAGCCTAAGCCAGCTTACCCAGGAGAGGTACAAGGTGATGATACAACTAGCTGAAGGACGCGTGACAAAACTAGGCAGAGTTTGTATTCTCACAACTCAAGTGTCAAGTTCTCAAGGCTTTTAACTCAAAGAGAACATGAAAGTTTGAGTCCATAGTAGGACTTGTTCTCAGAATGAGCAAGATGATTGAAGACATCTTGAAGCTTCCAAATGATGATGCATTACCAATCCTCATCTCAGACTAGATTCCCAAGAAAGGAAGCATGCATCTGCACTCACTCAAGAAGAAAAGGCTAGCAAATGGCAATACAAATTCCACAGCCTCAAATACCTCAACGGCCAATTTCGTCCCATCATCAGTCTTCAAGAATGGATCAACAGCGGACTTCCAAGACTGTGCTGATCCAGATGAGCTTATTCCTTTCATTGAAATTTCTTATTCAAATTATGGAGCTAACTACTTCAGGAGAACTTGTCCCCCTCTCCAATTGATGGAAAAAGATATTCGCACTTTCTATAGTGGTGAATATGCAGCCAAGAATGCACAAAAAGAGATAACAAATTTACTTCTTACTCAATTTGCATTTGTGGCCAAGCAAGATCAAGAGCTTTTCAAGCTTCTAAACCGATATTTCTACTGGTACAACTGGAGACACTCAATGTCCATCCACTCTCATTTCTTGATTACTGCTTATCACGATACGAGTTTTTAGCAAAGAGAAGAAGTTTGGAGTTTGAAATGGATAGGGTCTGCAAATCTATTCCCTCTAACTATCGTGCAAGTACAGAGGATTATGAGTCATAGATTGACCAAGAAAATTCTTCCAACTGCCCTACTTGCCGAATTGAAAAGTCACATCAAGACTCAAGAAGAAGCAGGAGCCAAGCAGCACAAGATCTGCACAATCAGCCTTGCCCACAGAAAACTTAATTTTGGAAGTCTGCCAAATCATTTAGCTAAGCCTAATCGAGCAACTGAACCTGCAACTGCACAAGAGCAACGAAAGTCACCTCTCACCCCAGTTGCAGTGAGTCGACCATGTGATGATGAAGAGAATGCCACATTATCCAATCTCTTATCAAAGAGATATGTCACCTCACTGATTGCTTCAAGCTACAAGACAGCTGCCCAACTGAACCTGCAGGAACTTCAGCACAAGTCATCCTCAAGAAGGAACTTGAACAGAAAGTGAAGGGTCACATCAGGTGAAGCTAAGCACCGGAGTTAATTTGTGAAGAAAGCAAGGCCAGAGCAGCCTGCTAAAGGAACTGGATTCGCCTCCAAGATAAAGAGGTCAAAGTGCCCCGACGAGAGCAGTGAAGAGTATTGATGAAGTCATGCAAGGCATTGAAGGCCTTGAACCCGAGCTGCAATTCAAACATCCAATGACGCGACTTCGAGTGAAGAAATTACAAGGTTATTTCCAAGTGTTGATTCGCAAGAAGTTCGAGGAATTAGATGATGCAAAGTGTAGCCATACTTTAGTTAATTTATTAACTAATGAAGATCAAGATCATACCATGGAGAATATAACTTGAAGAGTTGAAGAAGAGAGCAAGAAGAAGTGCACGTGTGCATGGAGCTGTTTTCGCCCTTGATTTAATTTAATTAAGGGGTTGATTTTAATCTAGACTATACTATTTATTTAATTAATTTAGACTATAGTTTAGATCATTTTTTAATTAATTAATAAGTGTAATTTTCGTTCATAATATCATAGGTTTGACTAGAATTGTATTTAAGGCAATTTCTATAGTTTAGGTATTTCTATAGTATAGTTAGAGATCCTTTTGGATCAGATTTTTAGGCCTTTTTATTAGTTATTTTTGTGCATAATAGGCCCTATAAATAGGGGAACCATGTTACTTTGATATTTTAGACATTATTGATTTTTGAATTACGTTTTGAGTTAGATTTTATTTTTAGTTCTTTCCTTTGAGTTCTAGTCATAGTTGGTAACTCCCTTGTGAGCCTTATTTTAGTTTTGGGAACTTTCCTTATAGTATTGTTCTTTAGTTGGTAATTTCCAATTAAATTACATTTTAATTTGGTAGCTTCCATTTAGAGTCTAGTCTAATTAAGGTATTTAGATTGTGTCACACTAGTGGTACACATATCCAAATCCTTCTTTTTCCTTCTTTCTTCATTTTTTTCCTTCATTTCCTTCCTTTTACCCTAACACACCCGGTTTTCCGGTTTTCCATCTTCTCCCTACTATTAATGCCCCCGAACTCTGATTTTTCTCCACCATACCATTCCGGAAACATCTCGACGAGACGAACCAAACTCCCCGCTTTGCTCTGACATAAGGGCTTTTTTGGCCGAATTCCATCAGCTTTAAGGTTAAATCGCCCCCAGAAGTTCGAGAGAAGCCGATCTCTAGCAACGAAAGAGTCGATTAACACCACCATATACACACCTATCACACGAGCACCACTACATACTTGAGAGTATACACGAGAGGTAAAATACAGAGAGAAAACACGAGTGATTGTGAGGAATTGTGAGGTCCTACACCTTGTTTTTCTTTCACGTTTGTTCATTGTCTACAGATACACATGGAATCCAGAGACGGTTATAACAAAACATATGATAAGGCACCCGCTTCTTCTAGTTCTCATACAGACGCGGCTTCATCGATGCCACAACCATGGGATGCCCAGTACCACCATCAAGAACTGGAGTATAAGCTAGATAGTTCGTTGGCCAAGATGATGACACAGTTCGAGCTTATTGTTGCTCGAATTCCTGTACCAACACCAGTTCAAGAACAACCTGTCCAATAGCCAGAAGCATTTTATTAGCCTAAAGTAGCTCGTCAGCAAGAAGTTCATATAGTCGAGCTAGCCAGAGCGAATGCTAGAGCACCACAAGCTCAGCATCGCCAACCTCAAGTGCAGTTTAACGATCATTATGATCGTGATGCTGAAGAAGACTATGGTTACTATGCAGATGTGTTAAAGGCTGAGTATGATCCATATCAGAGACGTGACCGACCACGTCTGCCCTACAGACAAGCACCACGATGTGCAGATCCCGACATCTTGTTGAACAACATCAAAACAAGCATCCCAGATTTTGAAGGCCTTCATGATCCTGATTTGTACTTGGATTGGGAACGTAAGGTTGAGAAGATTTTTGACTGTTATGACTTTCATGAGCAGAAGAAGGTCAAGTTAGCATCGTTAGAGTTTAGAGGCTACGCAGCCTCATGGTGGGAGATGCAGTAGGAACGACGCCGATGTGAGAGATATCCACCTGTCGATACTTGGGAAGAGATGAAAGGATTGCTACATGGCAGGTTTATTCCTGTATATTATGAGAGAGAGCTCGAGAAGAAGCTCACCCGGATCAAGCAAGGGACCCGATCAGTTGAAGAATACCACAAGGAGCTTGAGACTGCCCTGAATAGAGTTGGGAAACAAGAGACCTTAAATGCTACCATCATTCGGTACATTGAAGGCATGAATCCTGACATCGCATATGAAGTTGAACTTAAGAACTTCACAAGTATAGAAGAGATGGTGCACTACGCATCAATTGTGGAGAGACAGCTCAGAGAGGGAAGACGGAGATCACACCATAGTTCAGCCCCTGTTCGACCCCATGGAACAAAGGTACGAATTCCACATCATCTTCTACCCCTTCTACTGAGGCTACTCGACCCCGAGGTCAGTCCGGACCGCCTGAGCGGCGTTTCGACCGTTCTACACCGCAGTCCAGCCGTAGATCTGATTCTACACCTACGCCGCCTACACGGCCGGCCTATACATGGCCCAATCCACACAGCCCAGCACCCAATGCGAGCCAGAATTGAGCTAGAGACATCCAGTGCCATAAGTGCCATGGTTGGGGCCACTTTCAAAACCAGTGTCCGAACTGGCGTGTTCTGTTCATTACCGAACATAATGAAATCGAGTCAGCCAGTAAGGATGAGGACCAGCTCGTAGTTGACACCAAGAAGGAGCCAGAGATGCCTCCAATCAACTCGAATGAAGAGGAACCTGAGCTTCCTCATGTTAGTCTTGTGTCTATACGCAGTCTGAGCATCAATCGTGAAGAAGAGCAACCAGATCAACGTGAGAACATTCTTTTCACATGTGAAACTATCAAAGACCAGACCTTCTTGATGATAATAGACAGTGGGAGTGTGATCAACACCATGAGCCAGTATGCAGTTGATAAATTGGTGCTACCACCATCAAGCATCCGAAGCCATATAAGTTGCAGTGGCTTACGGATCCAGAAGAGATCAAAGTAACGGCTCAGGTAAGTGTCTCATTCTCTATTGGTTGATTTTCTGACTCTGTTGTTTTTGATGTTATTCCTATGGACGCAGCACACATATTGTTAGGTAGACCATGGCAGTTTGACAGACAAACGGTTCATGATGGCTTTGCAAACATATACATCGTGAAGAGAGATGGACAGACTACTACACTAAAGTCGCTGTCCCCTAAAGCTGTTGCTGAGGATCAAATACTCATGCAAGAGAGGTTTAGAGCTGAGAGAGCAAAGGAAGCCGCAACCGCAACCCGGATCACTGCCGACGGTTCCCATTTCGCTGAATCCTTCACCAAGGCCGCCACCCCTTTTTCTGAGGCCAAGGCAGTCCCTAAACCATCCTCAAAATATTTCCTTGTGCATGGGAATTCGTCTGGATCAGCTGCAAAGAATTATCCAAACCGCAGCTTGTTTATTTCAGTGAAAGACGTAGAAAAGGCATTAAAATCAGGTTTATCTTTTTTTCTTCTATCTTAAAATAGCAGTGCTATTAATGATGTTTCTTTGCCTAGTGTTGTGCAGCCACTTATGGAGGAGTTCGCGGATGTGTTCTCGGAAGAGATTCCAAGTGGATTACCTCCAGTTCGTGGGATCGAGCACCAGATCGATTTCTAGCCCGGCACCGTCTTGCCAAATCGAGCAGCATAACGGACGTACCCTGAAGAGACCAAAGAAATCGATAGACAAGTGAAAGAGCTGCTAGAGAAGAAGCAGATTCGAGAGTCGATGAGCCCCTGTGCAGTTCCAGTCACTATAGTGCCAAAAAAGAACAACGAGTGGAGAATGTGCATAGACTGCTGCGCCATCAACAAAATAACAGTGAAGTATTGATTCCCTATCCCTAGATTAGATGATATGCTTGATGAATTATCCGGTTCTAAAGTCTTTTCTAAAATTTATTTACATTCTGGTTATTTTTAAGTTAAAATGTATGAAGGGGATGAGTGGAAAACAGCTTTTAAGACTAAACATGGTTTATATGAGTGGTTAGTTATGCCTTTTGGTCTCACTAATGCACCGAGCACTTTTATGAGATTAATGAACCATGTTTTGCATGATATGATTGGGAAATTTATAGTTGTGTACTTTGGTGATATCCTGATTTACAGTCACGATGCACAGGCGCACCTAGCACACCTTAGGCGCGTTTTTGATATTCTGAGAACAACCAAGTTGTATGGAAATCTGTCTAAATGCTCTTTTTGTTTAGATGAGGTTGTATTTCTTGGTTTTATTGTGAGTATACGTGGTATTGAGGTTGACCGTTCTAAAATCAAAGCGATTGAAGAATGGCCAACACCCAAGTCAGCCATGGAGGTTCGATCCTTTCACGGCCTTGCCGAATTTTATCATCGCTTTGTGCGCGATTTTTCTAGCATTGCCGCGCCTCTTACTGAGCTAAGTAAGAAGGATCTTTTCTGTCATGCACCTGTTTTGTGTTTACCTGATTTTGATAAGGTTTTCGAGATTGAATGTGATGCCTCCGGGATAGGTATTGGTATTGTTTTGATGTAGGAACGGCGTCCAGTTGCCTACTTCAGTGAAAAATTAAATGGTGCAGCTCTGCGTTATTCTACATATGACAGAGTTGTACGCAATGAAGAGATCATTGGAGACATGGCAGCATTATCTATGGCAAAAGGAGTTCGTGATTCACATGGACCATGAAAGCTTAAAGCATTTGAAAGAGCAGCAAAATCTAAATAAGAGACATGCAAGATGGGTCGAGTTCATCGAGTCCTTTCCGTACATCATCAAATACAAGAAAGAAGAAGAAAATGTTGTAGCTGATGCCCTATCTAGATGGTACACGTTGCTGAATTTGATGCATGCTAGAATGCTTGGTTTTGAGTCGATTAAGAGTCTGTATGCATGTGATCCATTCTTTGCTTTGATTTTTGATGAGTGTTCAAAAAATTCTAAGTCTTTTGATGGGTTTTTCGTGCATGATGGATTTTTATTTCGTGGTTCTCAGTTATGCATTCCTAGTTGTTCTATGCGTGAGCTACTTGTGCTAGAATCGCATGCGGGAGGTTTAATGGGTCACTTTGGTGTGAGTAAAACATTAAGCATGCTGCATGAGAATTTTTATTGGCCGCATATGAGAAGAGGTGTTGAACATGTGTGTAGTAGATGTATTACTTGCCATAAGTCTAAGTCTACTTCACATCCGTTTGTTTTATACACACTCCTACCCGCCCCTAGTTCACCTTGGACTGATTTGTCTATGGATTTTATCTTGGGTTTACCTAGGTCTAGATCGGGCAAGGATTCTATTTTTGTGGTTGTTAATCGTTTTTCTAAAATGGCTCATTTCATTGCATGTAGAAAAACTGATGATGCTGTGCATATTGCAAACATGTTCTTTGTACATGTGGTTAGATTACATTGTATACCTAAAACTATTGTTAGTGATAGGGATTCCAAGTTTTTAGCACACTTTTGGCGAGTTTTGTGGGGAAAATTAGGGACTAAGCTGTTGTTTTCTACTGCATGTCATCCATAAACTGAGGTTGTGAATCGCACTTTAGGCACACTACTTAGGTCTTTAATTAAAAATAATCTAATGTCTTGGGAAGAGTGTTTAACTTACGCTGAATTTGCATATAATCGCGTGGTACATTTTTCTACTAATATGTCTCCTTTTGTGGTTGTTTATGGATTTAATCCGTTAACGCCTACTGATTTGTTACCTTTACCTGTTGAGCATCTAACAAGTGTTAAAGGTTTGAGAAGAGCTGAGCCAGTTAAGGAGATGCATGAGAGAGTGCGTGCTCGCATTGAGCACAAAGGGAAGCAAACGGCCGCCTCCAGAAATTTGCGACGTAAGCAAGTGATATTTCAGCCCGAAGATCGCGTTTGGATTCATCTGAGTCCCGGACAGTTTCCAAATCTGAAAAAGTCCAAGTTGTCACCACGTGGAGATGGTCCTTTCACAGTTCTGAGTCGTGTAAACGAAAATGCTTACCGAATTGATCTTTCCGGTGAGTATAAATGTTCTTCAACTTTCAATGTTGCTGATTTATCTCCATTTGTTGCAGATGAGTTCAATCACGACGATGATCCAAATTCGATGATGAATTGTCTTCAGCAGGGGGGGAATGATAAAGCCATGCAAGGCATTGAAGGCCTTGAACCCGAGCTGCAATTCAAAGGTCCAATGACGCGACTTTGAGCGAAGAAATTACAAGGTTATTTCCAAGTGTTGATTCGCAAGAAGTTAGATAAATTAGAAGATGCAAAGTGTAGCCATACTTTAGTTAATTTATTAACTAATGAAGATCAAGATCATACCATGGAGAATATAACTTGAAGATTTGAAGAAGAGAGCAAGAAGAAGTGCAC
This sequence comes from Perilla frutescens, assembly GCA_026008535.1. Taxonomy (NCBI): domain Eukaryota; kingdom Viridiplantae; phylum Streptophyta; class Magnoliopsida; order Lamiales; family Lamiaceae; genus Perilla; species Perilla frutescens. The sequence goes on from BRKX01000019.1 coordinate 26,538,139, forward strand.
GTGTGCATGGAGCTGTTTTCGCCCTTGATTTAATTTAATTAAGGGGTTGATTTTAATCTAGACTATACTGTTTATTTAATTAATTTAGACTATAGTTTAGATCAGTTTTTAATTAATTTTTAAGTGTAATTTTCGTTCCTTTTAGTATAGGTTTGACTAGAATTGTATTTAAGGCAATTTCCAACCGTGAATGGAATTCTAGTTTAGGTATTTTTATAATATAGTTAGAGATCCTTTTTGGATCAGATTTTTAGGCCTTTTTAGAGTTTAATTTTGTGCATGTTAGGCCCTATAAATAGGGGAACCATGTTACTTTGATATTTTAGACATTATTGATTAAAATTGCTTTTGCATTCAATTTGTGTCTCAACCGTTCAAAGCTTTTGATTGTTTTCTGTCGAAAATACCCATTCTTGAAGCCTAGGAAACTTTGAGTCTTACATCAAGGGAACGTTCTAATTTACATGAGGAATTAGGGTGAACTCGCTACCGAGCAGTAACTTTGAGATTTATTTTCGTCGTACAAGATACGCCGAGGATTAATCGGGTTTCAAATCACAACACCTTCATCGTCCAGCCACCATCTTCCACTTTCTACACTTTCCATCAACGTCCATGACACTCCCAAGCCATCAAGACCTGATCGTGTGTCGATCAACAAGGGTTCGGTTCCGTTCGCGCCCAATTCATCATGTTCGTCATCAATACCGTAATTACTTCACGGTCTTAACATACCCTATCTACTCTAGCATTTCTTCAACATATTTCCAGCCCATAATATCCTTTTCCCAGCCATAACAATCGTCCAAAACAGCCCCCTTACCTTTGGATTTGTGTGTCCTTTTTGTGTCATAGTTTAAGTGTCGTAATTAGGTCTAGTTCGTCTTTAATATTGTTTGAGTTGTTATTTCGTTTAATTCAGATTATTTCGAGTTATTTGAGTCTTAGAGTAGGGTTGAATCCTTCCTTAGTTGGCGTGTTCGATTTTATAAGTCTTCCGCGCGTTCTCATATCCTGTATAAATTGTCCGGGTTACACCAAGTATCCAGTTCAGCCCCTCAAGAAGAGAAAACTAACTGAGATATGATCCAGTAGTTCAACAACTAATCTCATCAGTTCAGTCATGAATCAATTCCAAGGGCCATGAAGGAGATATGACTAGAACTGATCGATCAGTTGCCACATTGTCAGTTCACCAAAAAAAGTCATCAGTTGGACGGGGTAGCCCAACTTTAAAGGAAAGTTTAAATTGACTAAAATCTTTAAAATTAATCCTCATCACATTAATACCATCGTGATCTAACGAGAATAATTTTCAAATGGGAGATCTCTCAAGATAGCAAGTCTTCAATGCTACTGAGCTAAATCACTCATCAAAGTGGAAAGTGAGTTGATAGCCTGAGGGATATAAGTAATAAAATCCTGTACAAAATATTTTCTATTTATAGCAACTACCCCATTTCCAAATGGATGAGATCTCAACCGCTGATCTAAAAGTTAGGTCAAAATTATTGATGGCTGAGATGATCATCTCATTTATGCCAGCTGAACATCAGTCAAATCCATTTAAACTGATCAGCTGATGTGTACTCGAGTGAAATTCGAATTACATGCATGCAAAGCTTCTTTAAATACCAAGGAGATATTGATCCAAGATTCAGATCAAACTCAAACACTTCCCACATTTTCTTTGCATATTTCTCTCTACTCAATTCATTCTCTCTCAAACATTCTCTTAGAGAATGGAATTTCCCGCTCAATACATCGACCCAGATAGACTTGCTCTCAACCCCAAAAGAGATAAGTTCGTAGAACTGTACTACATGATGGAGAGACTTGAGCCTGATATGTTCCATCGCTTAATCTCAACAGTGGAGAAAACTGGACTCTTTCAGTTTCTCACAAGAGGTCCAAGGTTTGGACGATGCTTTCCTAAGGCAGTTGCCGAGTTTTATATCTTCTCCGACATCGCAAAAGATGGCAACATAATCTCAACAGTCAGAGGAAATCTGATCGTGATCACCAAGAAAGTTATGATAGAGTCACTCCACCTTCCTGGAACAGGTGAACAAACAGACACAACAGTCATGCCAAACCATGCAGAATTGTGGTGTCAATGGATAAAACTAGGAGTCGAGCATAATGACTACTCTCATAGACTGAAAGACAGTCTTCGGCCGGAGTTCATTCAACTCCAAGATAGAGCTATCCACTACCTAAGAGGCAATCTGGACCATACTCGCTTGAGCGCCGACAATGCTCATCTGATGGCACTCATTTACAACCGATGCATAGTTGATTGGGCATCGTATGTGCTATTACAACTACTCCAAAATGTTAGCAGGGTCAAGTTTGACCATCAAACTGTAACATTCACAGAGAAACTGGGCTCTCTCAATAGGATCAGCATGATCATCATTGATCAAATCCAAGTTCTCAGCCAGAGAGGTAAGTTGCTGGACAGAAGAGATTATCTTCCCACAATCTTTGTCAAAAGGAGAAAGAATCTCAAACCTTTTGGCACGCGATCAAGGAGGCAGCGCACTGCAGAAGAAGGCCCTTCTACTTTGACTGAATCGACTTCAAATAGTCAAGGAAAGCAGCTCATGTCAGATGAAGACATGACTTCAGAATCAACTACCCCAGCTGAGTCTTCACCAGCTGAAAATAACTACATGGATGGTGTCGAAGAAAGCTTCAACAAGACTCTCCATGATCTGCTTAGCAGTTTTTAGCTTATCAAGAGATACAACTCTGATCTCTTCAATCAACTGAGGAGATATCTTAGATGGTCACTATGGAGATATCATGTTGATAAAGCAGTTATATTTACACTGCTTGACAGGAAGAGATGATTTTTCTGGAGTCAAGAAGGACACTGGAGTAGAAACTGGATGAATCATCCATCAACGACCACTCCTACTCTCTCAGAGATTATGGATTCGATGATCAATAGAATCCGAAATGGAGTACCTGTCGTAGCTCTATTGCCTTTTGCAGAGCCATCCAACTCATCCTTTACACCTATGATGTTCAACCATCCACCTCCAACTGAAGAACTCCTCCCAAGGTTGGCCATGACGTCAACTGAACATTAGGTTTAGCCTCCACTGCCAAATCTACGGCAGTTCATGCCAACTAAAGAAACATCCAACTGGCTATCCTCACCACCAAGAGAACAACCATTCCCTTCCCTATTTGAAGATAACTTAGCTACAACCTTCAGCTTGTTACCACATGTTCCCATTCCATCTTTCAATCTACACATGCACGCCCTTTTGGATGATGGCAAGAAGAAGGAAGAGATTGAAGAAATTGAGGAGAAAAATGATGGAAAATAGTTTTTGAGTCTCTGGGATGAGATTCAAAGGGAACCCTTATAGTTTCAAAGGACAGTACAATCTCAGGAAAAAGTAGTGAGGACTGTAGGAACTGCTCGAGAAGAGAGGCATCAACGTCGGAGGGAAGATTGGGAAGCTGTCCAGGGATATGTTGCCATGTATGAGAGATATTTATCTAAGGGAGAAGTTTGGGGAGAAGTCTGGAGAAATGCTAGTGCCAGAGAAAGATAAGAGCCTAGCAATTGGTGGAAAGGTGAATAAGGAGATGAGATACCAGCTGAAGAAGCGTAGCAGCTGAAGAGCTAGAAACTAAAAAAAAAATTGTTGTAGATTCAAAGATATCTAATCAGTTTACATAAGCAGTTTCTTAGCTACAAGCTTTCTTGCTTGATTGTGTCATTGATACACAACTCAAAATTTCTCAATCAGTTCTTCCATCATTACTCAATATTGCCATGTTTTGGACATCATTAAAAAGGGAGAAATTGTTAGGAAAAACTATCAAGGTTTTTCTTACAAGGGGTTTTGATGAGATGTCAAAATATGTCAAAATATGAAAAGAGCCTTGAAAGAACTGAAAAGAAATCAAGCAGAAAACTAAGGATGATCATAAAAGTCAAAACTGTCAAAGCCAATAGAAATGATCAATCCGTGTGAAAAATGAGAGAAGAATAGAGAGAAAAGAAGACTGTAGCTTGCTAGAATAGTTAGCAAGGAAAACTGGAAGTTGCAGGTACCAGCAAGTGAAAGTACCAACTTTCACAAGTCTACGGTGATGAACTGATGAACAATACCAGTTCAAGGCCGACACCAGCTAAAGAGAATTGAAGCACATACCAGTTCTAGGCCTTCACCTGCTGAAGAGATGTTCCAACTGAAGAGAACTAAAGGACATACCAGTTCTAGACCGCCATCAGCTGAAGAGAACTGAAGGACATACCAGTTCTATGATGCCACCATCTGAAGAGATGTTCCAGCTGAAGAGAACTGAAGCACATACCAGTTCTAGGCCTTCACTAGCTGAAGAGATGATTCCAGCTGAAGAGAACTGAAGGACATACCAGTTCTAGTCCAATACCGGCTGAAGAAATGTTCCAGTCAAAGCAAGATCCCAGATGAAGGGAGTACCAGGTGAAAGAGAAGAACTAAGAGACATACCAGTTCTATATCATTCCCGACTAAAGAAATACCAGTTAAAGAGCACATCAGTTTGAACTGTTGAACATGCCAGTCCACGATGATATCAACTGATGAAGACTGCCAGCCGAAAAGAGGACAATCTTGAGCTGAAGGAAATACAAGCTCAACATAATCCAGCTAAAGAAAATACCAGCTGACGAAATGTGCCAAGTCTAAAGTTCCATGCTGAAGGAAATACGGGCTCAGAATATTCCAGTTGAAAGATACCAACTGAAGAGAAGACTAAGGTACAAGCTGAAAGAAAATGCCAACTCAAAGCATACCAGCTGAAGATTGAAGTCCCAGCTGATAAAGCACCAGTTCGAAGAACACTAGCTGAAGACGCATCCGTTTTCAAGTCGAACTGATAAAGCGCAAGCAACTGAACTGAAGACCAGTTCATGAAAGTTCAAGCTGAAGGGACACAAGTCCAAAATACCAGCTAAAGAACACTGGTTTAAGCTGCCAGCTGAAGCACAACAAGCTGGAGCTCAGAAGGCATCAAGCCCAAGCCCAGAAATATCAGCTAAAGATGATCTCAACTGAAGCTTTCCAAATTGCCAAGGGACACGCAGAACTGACAGACAAGAAACTGAAGATTCTAGCTACCAGACAAAGCTTAGAACTAAAGATCATGAAATGAGCTGTAACTGAAATTCAGATAAGCTGATGAAGCCATGCTAGGCATTGAAGGCCTTGAACCCGAGCTGCAATTCAAAGGTCCAATGACGTGACTTCGAGCGAAGAAATTACAAAGTTATTTCCAAGTGATGATTCGCAAGAAGTTTGAGGAATTAGAAGATGCAAAGTGCAGCCATACATTAGTTAATTTATTAAATAATGAAGATCAAGATCATACCATGGAGAATATAACTTGAAGAGTTGAAGAAGAGAGCAAGAAGAAGTGCATTTGTGCATGGAGCTGTTTTCGCCCTTAATTTAATTTAATTAAGGGGTTGATTTTTATCTAGACTATAGTATTTATTTAATTAATTTAGACTATAGTTTAGATCAGTTTTTAATTAATTAATAAGTGTAATTTTCGTTCATATATCATAGGTTTGACTAGAATTGTATTTAAGGCAATTTCTATAGTTTAGGTATTTCTATAGTATAGTTAGAGATCCTTTTGGATCAGATTTTTAGGCCTTTTTATTAGTTATTTTCATACATAATAGGCCCTATAAATAGGGGAACCATGTTACTTTGATATTTTAGACATTATTGATTAAAATTGCCTTTGCATTCAATTTGTGTCTCAACCGTTTAAAGCTTTTGATTGTTTTCCTCGAAAATTATCATTCTTGAAGCCTAGCAAACTTTGAGTCTTAATTCCAAGGGAACATTCTAATTCATACGAAGAATTAGGGTGAACTCGCTACGAAGAACAACTTGGAGATTCATTTTCGTCGTACAAGATACGCCGGGGATTAATCGGGTTGTAATTCACAACACCCTCATCGTCCAGCTTTCATCATCGACGTCCTACACTTCTATCCATGTTCGTGACATCCTCCTTAACCCCAAGACCGATCGTGAGCTGTCCGACAAGAATTTGAGATCGATTTCATAGACGTAATCGCGTTCTACACCCTAAACCGTAAGTTATCATTTTCCTTTTCATATCCTATCTTCCCTAGCCATTCTTAACCCTTAATTCTCATCCTAAATACACATAAATTCCAGCCACAATATCCGTTCCATATCAGCCCCTTTTGATTGGATTTTGTGTATCATTTTCGTGTCGTAGTCTAGGTATCGTATTTAGGTCTAGATTCGTTCGATCTTTGTTTCTGAGTTTCTATTCCTTCAAGTCAGCTTAGTTTCGAAATAATTGAGTCTTAGAGTAGGGTTGAATCCTTCCAAGTTGACGTGTTCGATTCTAGAAGTCTTCCGCGCGTTTTCGTATCCTGTACAAATTGTCCGGGTTACATCATAAATTTGGCATCAGAGCCACGTCAGCTCTGCTGGTCGTGGTTCAATCCTACTTGTCAATTTATTGCTTATGTGTCAGTTGACGTGTCTATCGAGTTGTAATAGTTAGTGTTCATTGAAAAAAAAAAGAGATCGGTTAAAAAAAAACCGAGAGTTTCAAAAAAAAAAAAGAGGATACGGTAAAAAAAAAGGAGAGAGACCGGATACAAAAAGAAAAAAAGAGAGAAAATCCAAAAAAAAAAAGAAAAGAAAAAAGAGGAAAATCCAATTTGACTTTTGAATTACCTTTTGAGTTCGATTTTATTTCTAGTTCTTTCCTTTTAGTTCTAGTCATAGTTGGTAACTCCCTTGTGAGATTTATTATAGTTTTGGAAACTTTCCTTATAGTATAGTTCTTTAGTTGGTAATTTCCATTTGAGTTGCATTTTAATTTGGTAGCTTCCATTTAGAGCCTAGTCTAATTAAGGTATTTAGATTGTGTCACACTAGTGGTACACATATCCAAATCCTTTTCTTTCCTTCTTTCTTCATTTCTTTCCTTCCTTTCCTTCCTTTTACCCTAACACATCCGGTTTTCCGGTTTTCCATCTTCGCCCTACTATTTCTGTTCCCGAGCTCCGATTTTTCTCCACCATACCATTCCAGAAACGTCTCGACGAGACGAACCAAAATCACTGCTGTGCTGTGATGTAAGGACTTTTTAGGCCAAATTCCATCATCTTCAAGGTGAAATCGCCCCCCCAGAAGTTCGAGAAAAGCCGATTTCAAGCAACGGAAGAGTCGATTAACACCACCATATTCACACCTCTCACACGAGCACCACTACATACTTGAGAGCATACACGAGGGGTAAAATACAGAGAGAAAACACGAGTGATTGTGAGGAATTGTGAGGTCCTGCACCCTGTTTTCCTTTCACGTTTGTTCATTGTTTGCAGGTACGCATGGAATCCAGAGACGGGTATAACAAAACACGTGATAAGGCACCCGCTTCACCTAGTTCTCATACAGATGTGGCTTTATCGATGCCACAACCATGGGATGCCCAGTTCCACCATCAAGAACTGGAGCATAAGCTAGATAGTTCGTTGGCCAAGATGATGGCACAACTCGAGCTTATTGCTGCTCGAATTCCTGTACCACCACCGGTTCAAGGACAACCTATCCAATAGCCAGAAGTAGTTTATCAGCCTGAAGCAGCTCATCAGCCAGAAGTTCATGTAGCCGAGCCAGCTAGGGTGAATGCTGGAGCACCACAAGCTCAGCGGCGCTAACCTCAAGTGTAGTTTAATGATCATTATGATCGTGATGTTGAAGAAGACTATGGTTACTATGCAGAGGAGTTAGAGGCTGAGTATGATCCATATCAGAGACGTGACCGACCACGTCTGCCCTACAGACAAGCACCCCGACGTGTAGATCCCGACAGCTTGTTGAACAACATCAAAACAAGCATCCCAAGGTTTGAAGGCCTTCACGATCCTGATTTGTACTTGGATTGGGAACGTAAGGTTGAGAAGATCTTCGACTGCTATGACTTTCCTGAGCAGAAGAAGGTCAAGTTAGCATCATTAGAGTTTCGAGGCTACGCAGCCTCATGGTGGGAGATGCAGCAGGATCGACGCCGACGTGAGAGATATCCACCCGTCGATACTTGGGAAGAGATGAAAGGATTGCTGCGTGGCAGGTTCATTCCTGTACATTATGAGAGAGAGCTCGAGAAGAAGCTCACCCGGATCAAGCAAGGGACCCGATCAGTTGAAGAATACAACAAGGAGCTTGAGACTGCCCTGAATAGAGTCGGGAAACAAGAGACCTTAAATGCTACCATCATTCGGTACATTGAAGGCATGAATCCTAACATCGCATGTGAAGTTGAACTCAAGAACTTCACAAGTATAGAAGAGATGGTGCACTACGCATCAATTGTGGAGAGACATCTAAGAGAGGAAAGACGGAGATCGCACCACAGTTCAGCCTTTGTTCGACCCCCATGGAACAAAGGTATGAATCCCACATCATCTTCTACCCCTTCTACTGAGCCTACTCGACCCCGAGGTCAGTGCGGACCGCCCGATCGGCGTTTCGACCGTTCTACACCGCAATCCAGTCGTAGACCCGAGTCTACACCGGCACCACCGTTCAGGCCAGCCTATACACGACCCAATCCATCTAGCCTAGTACCTAGTGCCAATCAGAATCGAGCTAGAGACATCTAGTGCCATAAGTGCCAAGGTTGGGGCCACTTTCAAAACCAGTGTCTGAACCGGCGTGTTATGTTCATTACCGAACAGAATGAGATCGAGTCAGCTAGTGAGGATGAGGACCAGCCCGTAGTTGACGCCAAGAAGGAGCCAGAGACGCCTCTAGTCGACTCGTATGAAGAGGAACCCGAGATTCCTCATGTTAGTGTTGTGTCTATACGCAGTCTGAGCATCAATCGTGAAGAAGAGCAGCCGGATCAATGTGAGAACATTTTTTTCACACGTGTTACTATCAAAGACCAGACCTGGTCGATGATAATAGACAGTGGGAGTGTGATCAACGCCATGAGCCAGTATGCAGTTGACAAATTGGCGCTGACCACCATTAAGCATCCGAAGCCATATAAGTTGCAGTGGTTTACGGATCGAGGAGAGATCAAAGTAACGGCTCAAGTAAGTGTCTCATTCTCTATTGGTCGATTTTCTGACTCTGTTTTTTGCAATGTTATTCCTATGGATGCAACACACATATTGTTAGGTAGACCATGGTAGTTTGACAGACAGACGATTCATGATGGCTTCGCAAACACGTACGTCATGAAGAGAGATGGACGGACTACAACACTCAAGCCACTGTCCCCTAAAGCCATTGCAGAAGATCATAGAATTATGCAAGAGAGGTTTAGAGCTGAGAGAGCAAAAGAGGCCGCCACCGCAGCCCGGATTGCTGCCAACGGTACCCAATCGACTGAGACCCCCAAGAAGGCCGCCACTCCTACTTCTTCAGCCCCTAAACCGTCCTCCAAAGGTTCCCTTGTGCATGGGAATTCATCTGGATCAGCTGCAAAGAAAGATCGAAACCGCAGCCTGTTTATTTCAGTGAAAGGTGTAGAGAAAGCATTAAAAGCAGGTTTACCTTTTGTTCTTCTATCTTATAAGAGCAGTGCTATTAATGATGTTGCTTTGCCTAGTGTTGTGCAGCCACTTATGGAGGAGTTCGCGGATGTGTTCCCAGAAGAGATTCCAAGTGGATTACCTCCAGTTCGTGGGATCGAGCACCAGATCAATTTCCAGCCCGGCACCGTCTTGCCCAATCGACCAGCATACCGGATGTCCCCTGAAGAGACCAAGGAAATCGATAGACAAGTGAAATAGTTGCTTGAGAAGAAGTAGATTTGAGAGTCGATGAGCCCCTGCACAGTTCCAGTCATTCTAGTGCTGAAAAAGAACAACGAGTGGAGAATGTGCATGGACTGCCGCGCCATCAACAAAATAACAGTAAAGTATCAATTCTCTATCCCTAGATTAGATGATATGCTTGATGAATTATCCGGTTCTAAAGTCTTTTCCAAAATTGATTTGCGTTCTGGTTATTTTCAAGTTAGAATGCATGAAGGGGATGAGTGGAAAACAACTTATAAGACTAAGCATGGTTTATATGAGTGGTTAGTTATGCCTTTTGGTCTCACTAATGCACAGAGCATTTTTATGAGATTAATGAACCATGTTTTGCGTGATGTGATTGGGAAATTTCTAGTTGTGTACTTTGATGATATCCTGATTTACAGTCACAGTACACAGGTGCACCTAGCACATCTTAGGTGTGTTTTTGATATTCTGAGATCAGCCAAGTTGTATGGAAATCTGTCTAAATGCTCTTTTTGTTTAGATGAGGTTGTATTTCTTGGTTTTGTTGTGAGTGTACGTGGTATTGAGGTTGACCGTTCTAAAATCAAAGCAATTGAAGAATTGCCAACACCCAAGTCAGCCACGGAAGTTTAATCCTTTCACGGCCTTGCCGGATTTTATCATCATTTTGTGCGCGATTTCTCTAGCATTGCCGCACCTCTTACTGAGCTAAGTAAGAAGGATTGTAAGTTTGAGTGGGGTAAAGCACAGCATGAAGCATTTACACGTTTAAAGCATCTTTTATGTCATGCACCTGTTTTGTGTTTACCTGATTTTGATAAGGTTTTTGAGATTGAATGTGATGCCTCCGGGATAGGTATTGGTGCCGTTTTAATGCAGGAACGGTGTCCAGTTGCCTACTTCAGTGAGAAATTGAATGGTGCAGCTCTGCGTTATTCTACGTATGACAAAGAGTTGTACGCATTGAAGAGATCATTGGAGACGTGGCAGCATTATCTGTGGCCAAAGGATTTCATGATTCACATGGACCATGAGAGCTTAAAGCATTTGAAAGGGCAGCAAAATCTGAATAAGAGGCATGCGAGATGGGTCGAGTTCATCGAGTCATTCCTGTACGTCATCAAATACAAGAAAGGAGAAGACAATGTTGTAGCTGATGCTCTATCTAGACGATACACGTAGTTGAATTTGATGCATGCTAGAATGCTTGGTTTTGAGTCGATTAAGAGTCTGTATGCATGTGATCCATTCTTTGCTTCAATTTTTGATGAGTGTTCAAAAAAATCTAAGTGTTTTGATGGGTTTTTCATGCATGATGGATTTTTATTTCGTGGTTCTCAGTTATGCATTCCTAGTTGTTCTATGCGTGAGCTACTTGTGTTAGAATCGCATGTAGGAGGATTAATGGGTCACTTTGGTGTGAATAAAACATTAAGCATGCTGCATGAGCATTTTTATTGGCCGCATATGAGAAGAGATGTTGAGCATGTGTGTAGTAGATGTGTTACTTGCCATCGGTCTAAGTCTACTTCACATCCGTTTGGATTATACACGCCCCTGCCTGCCCCTAGTTCACCTTGGATTGATTTGTCTATGGATTTTATCTTAGGATTACCTAGGTCTAGATCGGGTAAGGATTCTATTTTTGTGGTTGTTGATCGTTTTTCTAAAATGGCGCATTTCATTACATGTAGAAAAACTGATGATGCTGTGCATATTGCCAATCTGTTCTTTGTGCATGTAGTTAGATTGCATGGTATTCCTAAAACTATTGTTAATGACAGAGATTCCAAGTTTTTACCACACTTTTGGCGAGTTATGTGGGGAAAATTAGAGACTAAGTTGTTGTTTTCTACTGTATGTCATCCACAAACCGATGGTCAAACTGAGGTTGTGAATCGCACTTTAGGCATACTACTTAGGTCCTTAATTAAAAATAATCTGAAGTCTTGGGAAGAGTGTTTACCTTACGCTGAATTTGCATATAATCATGTGGTATATTCTTCTACTAATGTCTCCTTTTTAGGTTGTTTATGGATTTAATCTGTTAACGCCTACTGATTTGTTACCTTTACCTGTCGAGCATCTAACAAGTATTAAAGGTTTGAGAAGAGCTGAGCAAGTTAAGGAGATGCATGAGAGACTGCGTGCTTGGATTGAGCATAAAGGGAAGCAAACGGCCGCCTCCAGAAATGTGCGACACAAGTAAGTGATATTTCAGCCCGGTGACCGCGTTTGGATGCATCTGAGTCCTGGACGGTTTCCCAATCTGAGATAGTCCAAGTTATCACCACGTGGAGATGGTCCTTTCACAGTTCTGAGTCGTGTAAACGACAATGCTTACCGCATTGATCTTTCCAGTGAGTATAAATGTTCTTCAACTTTCAATGTTGCTAATTTATCTCCGTTTGTTGCAGATGAGTTCGATCTTGACGTTGATCCAAATTCGAGGATGAATTCTCTTCAGCAGGGGGGGAATGATGAAGCCATGCAAGGCATTGAAGGCCTTGAACCCGAGCTGCAATTCAAAGGTCCAATGACGCGACTTCGAGCGAAGAAATTACAAGGTTATTTCCAAGTGATGATTCGCAAGAAGTTTGAGGAATTAGAAGATGCAAAGTGCAGCCATACTTTAGTTAATTTATTAACTAATGAAGATCAAGATCATACCATGGAGAACATAACTTGAAGAGTTGAAGAAGAGAGTAAGAAGAAGTGCATTTGTGCATGGAGCTGTTTTCGCCTTTGATTTAATTTAATTAAGGGGTTGATTTTTATCTAGACTATAGTATTTATTTAATTAATTTAAACTATAGTTTAGATCAGTTTTTAATTAATTAATAAGTGTAATTTTCGTTCATAATATCATAGGTTTGACTAGAATTGTATTTAAGGCAATTTCCTACCTTGAATAGAATTCTAGTTTAGGTATTTCTATAGTATAGTTAGAGATCCTTTTGGATCAGATTGTTAGGCCTTTTTATTAGTTATTTTCGTGCATAATAGGCCCTATAAATAGGGGAACCATGTTACTTTGATATTTTAGACATTATTGATTAAAATTGCCTTTGCATTCAATTTGTGTCTCAATCGTTTAATGCTTTTGATTGTTTTCCTCGAAAATTATCATTCTTGAAGCCTAGCAAACTTTGAGTCTTAATTCCAAGGGAACGTTCTAATTCATACGAAGAATTAGGGTGAACTCACTACGAAGAACAAATTGGAGATTCATTTTCGTCGTACAAGATACGCTGGGGATTAATCAGGTTGTAATTCACAACACCTTCATCGTCCAGCCTTCATCATCGAATTCCTACACTTCCATCCACATTCGTGACATCCTCCTTCACCCCAAGACCGATCGTGAGCTGTCCGACAAGAATTCGAGATCGATTTCATAGACGTAATCGCGTTCTACACCCTAAACCGTAAGTTATCCTTTTCCTTTTCATATCCTATCTTCCCTAGCCATTCTTAACCCTTAATTCTCATCCTAAATACACATAAATTCCAGCCACAATATACGTTCCATATCAGCCCCTTTTGATTGGATTTTGTGTATCATTTTTGTGTCGTAGTCTAGGTATCGTATTTAGGTCTAGATTCGTTCGATCTTTGTTTTTGAGTTTCTATTCCTTCAAGTTAGCTTAGTTTCTAAATAATTGAGTCTTAGAGTAGGGTTGAATCCTTCCAAGTTGACGTGTTCGATTCTAGAAGTCTTCCGCGCATTTTCGTATCCTGTACAAATTGTCCGGGTTACATCATAAGCTAAAGAAGATCTTGAAGTTAATGCAACCGAGATCTTAGAGCTAGAGCTCGTCAGATGAGCAATGGCAACTCAATGGCCTCATTAAATGAAAGCCTTGCAACTGACTTTATCATTTATGATCCAACAGTGATCACCAGCGGTCAAAGAACTCAGAAAGTCAAAAGTTCCAACTGATGAGAATGAGTCTTAACGCTCTTCGAGCTAACTGTTAAAGATATCCAGCCAAAGCTATTCTCTCAATCACCGTGCTTAAAGTGATCAACTACCCCAACTCAGACGTATATGCGTAAAGGAGCAACCCAGTTGATACCAGTTTCAACACTGTACTCTTGAAGATCGAGTGAAATCTAAACTCGTGAAAAGATAGGAAATAACACCTTATCTCTCTAGCGACCAGTTGGGGATCACAAGTGTGAGTTGTTGACCTAACAACTGAGGAAGTTGAGAGTGCAGCTTCTGGGATATGAATTGTCTTCACTGTGTAACTGTAATAAACGAACTTTACACTTGCATAGTGAATTGCCCATCTGCGGAAGGAATAGAGGACGTAGAAGTTGAACTTTGAACCTCTATAAACTGCTTGTGTGCTCTGCTTTAATTTTCAGTTCAGTTGCATTTTTTTAAATACACACTATAAGCACACATGGCACTCCGATCTAGAAGATCTTCTCAACTGATCTCTTTATAGGACGGATAATCTTTGCGAGTTAAAATGGGCCCTGAATATTCCACATCTAAGTTCAGCTTGTAATACCCAAGATTTTTGCATAAGGTTTAGAGAGTTGTTAATATTAATTAATTAACTAAGGAAGAAAATTTAAATAAGGTTAGCTATGGCTGGATGTCAGTCACAACTTTAAGAGTCAGTTTTCGTGAAGATCGTCTTTTTGGAAAATATAATCTTAATTCTTTTATGGCCATTCGTGGTTTCTTTAGAAAGGTTTTAACTCAAGGAGTACACTGGTGTTTTCGGATTTTAAATCTGAAGTCATTTGAGTTCCCGATGATGGAAAGCGTATTTAAAAAGGCGAATGAATAGTAACTTTTGCGTGCGTTCGTGTTTTGAGAAATTTACGAAATCCTCCTCGTTTATCCGAGTCCAGTTCTGTCAGGCCCCTTTTATGGGAAATGAATCAAGGATTCCGTTGGCATTAATGGATTTTCATTCTGAGATCAATCGAACGCTTGGGAGAAAAATCTGTCAGTCTGAGTGAATAGTAAAAAGGTAATTCCAAAAAGGGAATCTTTGCTCGTCTTTCTTCTGACGACCCCGTCTTCTTCATGAAACAAGTTGATTCACTAGTATTCAAGTCAATGAGTCTCCCGGTATTTTTGGATTTCGTGTCTGAGGTCATTTAGATCTCGACATCAAATAAAACAGCTTTTAACCGAACCCGGGATAGCTTTTGTAGTATTCCCACACAGCAATGGCTTCCAAGGGAAGCCAAAGCTTCTCCTAAAAAAAAGGGACCACCCCTTTACCTTTCATTTGCTCATTTATCATCCATTTCACTTCTAAATTGAGAGGGTGAGAAGCTTTGAAAGTCAAGAAAGTTCTGTCGAAGTAAAAGGCGTTCTTTGTGAGTGTTCTTCAAGATGACGAGTGGAGTGGTGTGGAAGGGATACGGTAAGAAAATGTGCTAGGGGCGCCTTGGGTCATAGCAGGCGGCTCTACTGCCGTTGCGACTCGACGAGACGCCGAGCTAGCCACATTCCTTCGACGCACCTAACCCCGTTTATTCTTGTTTGTCGGTCTCAACTCCATTTCTTTTTCTTCTTTTAAATTCCACGTTTACTTTTCGTTCTTCGTGTTCTTCATTATTGCTCGTCTAAAAGTTGTATTTGGATTTTTATTAAAGTTCTAAGTTAATAACGTTTACGTTATATATCTCGTTTTACTTTCATTATTATTATTCTAAAAGATTAGCCTCGTTTATTCCGTTAATTCTGTTCAAGCCATATTTAACTATTTCGTCATCATTCTAAATATTAAGGAGGATTATCGTGTTCATGCCATTATAATGCCAAAATTCTTTTAAGTTAAAGCATGTTGCATGTTAAATTCAAGTACGTTGTTTATAAAAAATTTCGAGTTAAGTGTTCTTTGTGTTTGTCGAAAGAATTAACGAACACGAAGAACCCAGTTGAAGATCGCCCAGAACTAGGCTGAAGAGACAGAAAGGGAGAGCCCCGCCGGGGGGGGGGGGGGGGGGCTGCGCCACTGCGCCATGCCCCCCAGGCCGCCCCAAGCCCGCCGGCGCACCATGTACCACGACGGGGGGCAGCCCACCGGCGCTCCCCTTCTCTGTGTTGTTTTCACCGTTTCTTTTCGGCTATTTTCATACCCTCTTCCCGAGCGTTTCGAGTTTTTCAAATTATGTCATTCTCAAGCTATATTCAAGTTTAAATTATAGTGAAGCATTCAAGTTATGTTCGATTTATTTCGAGTAAGCTATTCAAGTTATTTTCCGTCTAAAAATTTAGAGATCAAGTCGAGAAGTTCCTTAAATAAAATAAATCCTTCTCGAACCCTTGTGAAGTCAAAAGTCGTGCTATCCATGTTAAGTCCTAGCTAAGGGAATATTAGTTGGGTATTATTTAATCTCATGTTATTAGAAATCTTCAAAGGAAGCTGCTAAGTCGATGATTCAACTTTTGTAGGAGGAATCGAGCCTCCGAGGAATACTAAGGAAGACCACCAGCTCATTGCCTCATCTTCCATTCCATAATCAAGGTGGGTAAAAGTATACTCATCTAAAGTTTGAGCTAATGAGCTCTAGAAGCATGTTAGGGCAAATGAGATATCCAATAAAGTATTTTTGCTCTGCCTGATTGATCTTTGTGCAAGGAAGAAAGAAAGGAACATATTATGTTTTACTTAAGCTCTCAAGCATGTTTAGAAATGATAGAACTACTAAAGTATTGTTTATGCTTAGCATGAGATGTTTAGAATTATATTTAGTTTCGATTTGTATTTATTTACGTTCTTCTCCTGGAATTAAAAGTTTATGCTTGATAAGCTCGCAGAATTAAGAATTAAGGTTTGCCTTATTAGTGTAGCTTTAAACCCTTTTAGGCCGACATCATGTAGTATTAAAGAATTAGCCCTTATTCATTGTTCTAAGTTTGGTGTTGCTAGCAAGGTTAGGAAAGGAAGGAACTTAAGTAGGATTTGAGCTAAGAACTCTTAAGGGAGTCACTGCTGGGTTTTTCCCTCGCAAACTCGTTTGGATATTTGAGGTAACCCCTCTTCTATCCTATGGCATGCCTAAGGGTACAGTTGACATCAGGTTTGAGCCAGATTGGGCCCAAAAAGAAAAGAAAAGATTTTGCGAGAATAGAGAGGGCTTTTGCGTTTTGCTCTCCATATACCGTCAGTTGATTATTAGATATCTGGAAGTTTATTAAAATGTTTCACTAAAACCCACTGAGTACATTAGTACTCATGCCCCCTCTTTTTCAAATGTTTTACAGGTTAAGATGCTGAGGATGTTGGTGGCTGTGGATGTGGGTTGGCTGCCAAGATTGTTTTGCTATTATCTAATATTCCTTTGAAATCCCACTATGTGATCTGCTACTCTGATACACTCTTTCTAATTCCGTTTAAAGTTCTATTATGATTATCAAGACTCTATGAATAATTCCCCAGACATGATTATTTGAGTATAAGATGCATACTAAGCTTTATTTCTACTTCCCGAGTATGATTTCCTTTGCTCTGTCAAGGGGCTTGCACGCATTATTAATTATTATCATCTATGTTGAATGGTATCCGTTTATCCATTTAATTAACCGTTTAGTCCCACTCAAGCATGCTCCCAGTTAACAAGAGTGAACCCGAGTACTCTCGTCTAATTCCTAAAAGCATATCTTAATTGTAAAACCAACTTATTAATTTTTCGTTTTACCTCATTAACCCCTTAATAACACCCCGTCCCCACTCGTTAACCCCTATCTCGGGATCGGGTTGTTACAGTGGGTATCAGAGCCAGGTTTGCAACACTGTAGGTCTGTCTCTTTGTTTGAATTGAGTTAAGTATATATGTATGCATAAGTTGTTCTTTGATAAGTGAAAACAGCAACCCACAATTCGCCATCACCCTCGTATCCTCAACTAAAAATTAAGGTGTGATAGTATAGAGATTCTAGATTTTGGATTTTGATTTTTAGAATACAGGAAAGGAAAAGGTTTAAGCAAGCATACTTGTTTGATGGATAAGAGAAAAACTGTGAGAATGAAATTCCAAGTAAAAGATGTTCGGGTAAGACGATTTCTGAGAATGAAAAGTTTGTGAAAAAGATTTCTCGATCCCAAAAAGGTTTACATTCATAATCAAAAATTTTGACTCAACGAAAAGGTAAAAATGTATGTTAAAAAGAGCTTGGGCACCAAAATTTTTCTTATAAAAACGTCAGCTGCTTCTAAAAGGAACTATGCATGCAAGATAAAATCCAGACGTTAGTATGATCTCAGGAGAACCTTTGGTCTCCTTTTTATAATCTAGACTGATTAAGCTATTCTCTTCTAGATGGTTAAGCGTCGTATGACTACTAGGAAAAGCGTGCCTCTTTTTCGCTCGGTTCAAGAAAGAGTTGAAAGATTCAGATGAGAAACTTGGGACGGTAACGAGCAATTGTTGTCCTTCATGGCAAGGTACCTAGAGAGGTGGGCCTGGGCTAATGGTTACGGAAGAGAGACCGAGAGTGTATCTGACTTGGAAACATGCATTCGCATGTGCGAGTACGCACCGCCCGCTTGGAGGCCTACAATGTACTGTATCTTGCAAAGCACCATTACCCGCGATCCCGTAACGTATGTTGTAATCGGGAATTTGACGAAGTTCTCCTCAGCCTTGATGGCTCGTTGGGTGACGGAGTATGGCCATGTGCAAACATTAGCCGAGCAGTAAGCGACCGAGCAAAACCCCTCTCTCGTGGTAGAGTTAGAACTGCAAAGGGCGACTCTCAACAGTCCCTCTGGATTTCAAGCGTCACGTCTTCACGATGAAGGAGCCTCAGGAGCGGGACCTTCAAATGTCTGGGTGGTGAACCACACCGAGTCCCTGTTTTCCTGCACTCCTCAAATGAACCAATGGACCCCTGCATATGCTTCTCAGAGTCTGGGGTAGTGTATGTCCCATCAGTACCCCGAAGGGAATATCCACATGAGGACGTTCAAGTTCAGCGTGCCGGAGACAGTTGAAGATGAGGAAGAAGAGGAAGACCCGGAAAAAGGAGGCGAGGAGGAAGTAGGGTCGCCATGCAAGGGGAAAGGAAAGGCTCCAGCCTACAATTAAGCTATAGTAGGAGGTGTAGGAGGTGTTGCTGTTAGAACACCTAGTTGTCTAATCCATCTGTCTGTCTGTCTGTCTGTTATCTGATATCCGCTTTAACCAAGACTCAAATAGTGGCAGTGAATTTTTCAATAGACTGCCCTATCCTGTGTAACCCATAACTTATTCTATGATATCGATGCCAAAAGTCCTCTTAATGAGGCAATTTTCCCATTATGTGTGAATGACGTTTAAATTTCCGCCTTATTTGATCTAACTTAAAATAAAGACCTTATCGAAAGGCATCCTTTCAATTATGCGAATTCAATCAAGTGTCGCTAATATCTAGTTCTTTAGGATGCCACCCAGAAGACGTTAAGCTGAGAACGAAGATGAGAACGAACCCGAGCAAGTCCCAAACCCCGCACCAAGAGCTGAAAGTGTGTTTCTCAAATACAATCCTCCATCGTTTAATGGTTTAGGAGATCCAATGGATGCCGAAAAATGGGTTCGCTCCTTAGAGCGAATTTTTGATTTCATAGCTTGTTCAGAAGAGGAAGAGTTTGTTGGTTTTGTATACTAGAAGACTTGTCTTTGTATACTTTTCTGATGATATGATGATATGAAATGAAAGTTATGGCAGTCACTGTTTGTATTTAGATTATGTTCTATAATTGTTCTATGCAATGTTCCATATACTTACATTGTAGATGATATGGTGTGGGGCGTCACACGGTAAGATCATATCATTAGAACCTTGTATTGTATTAAAGAGCTCACGGCTTAGGATGGTCCTGAACACACCATCGGTACACCGTAGATTAATCTAATAAGTTAGTTTATCTTGACTAACTGATTATTCTAGTACACTCATTGTGTATTGAGGAGGATCACGATAGGATACTATTCTCTGTCTCTGACCCACTTACTGAGAGAATAAAGATCCACAGAGTTCGGGTTCTGAACTCATGTGATATTGGCGAGCATATGTGTGCGTTGTTTATTACTTTGATTTATCAATGAGTAAGATCTTTTCATAGATCGAGTTTGATATCTTGGGTAATAACAATGTATACATGATGTCTCGAGCAGTGTGCATGAGCACCGTGTCCTGGTATGCCAGGTTGATGATGTTCTCTTGAGGAAACACAAGTTCATGTTGAAACCCTGCAGGTGGAATTTATTCCTTACATGGTAAAGCTTGTGTGGTACTACTCAAGGATTTAGATGTTAATTAATTATAGCTGTCAGAGGCTGACATAATTAATTAATGAACATTATATCTTAAACACGGGGAATGGTTGGACTAACGGAGAAAGCATATTCACAAATATGTATTAAATTGGTAGATCAGTTTTACTTCTTTAGTGGAATAAAAGTAAAACTTAATTTATTTAATTATATCCTAAGTTTATTGGATATTAGATATTAAATAAATTAGTGGGCCAATTTAATATTTTTCTAGATCTCTGTTGTAGCCCAATATGACTGAAAGTGGACTGGATATAGAACTTGAGATAGAGGCCCAGCCCAGTAGGGCTGGAACATGAAATTTTCGCCTCTCCCTATATATAAGGGGGGGGGCACGAAATTTTAATGATATTAATCATAAGAAATCAGCCCCTCTTTGTCTCTCAAAGTTATCGACAGATTTCACAATTCTATCTAGTAGATTTCCGCCCACTCTGAATCTAGATACAGTCCGGGAATATAACAGAAGATCTTGGAGTAGAATTGTGCAGTGGCCGTGTGTGACATAAGTGGTGCCATTATTATTGTTCATTCAACAGCAAGATTAGATCTATAATATTGTCCACAGACCATCTGTCGATTTGTAAGTAGATTCATTTTCTATGTCTTCCGCTTTATTAGAATCAAATCTGTTTTACATGCTATTTGATTAGACTGTGATAAACATGCATGTTACATAAAATTATGATTTGCATGAACATGGATTAATGAACGACCAAATAGATCCTGCGGTGGTTTAATTCAAAAAAAACCCCAACAGTGGTATCAGAGCGAGGTTTTGGCACTGTTCTAGGATTAATCCGAGCATGAATTCGATATATATATATATATTTAAATTTGATGTTAAATTTATAGTTCTTAAATTTTCAGATTTAAATATGCTTATATGTCAATTTTTATGGTATTCAAGACTCGGAAGAATTTTGGATTGAATTCGAAAATTCTAGTTTTGAATTGTTGGAATTTTCGAACATGATGAGATATAGATTTGGGATGATATTTGATGTCTTCAAATTTCGAGATTTGTGTCTCATTATTTTCGAAAATTTGGTGATCAAATTTTTGAATTTGATGTGTTAAAAATTCCCTAATTTTGTGTTAAAATCTTCGAACACTATAATTAAATTTGGATGGATTTTTGATCAACATCAAAATTTCTAGATTTAATTTGGATAGGGTTCGAAATTTTTGGTGATTAGAATTGGATTTGGTAGTTTTTGATTTAAATCAAAAGTTACAAAATTCTAATCTAGATAGGTTTGAAATTAGAATTTTAAATTTGATAATTTTTGAAGTGGGTCAAAATTTTCAGATTTTAATTCTTGAAAATTTCGAAACCTATAGCTATATTATTTGGAATAGTTTTTTTATTAACGTCAAAATTTCCAAATGTGAAATATAGTGTATTTTTCGATTTTTAATAAATTAATTTGGAAAAGATTTTGATGAAAATCAAATTTTCAGATTTATTTATTAGGATGGATCGAAATTTATGTATATTGGATTTAGATTTGATGTTATTTGATGTATATCTTGATTTACCTAATATCAATCTAGATAGATTTGAAAATAGAATTTTAAATTTGGAAGAATTTGAAATGGATCAAATCTCCAATTTATTATTTGGATAATTTCGAAATCTATGGGATTAAATATTGGATAAGGTGGTTTTTTGGAACCATTTCTCAAATGGTTCCAAAATCCGCAAATGGCCCCAAAATCGATGAAATAATTAATTAATAAAAAAAATATTAATTATTAATGGCATAATTAATGTTTTGTTGATCTTGTCTAAAAATTTCATATAAATTTAATTACTTAATTTTGATCAAAATAATAATTTATCCTTAGTTTTACTCGATTGACTAATACATGATTAAATTGACAATATTAAAATGAATAGGTAAAATTCAAAAAATAAAATAAAAACACACAAAGCTTTGCTTTGTTTTGTTTTGTTTTATACTATTAGGCCTATTATTTATTTTCACATATAGATAATTACAAAATTAAAAAGATAATTCTTACTAGATATTTGTCTTGATTCATTTTTTTAATAAATAGATAAAATAAATTATAATTAATAAATATTAATTATTAATTACAAACAATAGCTATTGGTGTTGTTAGTCAAAATAGTTTATAATTATTATTAATTATATTACAATAAAATAAAAAATTTAAATGTTAACAACGTAATTAATGTTTTGTTGATCTTGCATTCTTGCCTAAATATTGTTACAAAAATTTACTTAATTTTGATCAAAACAATAAATTGGTCATAATTTTACTCAATTAACTAATACATGGTTAAATTTTTACTTAAAAATATTTTTTGACTAGAAAAATATTTAAGAAAAGGAAAATAATAAAATTTGAATATATTTGATAAAAATATTTTTTTTAATTTGATCATCGAATAGGATAAATATGAAGATAATTAGCATTAAAAAACCATTAGAGGCAAAACAAACATATGGATCAAAAGATTTTAACCGCATATATTAAATGTTAAAAGGTAAAAAAAAAATGTCAAGTATGTTCATCCACACATTTTGTAGTTGATAAATCCAAAAAATTGTTAGTTTTAACGCGTGGGACCAAAAATGAGAGTAAAATTAACCGTAAACATTACGGAAGGACCAATTTCGATAACCCAGGACCATTTTTGAAATTACTGGGACCATTTGCTGATTCAGTTGTGTCCTGTGGGACCACAAATGAAATTAATTCATTCTAATTAAATTAATTCATTAGAAGAAAATATTTAATTTTAATAAATATAGTGTTGCTTGTGAATAAAGTAATATATTGTTAAAACCATACATAATAGTGAATATTTAAATGTAAATTTAAATTTAGAAATTTCGTTTCGGGTCGATTAATCTTGTATAAAATTGCAAGCCTCGAAGTATTCGATAAAATAACGATCGAAGCTCACTCGATAATAAACGAGTTAAGTTTCAGCCTTAACACTACTCAGCTTGTCAACGTGCTTGTTAAGTAAAAGCAAAATACATTTTTAGGTCCTTATACTTTTACTTTTTATTTCATTTGGTCCCTATACTATTTTTTCATTTAAATGGGCCCGTATACTTTTATGTTTGATTTCATTAGGTCCTTATATGTTTACATTTTGTTTTATTAGGTCCCTGTACAATTTTTTCATATATATATATATATATAGTCCTTGTACAGTTACGATTGATTTCATGAGGTCCTTGTTCATTAGATGGCAGGTTAACTTTTCCGTTAAAAAATAACATGTAATCAATTATTATTTAATTGAATTACACATTATATATAATTGGAATTTTATATTATTGTTATTCCCCAAAAAAAAGGCAAACTTATAACCTCTCAATTCAATCTTTATGAACTAAATTACATGAAAGCAAAAAAATTAACCAACTAGCAAAGTTAGAGATCTTTAAAAAAAAAATATCATGCAACTACTCATTATTCATTAAAATTGCTTAAATTAACCACATATAATCCGTTCAATATAGAACACTTTAAAGTTCATACTTGAAAATTTATACAAATCAACATTTAACAACAAACCAAGAATTTTTTTAAAAAAAGTGGAATAATGAGGAGCGAGTAGTAGCATGAAATTTTCAATCAATTCTGGCAGTCAAGGTTGTAGAACTCGCTAGGCGCTAGTCGGGCGGCCGAGGGACGCCTAGCGCCTAGATTGCCTAGTCGGGCTCTAGACGTTTTAATTTTTATAATATATAATTAAATAATGTTATTTCTTTATAAAAACCAAATTAAAACATTAATTGAATCTTAGTACAATGGTTAAGTTTGTTGTTGAAATTGTTCTAGTTCGATGTTTGACCTCTTAAGCGCTCAAATCATAATATTGTTTTTCCTAAATTTGAGAAAAAAAGGAAAAAAAATAGCATAGCCTGCTAGAATTGAACCCATGACCTATACTAGCTACTATAAACAACTCTACCAATTGAGCTATCGACAATTGCTATACAAAAGTCACACAGAATCATATATAACTGCCTAATGAGCCGATTATACCATTTTCGTCTCAGCTAGGGGACGCCTAGATTTTTTTTTACAATAGTGCTGACAGCACAGTCATTGATTGATTTTTCTTGCTTTCACATAATTTAGTTAAGAGATTTTAAGATGTTCTTTTGTTTCTAAAAAAATATTAAAAAAAATTGATTTGTTTCAAAAAAATGTTTGTCTAAACTAGCTAATTTTCCTCATCTACACGTTTAAAACTAGGTAATTTAGATCTTAAAAAAATCATTTGATTTGTTTCCAAAATAATTTCAAAATAATAATTATATAATGATTAAAGTTGTGGAACTAAACTAGCCAATTTTCTTTTCTTTTTTGTTTTTTTTTTACTAGCCAATTTTCATCCTATATATATTTCATATTTTGACAATCACAAATCACAAATTATATTCAATTCTACTCTTTTACAGTAATTGTGCAATGTGTTCTACTCGACTAATAATAAAATGGTTGGCAGTTCCAGCAAAAAGTATACACCCAAAAAATTATTCTCGCCATCACCACCACAGATGAAGCGCACCCAATCGTCTGAATGGACGGTGGCCCCTTCACCTCCGAGCCTTGAAATTCTCTATAAGAATATTCGAGAGGAAAATACGAAACTCAAAGGAGAGATAAATGAGTTTTTTAATCGTTTGATTAAGTTTTCGGATGATGTAATCATCAAGGACATCTTTCTGAAAAATAATCCCCTCACCAAGTTGTACGAAATATTTTTGGAGATTAATAGATCCACTGGAAATGATGAAATTCCGTTGATCGTGATCTCTGACTAAAGCTTACGTGAAGCGTAGCTCATTTATCACTAATGTTTATTTTCTATGTTGGTACTTTTAATTTCCATCTTTTTTGTACCAACTTTCAATTTCTATCTTTAATTTTCATGTAAAAATAGTTCGAAATTTTATATTTCGATATATTTATCTATCATACAATATAATAAAAATTATGTTGGTTTCCATTTTGTTTTCATATTATTTATTGATTTCTTTAATGATTTATAAATCAATATCCTCGTTTAACAAATAAATAAAAATTTAAAACAAATTCGAATATACATAAGCTACATATTAGAAATATATATATATATATATCATAAAATATTCTATAATAATATTAATAAACATTATTATAAATTGCTAAATGTTAAAGTAAATTACAACAAAATTAATTTAAGGATTACATTCATGTTAAAAAAATATTTCCGTTTAACAAATAAATAAAAAATTTAAAATAAATTCGACTACACGTAAACTATAAATTAGAATTATATATATATATATATATATATATATATATGCATCAGTACCGATCGATTTGAATTAACACAACATATAATTATATAATATATATAAACATTGATAATCAATAGTGGAATATATATATATATATATATATATATATATATATATATATATATAGAGAGAGAGAGAGAGAGAACTAGAATATTCATGCATGTACTTATTCAATTCCAGAAACGTTAATTCTATTATATTAATTAAAACTTAAAAGTCGGACTAGATTAAACTTGTGCATGTGTCAAGTGTGTGTATATTATATATCTATATATATATATATATGTGGATGAGAAATCAAAGAAAAAATTTTGGAATTTTTTTTTTTAATTGATAAAATATTATCTAGGATCTACACATATTTTAATGAGATTTTGTGGATCATTTGAATGTTTAAATTACACAAGTCAAACATTTCTAAAATAAATATGAAGGATATAATAGTAAAACACCTTAATCATTAATTAAGAATTTAATTCAAAACTTACCATATAATGATAGCATACCATAATTATGAAATTATGGCCGGCCACAGTGTGGCCAAGGAGCATTATCCTACAAATAATTATCAAAATCCAATTATGATAAGAATTTGATTTTGGATAGGATTTGGAAGATTTTGAAGAGGACCAAATCTTCAAACCTTACCCTTAAAGATTTAGATTCTTATGGATAATATTTGGATTAGATTTTTGATATATATCAATATATCCAATTATTATTTAATTAGGGTGGCTTGAAAATATTAAATAAATTTGGTGGATAATTATAAATAATTTCCATATTTATTTTAAGATATATTTTCGAAAATATCATGATTTAAATTGGTGGATAATTATTTTAATTTCCAATTTTTATCCTGTAAATAATATCAAATTAATTAATTTAATTAATTGTTAAATTCAATTATTATTTAATATTCATGCATAGATATCATACATTATTTTATGTGGATCATTTAATAAATAATTGTTGGATTTGTAGACTGTGTTTGTTTGCAGGTTTACCAACTATCATGGCTCCTTTATTTTATGTGATGTATGTTTATGTTGAATGAATGTTGGTCGTATGCCGGTTTGGCTACGTGATTTTTATCCATGAGAAAATCCATGGATTAGGTCTAAGTTTTATTTTACGTTGTTTTAATGTAATAGATATAAAACTATTAGGCTGAGTTTTGAGTTGTAATTTTTATTCTAGTAATATTAGATTTTTCCTTTTGGAATAGATACTCTGTATTGAATAAAGATCGGAGATCAATTCAAAGAAGGAAAGTAGTTCAGCACCAAGTTCACCGTTTCACGTCCCGAAACCCTAAATGGAGCTAGGGTTTTCGGCGAGGCGCGGTGAAGGGACAGCGGCCACAAGCCTGTTCCGGAGCTGACTTTCCAGTTTTATCTCATCAATCAACATGAGATATAAGCCATGATAGTTGGATTATTATTATTGCTTATTATGTTGAAGCATGCAATTGATGTTTATCATTTTATGTTATGTTTTCATGTTCGATAATGGGATAAAATCAAACCTCAAACATAAATAACTAAGTGGGAGAGACTCATACCAAAGTATGTAGAAATCTTATATGGTCTCCATTAATATCTAGTTTAATTGAGAAGTGATGGGCATGCGCGTTGACATCGATCTTCCTCCATATCGGATGTGTCATATCACAGATTTCTCTAGAAATTAAATCTCCTAAATGGATAGCTGTAGAACACTATTAGAACTAACTGACTCCTCCATCTGAAGCGGTTAAATTCGAATAGTGATCTTGGTACGAAGATAATGGTATGCACACTTAGATGTAATTTATTGATAAACATCCACACGATCGTGGCTTATCAATTAGACGATTACATGACCGTGTTTTTATCTAGCTATTAATTTGTTTGTTGTAAGGAAATTCAACTGGAGGCAAATTAAAGGTTTAACCTATTTAAAAATGAGATTTATAAAAATTATAAAAAGTATATAATTTTTTGCGAGGTTTTCGATTATATATTGTTTATCCTAAATGTGTTTTGTGACTGTACTGCATGTTTTAATTTCAGTTATTTCATATCATCAATGGCACTCTCCAATCTGTCCTCAATCCTCAAAGAAAACAAACTTGTCAGTGAAAACTATAATGACTGGATTTGTAACCTTAACTTGGTACTTGTTGCTGAGGGACACAAGTTTATACTTGAAGAGGTTTGTCCTCAGATGCCAGATGAGGGTTCTAACGAAGCCCAAAAGTTGCATATGATAAGTGGGTTAGGTCTAATGAGATAGCGCGCTGATACATCTTGGCATCTATGTCAAGTGTGCTGCAACATCAACATGAGCCTATGAAAACCGCTTATGATATCATGTACAACCTTAGGCAGCTATTCGGTCATCAGAACCGCTCGGCACGCCATTTGGCAATGAAGAAACTAATGGATGCGAGAATGTCTGACTCCACACATGTTAGGGATCACGTTCTCATGATGATGGGGTATTTATCTGAGATCGAGACCTTGGGTGGAGATTGACATTGTGCTTCATAGCTTGTCCTCGAAGTTTGAGCAGTTTAGGCTGAATTTTAACATGATTGAAAGGGATGTCAGCCTGACTGAACTACTCATAGACCTTCAGGCGGCTGAATTGCTCCAAAAGAGCAGTCCTGAGGCCCACATAGCTGAAAAATGAGCGTCTTCTTCTGGTGGAAAACGGAAGAAGAGAAATGCACCAAAGAAGGCTACAGATGAGGCGCCTAAGGAAAAGAAGCCAAAGGCGAAGATTCCTCCCGAGGAATTCAAGTCGAAGACTAAGTGCTTTAAGTACGGCCAACCAAGTCACTGGAAGGCGGCGTGTCCTAACAAGAAGAAGAAGAGAGGTACATCTCACACTCTGGTTGTAGAAACATGTTTAGCAACTTGTTCTACCTAGTCATGGGTAATATATACTGGAGCTACTAATCATGTTTGCATGTCTTTACAGGGGTTCCTGGTAAAAAGACAGCTCAGTGAGAATGAGATCACCGTCTACATGGATAATGCTACAAGAGTGGCGGCTATTGCAGTGGGAGACGTTGTTTTACCTTTCAGTAGTGATAGAGCTTTGGTTTTGAAAGATTGTCTTTATGTGCCTGGTTTTAGGCGAAACTTAATTTCAGTTTCTAAATTGATTATTGATGGATATTCTGTTTCTTTTGATAGCAAAGTAGTTATCCTTAGTGGTAAACATTTTATCTGTTCTGGCACATTGGATGGATACTTATACTTTCTTAAACCAACTGAAAACACTACGCAAAGACAACTGTTGAATACATCGATCATAAACCCTAACAAGAGAAAAGAACCTTCAGAATTAAATCAAACCTATCTTTGGCATCTAAGGCTAGGTCATATTAACCTTAAGAGGATACAAAGGCTTGTAAATGATGGACCATTGTCTTCTTTGGTACTGAAATCATTTCCTTTGTGTGAATCCTGTTTGGAAGGTAAAATGACCAAGCATCCTTTCTAGTCAAAAGGGAATAGATCCGAAGGGATATTAGATTTGATTTACTCTGACCTATGCGGCCCTATGTTAGTTCAAGCTCGAGGAGGGTTCGAGTATTTCATCACTCTCATTGATGATTACTCAAGATACGGTTATATCTACCTATTATGTCGCAAGTTTGAATGCTTTGAGAAATGCAAAGTGTTTAAGGCAGAAGTGGAGAAATGAACAGGAAAAAGTATCAAGTCACTACGTTCTGATCGTAGTGGCGAGTACCTCTCGAGTGAATTTAGGGATTACATGGCAGAGAATGGGATTACCTCCCAATTGACTGCGCCGGGAACACCATAATAGAATGGTGTGGCGAAAAGAAGGAATCGTACACTGTTAGAGATGGTTAGATCGATGATGAGTTATTCTGAGTTGCCCATTTCGTTCTGGGGATATGCCCTGGAAACAGCAGCCTATATTCTTAACTTGGTTCTATCAAAATCAGTTCCTTCTGCGCCCATAGAATTATGGACTGGACGAAAGCCCAGTTTGAACCATATTCGGATTTGAGGTAGCCCTGCGTATGTGTTGGATAAGGAAGCTGATAAGCTGGCTCCTCGTACTAATGTAAGGCTATTTGTTGGATATCTTAGAGGAACGAAAGGTGGTTTATTTTATAGTCCTAAGGATCAGAAGATCATTGTTAGCACCAATGCTCGATTCTTAGAAGAAGACTATGTGATAAACCACAAACGAAGGAGTCCAATCATCCTTGAGGAGTTAAGGGGAGGATTGAATCCTACACCAGTTGTACAAGAAGAGGAACCACCAAACACTGCACAATGTGTCACGGAAGTACAGGAACTGCCTCGTTGCAGTGGGAGGGTTGTACACAAACCTGATAGATTCATTGGTCTGGGAGAGGCTTCAGATTTCACAGAGGGACTAAATGAATTGGATCCCAGGACCTATGACGAGGTAATTCGAGATAAAGATGCAGATTCTTGGAAAACTGCAATGGAATCTGAGATTGGATCTATGGATCACAATCAAGTCTAGGAGCTCGTAGAACCACAAGATGGGATTAAACCCATTGGGTGTAAGTGGATCTACAAGCGTAAGAGAGGAGCTGACGGGAAGGTTGAAACCTTCACAGCTAGATTGGTGGCGAAAGGGTACACTCAGAAAGAAGGGATTGATTATGAGGAAACCTTTTCGCCGGTAGCCATGCTTAAGTCAATCCGGATTCTCTTGTCAATTTCCGCTCATTTAGATTATGAGATCTGGCAGATGGATGTCAAGACAGCTTTCCTAAATG
Organism: Perilla frutescens; assembly: GCA_026008535.1. Lineage (NCBI taxonomy): Eukaryota > Viridiplantae > Streptophyta > Magnoliopsida > Lamiales > Lamiaceae > Perilla > Perilla frutescens. Next base: position 26,568,362 of record BRKX01000019.1, read on the forward strand.
GAAGTCTTGAAGAAAACATTCACATGAGATAACCAGAGAGATTTATTGCTAAAGGCCAAGAGCACTTGGTATGCAAGCTTAAGAGATCCATTTATGGACTTAAGCAGGCATCGAGATCTTGGAATATCCGATTTGAAGAGGTTATCCGGTCATATGGATTCGTGCAAAGTCCGGATGAGAGCTGTGTGTACAAGAAATGTGATAGAAACGTGGTGTCATTCCTCGTACTTTATGTTGATGACATCTTACTTATTGGAAACAGTAAGAAGGAGTTATCTAACATTAGGGTATGGTTGTCCAAGCAGTTCGATATGAAGGATCTGGGTGAAGCCGGACATGTCCTTGGCATCAAGATCATTCGAGATCGCCAGAAAAGGATGTTATGTCTGTCCCAGGTGACTTATATCGATACAGTGCTAGCTAGGTTTAGCATGCAAGATTCCAAGAAAGGTTTTATACCTTACAGGCATGGAATTCATCTATCCAAGGAAATGTGTCCCCAAACACAGTCTGAGATAGAGGAAATGAAGAAAGTACCATATGCTTCGGCTGTGGGAAGTTTGATGTATGCTATACTATGCACTAGGCCTGATATATGCTATGCCGTTGGCATGGTAAGCAGATATCAGTCTAACCCTGGACAAGGTCACTGGACTGCGGTCAAAAACATTCTCAAGTACCTTAAACGGACTCGAGACTATATGTTGGTTTTCCGCTCTGATAGTCTAGTACCTTTGGGTTATACGGACTCAAATTTTCAAACTGACAAAGATCAGAGTAAGTCTACCTCGGGCTATGTGTTTACATTAGGAGATGGAGCCATTGCATGGAGGAGCATTAAGCAGAAATGCATTGCGGATTCCACCATGGAAACTGAATATGTAGCTGCCTCTGAGGCTGCAAAAAAGGTTGTCTGGCGGGCTTGGGCGTGGTTCCTAGTTTGCCTAAGACTATCACGATATACTGTGATAATTCTGGTGCAGTGGCAAACTCGAAGGAACCCAGAGCTCACAATGCAAGTAAACACATAGAGAGAAAGTACAATCTTATACGAGAAATCGTTAAGAGAGGAGACGTGGCAGTGGTCAAGATTGCATCAGAGGACAACCTGGCTGATCCATTCATGAAGAGCCTGTGGGCTAAGACCTTTGATGGTCACATGGAGAAAATAGGAGTGAGATGCAGACCTAGGGGCACAGTTTGAGTCGATAGTTTTGATTGGAGAGTTAGCCTGTTAGTTTTTATGCTTGAAAGACATGCTTCAAGTATAAGTGGGAGATTGTTGGTTTTGTATACTAGAAGACTTGTCTTTGTATACTTTTCTGATGATATGATGATATGAAATGAAAGTTATTGCAGTCACTATTTGCATTTAGATTATGTTCTATAATTGTTCTATGCAATGTTCCATATACTTACATTGTAGATGATATGGTGTGGGGAGTCACACAGTAAGATCATATCATTAGAACCTTGTATTGTATTAAAGAGCTCACGGCTTAGATGGTCCTGAACACACCATCGGTACACCGTAGAATAATCTGATAAGTTAGTTTATCTTGACTAACCGATTATTCTAGTATACTCATTGTGTATTGAGGAGGATCACGATAGGATACTATTCTCTATCTCTGACCCAGTTACAGAGAGAATAAAGATCCACAGAGTTCGGGTTCTGAACTCATGTGATATTGACGAGCATATGTATATGTTGTTTATTACTTTGATTTATCAATGAGTAAGATCTTTTCATAGATCGAGTTCGATATCTTGGGTAATAGCAATGTATACATGATGTCTCGAGCAGTGTGCAAGAGCACCGTGTCCTGGTGCGCCAGGTTGATGATGTTCTCTTGAGGAAACGCAAGTTCATGTTGAAACCCTGCAGGTGGAATTTATTCATTACATGGTAAAGTTTGTGTGGTACTACTCAATGATTTAGATGTTAATTAATTATAGCTGTCAGAGGCTGACATAATTAATTAATGAACATTATATCTTAAACACGGGGAATGGCTGGACTAAAGGAGAAAGCATATTCGCAAATATGTATTAAATTGGTAGGTCAGTTTTACTTCTTTAGTGGAATAAAAGTAAAACTTAATTTATTTAATGTATCCTAAGTTTATTGGATATTAGATATTAAATAAATTAGTGGGCCAATTTAATATTCTTCTAGATCCCTGTTGTAGCCCAATATGACTGAAAGTGGACTGGATATAGAACTTGAGATAGAGGCCCAGCCCAGTAGGGCTGGAACATGAAAATTCACAATTCTATCTAGTAGATTTCAGCCCACTCTGAATCTAGATACAGTCCGGGAATACAACAGAAGATCTTGGAGTAGAATTGTGCAGTGGTCATGTGTGACATAAGTGGTGTCATTATCATTATTTATTCAACAGCAAGATTAGATCTATAATCTTGTCCACAGACCGTCTGTCGATTTGTAAGTAGATTCATTTTCTATGTCTTCCACTTTATTAGAATCGAATCTGTTTTACATGCTATTTGATTAGACTGTGATAAACATGCATATTACATAAAATTATAATTTTCATGAACATGGATTAATGAACAACCAAATAGATCCTGCGGTGGTTTAATTCGAAAAAACGCCAACAAAGTTAAGTTGTGCTCTCTTTATGCTGACGGATGATGCGGACTACTGGTGGAAGTCCGTTCGAAGGACCATAACCCCAGAGCAATGAGAAGACTATAGCTGGGAAGATTACAAGCACGACCTTTATCAGAAGTACAGCCCGGATTGTTATTGAGAGGCAAAAGAGATAGAGTTCTGGAATCTAATGTAACAGCCTGGTCCCGAAAAGGGTAATTAAATGGGGATGGGGTGTTAATCCAAAAAGGATTAATGTTTGGAATACAATTTAACAACGGAGTAGGCCAAAGATAGGATATGCCCTCCGGAAAATCGGACATCATAACCTCTGTAACTAGAGCAAATCTCCATTTATAAACGGCTTATAAGAGAGTAATGGAAGCTGTAACAATTCAATAAGCCCTTTCATAGGCCACATGGAAGAAATAAACAGATACCAACAGTCAATAGACCCATTCATAGGTCGACGAAAGAAATAGATACCAATACGCTGAACAGATAAAGCCCTTCCATAGGCCGAAACGAAAGATCAACTGGGCATAGCAAAGAATGGGTTTGTCTTCCCCTAGATTAATCATAAAGGCATCATATATTTCAGAATTAGAGTAGGGGAATATTAGTGAAACCTTAGTAGCAAATATCACAAGTAATCAGAGTAGCAAGAAACACAGTGGGAATAATACTGTAATAATAAAACATGATCCGAGCATCCAACCCACTTCACAGCCACCATCGACCTCTGCATTTCAACCTGAAAACATTCGAAAAAGAGGGTATGAGTACTAATGTACCCAGTGGGGTTTTACGAGAAAACTTCTTTGATAAACTTTAGAAATATCCAATTCATAACTGGTGGTATATGGAGAGAAAAACGCAAAAGCCCTCTCCATATCCGCAAAACCTTTTACTTCTTTTTCTGGCGCCCTTCCTGGCTCAAACCTGATGTCTACTGCACCCTGAGGCATGCCTTAGGATAAGAGAGGGGTTACCTCAAATATCCCACTGAGTATGCGAGGGGGTTACCCAGCAGTAACTCCCTAGTGATTAAAAGATCACAACCTGGTGACCCAAAGGCCACAACCTGGTAACCCGAAGGTTTTCTATACTTGTTCTCTTTCTAGCTAAAATACTTCTTTGAGGAGTCTATACTCATTCTTCTTTTGCTGACAGATTTATCTTCCTGAAAGCTTGAACGTTGGCCACCTCTTTTTACCCCTTAAGAGAGCTATCGTGATGTACCATTTCATATAATCTCCTCATAATTTCACATTTAAATGGGCACGTTCTTGGACGGTTTCCTTGCACTCTCTATCAGGTTCGAAGCCTGCTATGTCTTCTTCTTTAAAATCTTTTAGGTTTGACCTCTTCGAGCTTGCAATGTATTCCTTGTACTCTTCTATTTTCTTCAAGGTAGTAGTCTGAATGTCCTGCTTTCACTAGGGATCACCATCGCTTACATGTATAATGATCGCACATCTCGACTTTTATCTCAAGCTCTGAACTTACTCGTTGGCATCCATTGGGTTATCTTAAACTTCACGAACTGGAAACTCACTTTTAGAAATATACTTTCAACTATGAAGAGCACCAACTGGTACTACTGTCACTCATTCTCTCAATGATACACTTAAATAAATATTTATATAAGATCTCTCTTCTATTTGAAGACCCACACTCGAATTCTATGAGTGGGAGTAAAAGAAAACAAATGCCTTTAAGTGAGGACTTTATCTGATCAATAATATTTAACAAATTCAAAAGTTGGAAGAGATATAACACTTGGTTATTTATGCCAAAGATATTGTCTTTTAAGAGAACTTATAAACTCGAAGGGTTCTCGCACATTACAAAGACATTTGAGAATAACGAATGAGAATCAACGATTAGCAATTGAGAACCATGCTGAATTTTTCACAAAGGTGTCAGTATAGCCTATCAAGGAAGTGCTATTACTGATTTTTGATGATCAAAGGAGTATCATCAAAATATTACAACTTGTCCAAGAGGATTTAATTAAGAAGTTTTCAATAATGAAAATGAAGTTATTGAAGGGCAATCGATCCATGAAAATGAATAAATAGATTTGTCAAAACATCCTATAATACTAACGCTCTCGATCTACCCACCACTAGGCCTATCTTCTTGATGATCTTCTTCGGTTCTCTTTCTTTTTCTGGAGCATCTTGCACTTTTGTCTTTAAGATGTTGCTATGAAATAGCATGAGTCGGCTGGACTTTACTTGGTTGCGCCTGGCTCGGGAAAGGGATATCTGGGGATCACTCCCTTCCCACTGAAAGGATGTATGACAAAATGGCTTGCTCTATGGTACCTTCTGGACTCAAAATAGTTTTACGTTAACGCCTCCTAGAATCTCAGTAAAACACCGACATGCATGTCTTCAAATTATTTTGGCTATAGTCATGGCGATCATCTTTCCTTTTATTCTAAAAATTCAACTTTAAACAAACGATAAATCCTAGGCATGAAACATGCCATGGCCCTGATTGGCCATCCACTAATATCAAAGAGCTTCTATCTGCGGGAATGAATCTCCATTCATTGTAAATGCAATTAGATCGTTAGACATGACTTTTAAGCTGAAAGCTTATGTAGGGCTTCCTCGAACTTGCAGTAGATCCGTAATCTGATAACTAGCCTTTGAGTCGACTGCTCATTTCCTTGCTTCTAGCTCGAAGGCAAAACTGTATAACCCCATTCCTGATTCTGCCGGAATCTCAAAATCATTTAATCTTCTCAGGAAGACCTTTGCAACAAAATGCTCTTTCGAACAGTTTTACTAAACTTTAGCTCTTTAAGAGGGAACTTATTCAATCTGGGTTCTTAAGAGAACCTAAAGGGAGTCCTAGAATTTTTCTTAATTCAAGCTTACTATAGTCTATGTTCTGACTATATTCTCTATGCCTCATTTGTCCTTAACACATCCTCAAATCCTTTTTTATGGGCAGTAGACAAACCTTTATCATAGAGAAAGTTTTTAAATGAACTTTCAAACTTAATAACTTACCCAAAAGATTTTGACGATCCAAATAACTGAAACATTTTGAGTATATGCAGAAAATAATAATCTGAAAAGATTTTCTGCCTGCTCGAATCCATAATGACTCAAAATTGTTTACAAAATGATTTACCTAGAACTTACTTCAATAAGTTCCACCTTAAACTTTGGTATAACCAAAAATTTCTTTACCAAAGAAATATCCTTCGATTTTATTTTAAGAAATATCGACAATCCTTGCCTTGCTCAAAATTTTTCTCCTCATCCTGTACTTCAAAAGTTATACCAAATATGATCAAAATACTTTAACTCAATCATACCTTAATTTTGTTGACAATGCGAGGGTGATGGTGAGCTGTGGGTTGCTGATTAATACCTTTGAACAATTCAATATTCACCAAAACAGTTCAATCAATCATATCAAGAAGAGACAGGTCTGCAGAGTTGCAAACCTCGCTCAGATACCATCGGTAACAGCCCGGTCCCCAAAAGGATAATTAAATAGAGACGGAGTGTTAATCCAAAAAGGATTAATGTTTGGAATACAATTTAACAACAGAGTAGGCCAAAGATAGGATATGCCCTCCGGAAAATCAGACAGCATAACCTCTGTAACTAGAGCAAATCCCCATTTATAAACGGCTTATAAGAGAGTAATGGAAGCGGTAACAATTCAATAAGCCCTTTCATAGGCCACATGGAAGAAATAAACAGATACCAATAGTCAATAGACTCATTCATAGGTCGACGAAAGAAATAGACACCAATACGCTGAACAAATAAAGCCCTTCCATAGGCCAAAATGGAAGATCAACTGGGCATAGCAAAGAATGGGTTTGTCTTCCCCTAGATTAATCATAAAGGCATCATATATTTCAGAATTAGAGTAGGGAAATATTAGTGAAACCTTAGTAGCAAATATCAGAAGTTATCATAGTAGCAAGAAACATAGTGGGAATAATACTGTAATAATAAAACATGATCCGAGCAGCCAAGCCACTTCACAGCCACCATCGATCTCTGCATTTCAACCTAAAAACATTCGAAAAAGAGGGTGTGAGTACTAATGTACCCAGTGGGGTTTTACGAGAAAACTTCTTTGATAAACTTTAGAAATATCCAATTCATAACTGGCGGTATATGGAGAGCAAAACGCAAAAGCCCTCTCCATATCCACAAAACCTTTTACTTCTTTTCCTGGCGCCCTTCCTGGCTCAAACCTGATGTCTACTGCACCCTGAGGCATGCCTTATGATAAGAGAGAGGTTACCTCAAATATCCCACTGAGTATGCGAGGGGGTTACCCATCAGTGACTCCATAGTGATCAAAAGATCACAACCTGGTGACCCAAAGGCCACAACCTGGTTACTCGAAGGTTACAATCCATGAGTATGCGAGGGGATTACCCAGCAGTGACTCCCTAGTGATCCAAAGACCACAACCTGGTAACCCGAAGCTTACAATATGATAATAATCATCGTTTCTTGAGCTCAATATCATGCTTAACAATCATTTAATCCTCAATATTAAATCCTCAACCTTTAATCCTCAATATTCAATCTTAACAATCAAACCTCAATATTCAATCATGCTAGTATAGATCATAGCCTAGAATGAATCATCTAGGTCTAATTCCTCAATCAATTCCATAGCCTCAACGCCTATAAGGGATACTATAGATAACCTACAAGGCATCATTCGTTTAACTAAAGCTTCCTCATCATAATATCAATTTCCAACAATTAATCCTATGATCATGATCATTTATATTTCATATCAACAAACCAGGTTACATCAACTTATGCTAGCATCCATAACATATCATGCTTAAGAGCTCAAATAACAATTCATATCATCAATTCTCATAGCATAATAATTCCTTGTACAGAGACTAATCAGGCGAGCATAAAATCATTTAATTGGATATTTCAATTTTCCCTGACATGCTCCTAGAGCTCACTAGCTCAAATAATAGATGAGTATAGTATCACCCACTTTGATCGTTGTTCTTGAGGGGGAGCAACGAGCTGCAATTCCCTTCCTTGATTCCTTCGGGGTTCGGCTTGTCCTACAAAAGTCGATTATCGACTTAGCGATCTATTCGTAGATCCTAGAACCCAAAATCATAAAAATTGAATTCGTTGACTACGACGCCTCTACGAATTGCACAACTTCAGAAACCTCTAATCGACTCGCCTTAACATGCTTAAAACAATAGATTAAGGTCGTCCAAGCCAAAAGATTGACAAAAGACGACGCCCCAATGCTTTTACCCGATTTCGATATTTTTACCAAAAATCCAACGATACCTTATAATCATCCAAAAATTATGAAATAAATTGAGTATGTCCCATATCATAACAGCAGCCATATATATAAATTCGGGATTTTTCCGACGACCTTTGATTTCAAAATAAAACCCGAATAACTTTCACGCTTTAGGTAAAATTTCAAACGACGGGATACTCGAAAATAAAATTCAAGGATAAGCTATTCCAACGTAAAATAATATTCTGAACAACTTTCCAATTGAAACTTTTTCGATTCGGGACCCCAACGGCACCAAAACTGATCGGGGTACTGTAGCAGTCCCCGAATTCCGGCGATCTGACCAGTTTCCGGCCACCGATCGATGACGATATCAGAAGATGAAACGAAGATCACATATAAATACACGACATATCCAAAAATCAAAGGAAAAGGATGAGAAATGAACGCATACGATGAGGACGAAGAAGGCTGCTGTGGTGAAGACTTTAATGGCGGCAACAGCGGCATCGGCCTCCTTTTCCGGCAGCAGTAGCGGTGCAGGTGGCTGGGCAGCAACGGGGACACCTCTCCAGTAGTGGTGACTGGCCGGCAGTGGTCCGGCAGCCCCTCCTCCGGCCATCTCTATCTCGATCTCTCTCACCCATCTCTCTTTCTCGATCTCTCTCACCCATCTCTCTTCTCTCTCTCTCTCTCTAAACTTTGCCCCCAAGTTTCGTCCTCTAGATTAAGAAATGGGATCCAAAACGTAAGATGGGGGGGGGCTGATATGTATATAGGGGAAATTAAGGCTTCCCCTGGAAGCTACTGCAGTGCAACAATACTCCTTAGGAAATTCCGAATTCGGTTAAAATGTGTTTTATTCGATGTCGAGGTCCAAATGACTTCAGATATGAAATCCGAAAATACTGAAAGGTTTATTGGCTCGAGTACTATTGAACTAACTTGACTCGGGGTAAAGAATGAGTCATCTTGATGGAAGACGAGAAAAGATTCTCTTTTCAAAAATAAAGTTACTATTTCACACAAGGGACAAATAAAATTTTTGAGCATTCAATTGACTCAGAATGAAAATCCGAGAACACCAACGGATTCCTTGAGAAATTTCCTATTGGATAGGCTTGAAGAAACAAGGCTCAGGTCAACACACAAGATTTCACAAATTTCTAACGATCGCGCTCCTACGGAAAAACACTATTCCCGCTCTTACTTAATACGATTTTCATCGCTGGGACCTCAAACGACCTCAGATTGAAAATCCGAAAGTACTGGCATGCTTCTTGGGTTAACACCTTCCAAACGTGACCAAAATCAGTAATCATCGAGTTGTAATCGAAATTCTCAAAAAGATAATTTCATGAAAAATAACTCCTCAAATCGCTATTTACAACTGAATCATCCCTATTATGCTCAAAATTCCTCTTAAAAATTCCTAATCTTAATTAGGAACCCCTTAATCATATTTTGAAAATTTAGGTTGTTACATCTAAAGCAAGGGAATAAGACAGTGTCAGAATACGACAGAGAATTCAATCAATTGTCAAGGCATGCTCCACATCTAGTGGACACAGACGGGAAGAAAGCACGCAAGTTCAGGAAAGAACTTAGATCCGAGATTGGCATAGCCCTCGCTGGACAAGAAGACATGTCCTATGCATGAACCTTAGCGAAAGCCTTAAGCATAGAAGCCATTCTCCCTCGAGAGAAAATTCAACCCCCTCCACCTTCTAGCGACACAAAAGGAAAATGAAAGTGGGAAGGAGGAAGAAGAGATGACAAAGGAAAGAAACCCCACTGGCAAAGCCGAGAATCAGGGGTGCCTCGTAGTCAGCCTGGCAATGCCCCTAGCTTTAGGCCGTGTCAAAGGTGCGGAAGAATGCATCCTGGAGTCTGCCGAGCAAATCTAACTGGGTGCTACAACTGTGGTGAAGAGGGGCACTTCAAGAGAGAGTGTCCTAAAGGAAACAATAGATGATCTTAGACACCACAACAACCCATGTACCCCAAAACCGCTTCAGCAACTTCCTAGAAATCAGCCAAGGCTGCAGCAAGGAGGACCTCAGGGTCAAAGGTCGGGGATGAACCCAAGACCGAACCAAGGACGAGATCAAAGGTCTAACCAAGGACAAAGTCCGCCTCAGCCAGCTCGTACTTATGCTCTCAATCAACAGCAAGCTACTAAGGCCCCAGGTAATCTAGCAGCTATGATTACCCTTCTCGAGATGCCAGTTTTAGCTCTCTTCGATACTGGAGCATCGCATTCGTTTATAGCTGAGTCTGTTTGTATGAAACTGAAGATAAAACTTGAGAATGCTGAGAATGATCTTGAAATAAGTATTCCCTCTGGAAAAAGAATGATGTCTAGGAAGGTCTGCTCTAACCTAGAATTGAACATAGAGGGGGAAAACTTTCAGTCAAATCTTTATGTGATAAAGATTCAGGACTTCGATATAATCCTAGGAATGGATTGGTTATCCTCAGCTTATGCTTCCATAAGCTTCCCTAAGAGGAAAGTAGTGTTTCGACCACCTGGGAAACCCGAGGTGAAAATCTACGGATCAAGGCTGAGAACTTAAATCCCAGTGATATTCACCCTAAAGGCCACTAAGATGATAAGGAAAAATAGCTGCCAAGCCTTTTTAGTTAATCTAATAAGGAAGGAGGAAGGAGAGCTTTCAATCGAAGATGTTCCAGTCATAAGAGAGTACCCCGACGTATTCCCAAAGGAGCTGCTAGGACTGCCTCCAGACAGACAGGTAGAGTTCGCTATCAAGTTGGAACCAGGAGCCGCCCTAGTTTCGAAAGCCCCCTACAGAATGGTGACTAAGGAATTGCAAGAACTCAAAGTTCAACTGCAAGAGTTATTAGACCTAGGTTTTATCCAAGCTAGTGTGTCACCTTGGGGAGCTCCAATCTTGTTCGTAAAGAAGAAGGATGGTACATTGAGAATGTGCATTGACTATAGAGAGCTCAATAAGCTAACCATCAAGAATCGATACCCTCTCCTAAGAATAGACGATCTCTTTGATCAGCTCAAGGGAGCAAGTGTCTTCTCCAAGATAGACTTAAGATCTGGGTATCATCAGTTGAAGATCTGAAAGGAGGATATCCCTAAGACCACTTTTAGAACTCGCTATGGGCATTACGAGTTTGTGGTAATGCCATTTGGATTGACCAACGCTCCAGCGATGTTCATGGATTTAATTAACCAAGTTTTTCACCCGTATCTAGATAAGTTTGTTCTAGTTTTCATAGATGATATCCTCATCTATTCCAAGGATAAATAGGAGCATCAAGAACACCTAAGAGTGCTTCTGGAGACGTTAAGAAGAGAAAGGCTTTATGCTAAGCTCAGCAAGTGTGAGTTCTGGCTCAAGGAAGTTATGTTTTTAGGTCATATAGTTTTGGTAGAAGGAATCAAGGTAGATCTAGCCAAGATTGAAGCTGTAAGTAGCTGGAAGTCTCCAAGAAACATAAACGAGATAAGAAGTTTTCTAGGACTCGCTGGATATTATCGTAGATTCATCGAAGGATTCTCGACTATATCCAAGCCCATGACCCAATTGCTGAAGAAGGACTCCAAGTTCAAATGGACACCTGAGTGCGAGGAAAGTTTCCAAACTTTGAAAAAAAATGCTAACCAGAGCCCCTATGTTAGCCATTCCAGAAGGGATTGGAGATTTCGTGGTCTACGCAGACGCATGGAAGAAAGGATTAGGATGCGTACTAATGCAGAGAGGAAAGGTGATTGCTTATGCTTCAAGACAGCTTAAGAATCACGAGCAGAACTACCCTACGCATGACTTAGAGCTAGCAGCAGTCGTTCATGCGCTGAAGATCTGAAGGCACTACCTCTACGGAGCCAAGTGCGAGATCTTCTCAGATCACAAGAGCTTGAAGTATTTATTCAAGCAAAAGGATCTTAACATGAGGCAAAGAAGATAGCTAGAACTCGTAAAAGATTATGACTGCACGATTCACTACTACCCAGGCAAGGCAAATGTGGTAGCAGATGCCCTAAGTAGGTAAGAGAAGGCAGAATTAGAACTCATTCTAGCCCAGGAGGATCTTCGCAAGGAATTCGAGAAGTTAAGGATTGAGGTGTTAACACCACCCAAGACTATTCAAGCTCAAGTTTCCATGATAGTCGCTCAGCCCGACCTAAGGCAAAGGATAATTGAAGCCCAGAGAGGAGACGAGTTTCTCAAAAAGAAAAGACTAGAAGCACGATCTGATAGCTTGCCATATTTCGCGGAAGCCGCCGATAACGCACTCTTATTCAAAGAAAGGCTTTGCGTGCCAAGCAAGGAAAAACTAAAAGAGGAAATCGTGTGCGAAGCACATGACACACCATATACAGCACATCCCGGAAGCACCAAGATGTCCCAAGACCTCAAGCGGAATTTCTGGTGGAATAACATGAAAAGAGAGATAGCCACCTTCGTGGAAAGGTGTTTAAACTGTCAACAAGTGAAAGCTTTGCATCAAAAACCTTCTAGTTTGCTTCAACCCTTAGAAATTCCTGAATGGAAGTGGGATCATATCAACATGGACTTTGTCATAGGATTACCAAAGTCTAAGCGGGAGAATACCGCTATCTGGGTAATTGTTGATCGATTATCTAAATCAGCCCATTTTGTTGCTATTAACATGACGGACGGGCTAGATCAACTAACCAAGCTGTATGTTAAGGAAGTTGTGTGTTTCCACGGAGTGCCGGTCTCGATTACATCAGACCGTGATTCAAGATTTACATCAAGATTCTGGAGGAGCTTACAGGATACAATGGGATCAAAGCTCAATTTCAGCACGACATTCCATCCTCAAACGGATGGCCAGTCCGAAAGGACTATCCAGATTCTGGAAGACATGCTTAGAGGAGTAGTCATCGATCAAGGAAGCAGTTGGGATGAGTTCCTGCCTTTGGTAGAATTTGCATACAACAACAGCTACCACTCATCGATCGGCATGGCCCATTATGAAGCCCTTTACGGAAAGAAGTGTAGATCGCCCCTATATTGGGACGAAGTGGGCAAGAGAAGGATACTTGGACCCGAGATGGTCCAGGAAGTTGTCCAGAAGATTGAGCTTATTCGTCAACAAATCAAAGAGGTTCAGGATAGACAGAAGGCTTATACGAATGAGAGAAGGATGAAGCTCAGTTTCGACGTTGGAGATAAAGTGTTTTTGAAGGTGACTCCATTAAGAGGAATAGTTTGTTTTGGCAAATGAAGCAAATTAAAGCCCAGATTTATCGGACCTTTTGAGATCTTAGAAAATGTGAATGAAGTAGCCTACATATTGGCCGTACTACCCAACCTGAGTGACGTTCATGACGTCTTTCATATTTCGATGTTGTGAAAATCATGTTCGATCCAAACCATGTGATTAGCAAAGAAGAGATAGTCCTGAATGAGGACTTAGCCTATGAAGAAAAGCCCCAAGCCATCGTGGATCGAAAGATCCAGAAGCTGAGAAATAAGGAGATCGATCTGGTAAAACTAATCTGGAACCACCATGGTTCAGAAGAAGCAACCTAGGAGCTTGAATCCGAGCTGCTCAAGAAGTACCCTGATATCGCTTATCATGGTTAGTAAATTTCGGGATGAAATTTTCTTTAAGGGGGATAGGATGTAACACGCTAGATTTTTGGATAAGGTTTAGAGAGTTGTTAATATTAATTAATTAATTAAGAAAGAAAATTTGAATAAGGTTAGCTATGGCTGGATGTCAGTCACGACTTTAAAAGTCAGTTTTCGTGAAGATATTCTTTTCGGAAAATATAATCTTAATTCTTTTATGGCCATTCGTGGTTTCTTTAGAAAGGTTTTAACTCAAGGAGTACACTGGTGTTTTCGGATTTTAAATTTGAAGTCATTTGAGTTCCCGGTGATGGAAAGCGTATTTAAAAAGGCGAATGAATAGTAACTTTTGCGTGCGTTCGTGTTTTGAGAAATTTACAAAATCCTCCTCGTTTATCCGAGTCCAGTTCTGTCAGGCCCCTCTTATGGGAAATCACTCAAGGATTCCGTTGGCATTAACAGATTTTCATTCTGAGATCAATCGAACGCTCGGGAGCAAAATCTGTCAGTCTGAGTGAATAGTAAAAAGGTAATTCCAAAAAGGGAATCTTTGATCGTCTTTCTTCTGACGACCCCGTCTCCGAACTCGGGGTAGCTTTTGCAGTATTCCCGCACAGCAATAGCTTCCAAGGGAAGCCAAAGCTTCTCCTATAAATAAGGGACCACCCCTTTACCTTTCATTTGCTCATATGTCATCCATTTCACTTCTAAATCGAGAGGGTCAGAAGCTTTGAAAGCCGATAAAGTTCTGTCGAAGTAAAAAGCGTTCTTCGTGAGTGTTCTTCAAGACGACGAGCGGAGTGGTGTGGAAGGGATCTGGTGAGGGAATGTGCTAGAGGCGTCGTTGGGTCATAGCAGGTGGCTCTGCCGCCGTTGCGACTCGACGAGACACCGAGCTAGCCACATTCCTTCGACGTACCTAACCCCGTCTATTCTTTTTCGTCAGTCTCGACTCCATTTCTTTTCCCTCTTTTATATTCCGCGTTTACTTTCCGTTCTTTACGTTCTTCACGTTCTTCATTATTGCTCATCTAAAAGTTGTATTTCGAGTTTTATTAAAGTTCCAAGTTAATAACGTTTACGTTATATATCTCGTTTAACTTTTGTTATTATTATTATTCTAAAAAATTAGCCTCGTTTATTCCATTAATTCTGTTCAAGCCATATTTAACTATTTCGACGTCATTCTAAATATTATGAAGGATTATCGTGTTCATGCCATTATAATGCATAAATTCTTTTAAGTTAAAGCATGTTGTTGCATGTTAAATTCAAGTACGTTGTTTTTCAGAAATTCCGAGTTAAGTGTTCTTCGTGTTAGTCGAAAGAATCAACGAACACGAAGAACCCAGTTGAAGATCGTCCAGAACTAGGCTGAAGAGAGAGAAAGGGAGAGCCCCGCGGGAGGGTGCGCCGCCGTGCCATGCCTCCCCCCCCCCCCCCGGCCACCCCAAGCCCGCCAGTGCTAAGGAGCCCGTGGGGGCAAGTGCAGCCCGCCGGCGTACCATCTGCCGCGGTAG
This sequence comes from Perilla frutescens, assembly GCA_026008535.1. NCBI lineage: Eukaryota > Viridiplantae > Streptophyta > Magnoliopsida > Lamiales > Lamiaceae > Perilla > Perilla frutescens. The sequence continues at coordinate 26,583,370 of BRKX01000019.1, forward strand.
GGGGCAGCCCACCGGCGCCCATGTGCGCCTCGGCGCCCCCCTTCTCCGTGTTGTTTTCGCCATTTCTTTTCGACTATTTTTGTACCCTCTTCCCTAGCTTTTTGAGTTTTTCAAATTATGTCATTCTCAAGCTATATTCAAGTTTAAATTATAGTGAAGCATTCAAGTTATGTTCGATTTATTTCGAGTAAGCTATTCAAGTTATTTTCCGTCTAAAAATTTAGAGATCAAGTCGAGAAGTTCCTTAAATAAAATAAATCTTTCGCGAACACTTTTTAACTCAAAAGTTGTGCTATTCATGTTATGTCCTAGCTATGGGAATATTAGTTGGGTATTATTTAATCTTATATTATTAGAAATTTTCGAAGGAGGCTGCTAAGTTGATGATTCGACTTTTGTAGGAGGAATCGAGCCTCGGAAGAATACTAAGGAAGACCACCAGCTCGTTGCCTCATCTTCCGTTCCGTAATCAAGGTGGGTAAAACTATACTCATCTAAAGTTTGAGCTAATGAGCTCTAGAAGCATGTTAGGACAAATGAGATATCCAATAAAGTATTTTTTCTCTGCCTGTTTGATCTCTATACAAGGAAGGAAGAAAGGAATATTTTATGTTTTACTTAAGCTCTCAAGCATGTTTAGAAATGATAGAACTACTAAAGTATTGTTTATGCTTAGCATGATATGTTTAGAATTATCTTTAGTTTCAATTTGTAATTATTTACGTTCTTCTCCTGGAATTAAAAGTTTATGCTTGATAAGCTCGCAGAATTAAGAATTAAGGTTTGCCTTGTTAGGGTAGCTTTAAACCCCTTGTAGGCCGAGATCATGTAGTATTAAAGAATTAGCCCTTAGACATTGTTCTAAGTTTGGTGTTGCTAGCAAGGTGAAAGGAAGGAACTTAGCTTTTCACTTAAGCAGGATTTGAGCTCAAAACTCTTAAGGGAGTCACTGCTGGGTTTTTCCCTCGCAAACTTGTTCGGATATTTGAGGTAACCCCTCTTCTATCTTATGGCATGCTTAAGGGTACAGTTGACATCAGGTTTTAGCTAGATTGGGCCCAAAAAGAAAAGAAAAGATTTTGCAGATATGGAGAGGGCTTTTGCGTTTTGCTCTCCATATACCGTCAGTTGATTATTGGATATCTGTAAGTTTATTAAAATGTTTCACTAAAACCTACTGAGTACATTAGTGCTCATGCCCTCTCTTTTTCAAATGTTTTACAGGTTGAGATGCTGAGGATGTTGGTGGCTGTGGATGTGGGTTGGCCGCCAAGATGGTTTTGCTATTATCTAATATTCCTTTGAAATCCCACTATGTGATCTGCTACTTTGATACACTCTTTATAATTCCGTTTAAAGTTCTATTATGATTATCAAGACTCTATGAATAATTCCCCAGACATGATTATTTGATTATAAGATGCATACTAAGTTTTATTTCTACTTCCCGAGTATGATTTCCTTTCGTCTGTCAACGGCTTGCACGCATTATTAACTATTATCATCTATGTTGAATGGTATCCATTTATCCATTTAATTAACCGTTTAGTTCCACTCAAGCATGCTCCCATTTAACAAGAGTGAACCCGAGTACCCTCGTCTAATTTCCAAAAGTATATCTCAATTGTAAAACCAACTTATTAAACTTCCGTTTTACCTCATTAACCCCTTAATAACATCCCGTCCCCACTCAGTAACCCCTATCTCGGGACTGGGCTATTACACGGCTTTTGTAATCAGTTTATTCACCCCCCTCTAAACTGATTCTGACTCGTCCCGGGACCAACACTTCTGTTTTTCTTTTTCTCCTTTTTTTCAATCCCACGTCCTTCTTTTTCACTTATAACCACCATAACATCCAATCCACTTCAATTGTTCTCCTTTTCACTCATCCTCCAAGCAAAGAGAACTTAACATTCAACACAACTTAAATAGTTATGGGGCTACCAAATAAAAGGCTAAAAGGCTCAAAGATGGTTGACTAAGGATTATAATGATATAGGATCAAAGAAAAGGGAAAAATAGGTTCACAAAAATGGTCTAACATCATTTTCTAAGCTCATATCCTAATGTATATTCGATAAGACATGGGGCAAGTTCTAGAAGTTCACATATTCATCTAGCAAATCCCACAAGAAAGAAAATAATCAAATTTTCAAGGCTCAAATCTCACAGGCTACCTAACAGTTCAAAGCTATCACGAATTTTATCATAATGTAGCAATCATGCTTATTCATGCTCAAATCATGCTTTTTCCTATCACATGCACATCATTAGCAACTATGTCAATCAAAGCATGCTTTAAGACACAACTACATCAAAGACTCAAATCGACAACTCCACAGTCTAACAACACTGACAGGAAACAAATTAAAAACAACTAAACTAAACAAGTAAAATAGGTAAACCAAGATAAAGGTCTAGACACTACAAGCATACATCCTCCCAAACTTATTCAAATCCACGAGATGGAATAAGTTTGTAAGAATGCAAGAGGTTGTCGTCGACCACTTACAACAATCACATGGATGTCCGTTCGGGTTCACTTTCCTCCCCCAAACTTGTCGAAGGACAAGTTGATTAAATTGATATCCCCTATATTACAACATCCATCCGCTCTTTACCTGAACAACTCAGAAAAAAGAAGTGAAAAACACAAATAAGAAAAACTAAACAAAAGGAAATGAAAGAAATAAAAACAAATTGGGTTGCCTCCCAACAAACGCTATATTTAATATCGAAATCCAGATGAATTTTGGAACTCAAGTTCCCACAAGTGGGGAAACTGGTATCCCCCATTCTCTTCCTCAATTTACTATCTTCGTGCCTCCACTATCAGTACTGCAGCCCACTTCATGAGTGTTGATGATGTTACACTGCACAGCTGTCTTGTGCTCTTCTACATCGAACAAGAACCGAATTTGTTCATCTTCAAATTAGAGAGTGAGAATCCTCGTGTCTAGATCAATGTTGGCTCGTCCGGTTCACAAAAGTGGTCGTCCTAAAATGAGAGGCACACTCTTTTCCTCCTCTATATCAAGCACCACAAAATCCGCCGGGAATATAAAATGTTTCACTTTGATAAGCATATCATTCAAAATTCCCTCGGAATACACCACAGATCGGTCGGCCATCTACAAACACATGGTTGTGGGCCTGAGTTGCCCACTGTTCAGCTTCTTAAAAAATGAAAGCTGTATCAAATTACTGCTCATCTCCAAATCACATAGTGCTCGACCACCTACCTTGTCTCCAATAGTGATGGAAAGTGTAAAACTCCCCAGATCCTTCATCTTAGCAGGAACCTTCCTTTGGATGATGGAGCTGCAATTTTTTGAGAGGTGTACTGTCTCATAGTTCCCCCATCTTCTCTTCTTGAATACCACATCTTTGAGGAACTTAGAATATTTTGGCATTTGTTGCAACGTTTCCACCAAAGGTATGTTGATATGCAACTTTCGAAACATCTCAAGGAACTTGAAGAACTGATCATCAAACTTCTTCTTCTGCACTCTCTATGGGAACAATATAGTAACTGAAGTAGGAGAAAGAGATGTTGGAATTAGCGATTTTTGAGCTGAAGTCGGCACTACAATTGATGAAATTTTGGTGGTATTATCCTCCACTTCGATCACATCATCATCCTTAATCTAGGCTGGATTTGGTGCTAAATTCGGCACCTCTGAATCCTCATAAGACATCCCACTCCTCAGTTGGATAGCTTTGCATTGCTCTTTGGGATTCACCATTGGTTGGCCCGAAAACTACCCTTGCTGGTGCTTCCTTCCTACAGCTGCAGTTATCTGACCAATCTAAGTTACCATCATCTTCATTTGTATCCCCATAGCTCCCACTATATTTTCTAGCTTCTCAATATGGCTTTGACACTCCCCCATATACTTCTCTGTCTTTCCCATGAAAGCTATCAGCAAATCATTCATGTTCGGTTTCTTGGGCTCATCAATCACACCATTTGTAACTGAGAATCCTGAAGGGAGTTGCAATGCACTGTTGGGAATGGAATAGGAGAATTTTGGGTGTGAGTGGTTACCTTGGTAGCACTGATTACCACCTTGGTTGGACTAGTACCCGTTGTTGTAATTCCTCTGTTCCCTTCTTGATGCACAAAATTGACATCTTCCATCTGCGGCTGTGGCTTGAACTCAGGCTCATGCTTAGATTGAGACAGATTCTCAATCTTGGTATTCATAGTAGACAACTGTGCTAAAATCAAACTCATTGGGTCGGCCTCTTATGTAGAAGCTACCCTCTTCAAAAGTTGTACTTGTCTTTCTCTTGGCCACTCGTAGCTTGTCGTGGCCATATCCTCAATGACCTGAATGGCTGCTTTATGTCCTTAGTTGGGCAGAGATCTTCCAGCTGCAACATCTAACAAAGCCAGGATTCGGACATTTCCTGAGCATCTCTCTCAATCTCTCCCATGCATCATAGAGATATTCTTGGTCCCTCTGCTGAAACCGTGTAATCTCTGCCTTCAACTTAAGAGCAACTCCAGGTGGAAAGAACTTATGCGAAAATTTATGTGCCAAGTCCTCCCAACTCGCCACTGATCCATCTGCTAGAGTTTGATACCATTGCTTGGCTTTATCCTTCAGAGAGAAGGGAAATCGCCACATCCTGATGGTATCAACTGAAACCCCATTCACTTTGACTGTATTACTGATCTCCAAGAAGTGTGCCAAGTGTGCATTCGGCTCTTCCATAGCTCATCATCCATACTAGTTTTTCTGGACCATAGAAATAAGTGTTGGACGTAGCTCGAAGTTGTTATCTTCAATTCTTGGTCCAACAGGTGGTCCCTGGATTAGGAAATTAGCGAACATCTCCCGAATGAGGGTTCCTTCAGCTCTAATCCGAGCTGCCTCCTGATCCGCCAATTGCTTCTGCACCAATTCCAACAGTTGTTGGAGTTGAGCTACCAGTTTCTCTTATGTAAGAGCCATTATCTTCCTCAATGTGTTTCTGTGGTGAATTACAGACTCGATCTCAAGTTGAAACGGCTCTAACGATGTATTGCTAGAGCATGTGTTCATACACTACCTGCTAAAACCTCAAAACAAAAAAATAAAAAATAAATTAAAATCTCTAAAGTAGTAAAACCAATCGTATCAAAATATTAAAATTAAAATTACTAATCCCCGACAATGGCGCCAAAAACTTGATCAAATATTTATTTCGACTACAAATTACCACAAGTGAACAGTGCAATTATAGCTAGTAAACTGAGCAAGGATGTCATATCCACATGGATTAGATTATAAAACTCTAAGTACTATGACATAAAATAATATCTACTATCTAGACAAACCGATTAAAAGAGATTGTGGTTTTTAAGACTAATAATTAAAATGCAAACTCAAATTAAAATCTAAACAATTGAAATAACAAATGGAAAAGGTTATGGAATTAAAGAAGAATTCTAAGGTTTCGATTTCATTAACTTTCCTACACAATCAACTCACAACTTAAATGTTCATCACGACTCAAGTTCGATTAGGACAAAAACCAAAATAAACTAAGCTTTCTCTCAAAGTGAATAATTCATGGATTACAATCTATAATTAACATTTCCATTCAATTACTAAATTGCAACTCCTAAAAGCTCTATAGATTTAATATCCTCACTCTTAATCTCAATTATCTCGTACTTATCGAATAAGATGTTAATTACTCCTTAAGCTTGCATAGAAACTCATCTCTGGAATTATGAATCTAAGCACATATATCATCCAATTAATGGCCAGTTAATCAGAAATATTAAACACAAGAGTAATTAAAATAAAAACAGGGTCTGAACATTAGAGAAGGAAATTAATCGTGCATGAGAGTTAACTACTCTCTAACCCTATAATCCGAATGTTTTAGCTACTCATAATCAAATAAATAACAAAACATATTCCGAAGAAAAACATAGTTTAAAGAAAATAAAATTTCAAATAAAACACGTGGAGAAATCTCATCTTCAATCTTCAATGAATTATGTGTCTCCGTTCTTCGTCTTCTTTGCTCTTGTGCCAAGTGCTCTCTCTCTTTCTTAGGGTAAAAACTTGTGCAAAATTCGTCCAATATCTAGCTTTAAATAGCTGAGAAGAATCCTGACTTGAGTAGGAAACACAGTGGATGGAACAAGGTAAGTTTTGGGCTGCCCGCACTGAGGCGCGGCCGCGCCAACTTGGATCACTAAGGCACGGCCCGTGCTGACTTCTCTGGATGATTTTTAACACTTTATGCATGGTTTGGCACGGCCGTGCCACCTTGTTTCACCAAGGCACGGCCGTGCTATCCTCCTGGAAGCCTCCTGATACGTTTCACCGTTTTGGTCCGTTCTTGCTCATTTTTTGTTCGATTTACTTGATTCAACATGCAGTGCGCTCCTCACTTGATTCTCTATATTTTTAGGTACTTTTCAAGCTCAATTGAGTCTCGTAGATTAAATTGCATCAAATCCCTTCAATATGAGCAAACACGTGACACTGCATAAAATATGGAAAACTATGCACAATTTCTCGACTAATGCAGGTAATGTTCATCAACTACGATCTAAATGACCCTCAAAAGACATGAAAATCATGGGTTTATCACATAGGCCAACCTTTGCTCTTCGTCAGAATTCTTATCTGGCTTCTGAGGACATTTATCTCCAAGTATGAATTTGTGTCCTTCCTTAGTGAGAACAAGGTTAAGGTTTCAAATCCAGTCATTGTAATTTTCACCGATTAACTTGTTTTCTTTGAGAATAGAGGACAGGTTGGAGTGTGCCATGATAATATAGAATAACTGAAAAAAAACATGCAGTACAGTCACAAACTTTAGGATACTCACATATAATTGAAAACCTCAAAAAATTATAAAATACATTTTTAAACAAGTTATGTGGACGTTTCTTATAAGCCACGTTATGTGGACGTTTATAAAATACATTTTTAAACAAGTATAACTACCTTTAATTTACCTCTAGTCAATTTTTCCTTATTACAAGTAAATTAATAGCTGGAAATAATCACGGTCATATAACCTTTCTATTAATAAGCCACGTTAGTGTGGACGTTTATTGATAAATTACACCTAAGTGTGAATACCATCATCTTAGCACCTAGTCCATTATTTCGAACTCCCTGCTCCAGTTAGAGAAGTCAGTTTGTTCCAATAGTGTTCTATAGGTATCTTGATTAAGAAGTTTAATTTCTAGAGATAATAGTGATATGACACATCCGTTATGGAGGAAGACCTATTGTCAACTCGCATGTCAATCACATCTCAATTAAACCAGATTAATGGAGACCGTTTGAGATTTCTATATACTTGGGTATGAATCTCTCCCACTTAATTATTTAAAGTTGAGGTTTCATTTTATCCCATTGTAAAACATGCAAACATCACATAAAATGATAAACACCATTGCATGCTTCAAAACAGCATAATAAGCAATAATAATAAAACCAACTATCATGTTGCAAATATCTCATGTTGCTGAATGAGATAAAATTGAAAAGTCAACTCCGAAACTTGGAACAGTTTCAATGTCCCCATCACTGCGCCTCACCAAAAACTGTAGCTCCAATTAGGGTTTCGGGACGTGAATCAGTGATACTTCCTTTCTTGAACTGCACTATTTTCCTTCTTCGAGTTGATCTTCTAACTTTATTCAATATAGAATATCTATTCCTTAAAGGAAAAATCTAATATATCTAGAATAAAATTACAACTCAATAACTTTGTCTAACAGTTTAATTTCTATTACATTAAAATAACATAAAATAAAACCTAGACCTAATCCATGGATTTTCTCATGGATTAAAATCACGTAGCCAAACCGGCATACGGCCCATCATACATTCAAAATAAAATTAAAACATATATCACGAAATTAAGAAGCCATGATAGCCGGTAACCCTGCAAACAAGTCAATCTACAAATCCAACAATCATAATTGTATGATTAGCATAAAATAACATATGATATCCATACATGACATTATTTTTGAAATTATCATTTAATTAAATTAAATATTTCAAAAATTTCTACAAGATATAATTTGGAAATTAAATAATTATCCACCAAATTTAATCTTAATAAATCTCAAAAATTGCATAAGAATAAATCTGGAAATTTGTTAAAATTATCCACCAAATTTATTTCTTAAGTTTCGGATAAACCCTAATTAATTAATATTTAGAAATCTTGATATAAATCAAAATTATATCCCAAATATTAGGATAAGATCGAAATTTACCAAAGATAAAATTTAGAAATTTGATCCACTTCAAACTCCATCCAAATTTAAATCTTATTTTCAACCCTATTTAGATTAGAATTAAGTAATTTATGATATACACCAAAAATTACTTTTCCAATTCTTATCTACAAAGATTTCGAAAATATCTAGAATAAAATATGAAAATTTGATCCACTTCAAATTCCTTCCAAATTTAAATTCTATTTTCAAATCTTTTTGCATTAGAATTTGATAAATATTGATATATATAAAAAAAATTACCTTATCCAATTCTAATTTGTGTAGATTTTGAAAATTACAAGTATATTAAATCTGGAAATTTGATCCACTTCAAATTCTTCCAAATCTAATATTCTATTTTCAAATTTATCTAGATTAGAATTAGGTAACTTTATGATATACATTAAAAATACCAACTCTAATTCTAATTCACCTAATTTTCGAAACTAACAACTAAATAAATCTGAAAATTTGATTTTCATCAAAAACTTCTCCAAATTTATCCAATAGGATCGAAAATTGCAACAATAAAAATTAGGGAATTTAAAAACCAAAACTTCGAAAATTTTTGCACCATAATTTTTGAACACCTATCAAATTAAATCTGGAAATTTTGATATCTTCAAAAATCTATTCTAAATCTAATTTTAATATAATCGAAAAATACATCAAACCTCAGAACTAGAATTTTCGATCTACATAAAAAATTCATCCAAGTTTTGATCACAACCATTCGAAATATATCAACATATAAATCCAAAAATTTAGCAACATAAATATTTCATCAAATTTATACATATATTTCGAATTAATCCTAGGATTAAATCTAGAATAGTGCCAAAACCCGCTCTAATACCAGTTGTTGGGGTTTTTTCGAATTGAGCCACCACATGATCTAATTGGATGTTCATTAATCCTAATGTCATGTAGATCATAATTTTATGCAACACATACATTTTAATTAATCGATGTTAATAAACATGCATAGCCGGTTTTCGATTCTACTAAAAGCGGAAACATAGAATACCGAAAAATGACTTACAAATTAAACGACGGGTTGAGGATAAAATTAAAGGTCTAATCATGCTGTTGTGTATGATGTAAATGACGTCCCTTACAGTGCAATTCGACTTTTTGATCTTCTGTTGTATTCTCGGATTGAATCTAGTTTCAGGGTGGGCTGGAATCTACTAGATCGGTATGGAATCTGTGGAGATAAAGAGAAAATAAGAGGAGTTGATGTCTGAATCTTATATTTCATTCCCCATTCTCTTATATATAAGGGGGTGGGCGAATTTCAATGGCCCAGCCCCACTAGGCTTGGGCCTCTGTCCCTTTTTTCATCTCCAGTCATAAATTGGCCTGCTAATTTATTTTATTTCCAATATCCAATAAACTTAGGATATAATTAAATAAATTAAGTATTATTTTTATTCCACTAAAGAAATAATACTAACCTACCAATTTAATACACATTTCTGAATATGATTTCTCCTTTAGTCCAGCAATTCCCCGTGTTTAAGATATAATGCACATTAATTAATTATGTAAGCTTCTGACAACTATAATAAATTAATATCTTATCCTTGAGTAGTATCACACAAGCTTTACTCATGTACGGAATAAATTCCACCTGCAGGGTTGCAATATGAACTTGTGTTTCCTCAAGAGGACACCATCAACCTGGTGCACCAGGACACAGTGTCCCTACATATTGCACGGCCTATCATATTTGTAAATGTTACAACCCAAGATATCGAGATTATTAATTCTATGAAAGAATCTCACCATTTGATAAATCAAAGCTGCAAATACTACATGTATATGTCCACCAACATATAGGGGTTAAGAACCCGAACTCTGTGGATTCTTATTCTCTCATTTAAGGTCAGAATAGAGAATAGAATCCTAAATAGATCCTCCTCAATACACTTGCCCGTGTATTAGAATAATCAGTTACTCAAGATAAACTAACTATCAGATTATTCTACGGTGTACCAATGGCAGGTTCAGGGCCATCTAAGCCGTGAGCTTTTCAATAAATTACAAGGACCCGATGATATGATCTAACCGTGTGTTTAGCCACACCATATCATCTACAATATAAGTATAGTGAATATGTATGTAAATATAACAATTTAAATGCAAACATTACTACAATTCTATTCATTCTATATCATCATAAAAATATCATCAATAATGTATATAAAAGACAGGTCCTCTAGTATACAAAACCAACAGGATATTAGTAAAATATCTCGTTGCTTCTATCATCTTGATGAGTGGGGGCAATTTTAGCTTTTGTTGTCCTTGTAGTTTAATCCTTTGTATCTCTTTCAACACTTATACATTGTTATATAGTACTGTTAAGTAAACAAAATAACAAGGCTAAAATATAATTAAATAATAAAGATAAAAGTAATGAACAATAGTGTCAATGGTAATGCTAAAATGATGTATGATGATGCCAATTCAATAAACAATAATCCTAGTACCACAAAATGTGTCATGCATTAGTTTATAATGTTCATGTTAACTTTTGTCAGACATATATGTTTTCTAATGTTAAGAATGGCAATGATAATGCTAATTCAAAAAACTTTAACATCGTTTGATCATGGTTGGTTTATAATGTCATTGACAAATTTTTTATGCTAATGCTAATAAAGAGTTATGGTGATGCTAAAATGAGAAATAACAATGTTAAAACTCAAATGATAATACTAAGCACGACAAATTGTACAGATAAATCATACATTGCTAAAACTGGTAGGTTTAAATTTTTCTACAAGTTTCTCAGTGTTAAAAAAATAAAATGAAGCTGCTAAATTATGATGCTAACAAGGGTGAACTATATTGATAATTCAAGAAAGCTGTAATATTGTTGTTCATGATTTGTTTATAATTTTCCAAGCAAGTTTTCATGCTAATACTAAATAAGAGTTATGTTAAATGACAACGTTAAAATTGTAAACGATAATGTTAAACACAATACGGAAAAAAAAATTACATCATCAATATACAATAGAACAAAATGAAATTGATAAATTGAATCGAATACTGGAAAAAATGAGCGATATATCACCTTGATTTTTCATATTTTCTGGTTCAAAAATCTAATCTTTCGTTGGTATTGTTGTTCGTTTGAAAGATTTCAAAAATTTATGGAACTAGTTTAGCATTTCTCTTCAATTTTTATACCGTTGGTTTGTGTGAGAGCTTTCTCTGAGCAGTTATGGTGATTTTGCCCTTACTAAGCTTTCTCTGCAAATTCAAATTCTACGTATGTTCTCAAAGAATTTCAATTTTGCCCGCACTAAACTTCGCAGGCAGTGGATTTGGTTTTTATTATGAAAAATGCCACCGAATTGTTGTTTTAATTTGGTCCATAGAACTAGTCAGATTAGATGGTGAGGATTGGTTCTTAGTTCTCACTAGATCCACTCTCTGCATTCAGATTCTGCATATGTTTCTGAAAAATTTCGATTTTGGCCTTACTAAGCTTCATGGGTAGTGGATTTGGTTGTTATTATGAAAATGCCACCGAATTGTTATTTAAATTTGGTCCATAGATCTGGTCAGATTAGATGGTAGGGATTGGTTTTTAGTTCTCACATGAGAACTAGTTCTCACTAGATCCAGACTCTGTGTGTGTGTGTGTGTGTGTGTGTGTGTGTGTGTCTATATATATTGAGGAAGGGTTGGGTAAAAATCAATAATAGTGTGGGAACTATGACCACATTTCACACCACACAATCATAAAAAATTAAAGGTCCAAATTTGATTAAAAGGACGGTGGTAATTCTGTAATATTTAAAAAGTTATTTGCACGGGGTATTAACGTAATTGGGTAATTCTTATAGAAATCGCAGATGATTTGATAACAGATCATCATGCTAACAAAGTGTTATCATCATGCTAACGAGGCGTTGTCATTATGCTAAGTTTTCAAATATTATTAGTGAAAAATATATTCTAAAAATTAATTATAAACATAATTTGATTTAATAAGCTTTAATTGAATGAAAGAAACTTTAATTGGATGAAATAATCCTAATTTGATGAAATAAACATTGATTTGATGTAATAAACCATAAATGAGTCGTAACAAATTATAATAATAAAATATATGTACTATGTTAACATTATGGTTTTGTTTCAGCACTGTGAATACGCTAGGTTTGCACATGACAATACCATGTCAACATACGTTATACACCATAATTGGATAGAATAAATTCAAATAATCAATTAGGAACTAAAAAAGAAAAATTAAATTCAAAAAAAGTAATCATAATTAGATGGAATAAACCATAATTGAGATTAAATAAATCATAATTGAGATTTAATAAACCATAATAAATATGTACTACGCTAGCATTATGATAATTTTTCTTTAGCATAGTGAATACATTGTGTTAGAATATGACAAATGCTTCGTTAGTATATGTTATCATATATTAGCATAATGTTGACGAAAATTATTATAAGCTAACAAAAGCATTTATAATCTGGGTATACGTAAAAAAATTATCTTTTGTATTTTTCGTCTATATTTTTTATCTAAATATAGTCTTTCGGCATCTTAAATCAAAGAGCACAAAGAGAGCTTTAAGGGGGTGTATTCAATTAGGATTTTGATGGATTTTGTTGGACCTTAAAATGTCCATAGATTTCTATGGAATTTATAAATCCATAGACTCCACATGGAGTCTCCCAAAACTCCACATGGAGTCTCCCAACTCCACACAGAGTCTGACGGATTTTGTGTATGGATTTTGGATTGATTTTGGACGATTTCAACGGATTTTAAATCATTTTTTCCAGCGCTTGATGGAACACAGCGATCGATGGGCCCGGGAAAAAATGGAACCCAGCGACCGCTAGAAGCCAGCGACCTTGCTCCCAGCGGCCGTTGTAGTGCCATCATCGGCAAAGCCAGCGGCCGCTGGGGTTAGGTGACAGTTGGGGTGCCCGCTTTCAACTCCTCACCGGCCGCTAGGACACAGCGCTCGTCGGATTTTCCAAATCCATCGAAATCTCGTGTCCAGGGGTCAGATTTCATCCTTTGTAATTTTCACGTCATTTTCTGGTGAAATCCAATGAAGTCAATGACTTTTTAAAGTCCATGGATTTTTTAATACATCTGGATTTTAAAAGACTTTTAAAAGTCTGGATTGAATACACCAGGATTTTAAAGGAGTTTTAAAAGTCTGGATTGAATACACCAGGATTTTAAAGGACTTTTAAAAGTCTGGATTGAATCCACCCGGATTTTAAAAGTCCTTTAAAATCCAATGAAATCCCAATCCAATACACCCCCCTTAATTTGATATATTTTTTATGTGCATTGGATTAAAAACAAACCAGTTATAATCGCTTAAAGCTTTTAGGATTTTTTAAAATTGCTGACATCGTCAATTTTAATGTTTTTGGACGAAAATAGTCTTTCTTACTTTATTTTTTACCCTATTATTTACGAAAATACCTCCATATTGTCCATTAAATCTCAACCATTAGATCAATACATTGGATGGTGGAAATGTGGTCCTAATTCCCATACTAAATGATGAAGCCACGGCCCACAAAGATGATGAAGAACCGGAGTTGCAATTTAGAGGACCAATCACAAGATCAAGAGTTAAGAAGTTGCAAGCTTACTTGCAAGTGATGATTCGAAGAAAGCTCGAGATTGGAGATGAAGAATCCGGAAGAGGTGATGCCAAGTTGGTTAATTTATTAACCATTGAAGATCAAGAACACACCATGGAGAATTACACTTGAAGAGTTGAAATGCATTTGTGCGTGAACCGTCGGTATGCCCAAACCGACTAGTTTCGGTCGGTATGCCCATACCGAGTAGTTCCGACACTTGATATTTTTTATCTAGACTATAGTATTATTTTTATTTAATTTAGACTATAGAAGATCAGATTTTTATTTAATTATTTGAGTGATTTTCGTCCATATTGAGTTTAGGTTTGACTAGAATTGTGTTTAAGGCAATTTCCTACCTTGAATAGAATTCTAGTTTAGGTATCTTCCTAGTATAGTTAGAGATTCTTTTTGGATCAATTTTTAGGCCTTTTAGGCTTATTATTTTCGTGCCCTATGGTACTTATAAATAGGGGAACCATGTCATATTGGTTTTTTAGACATTATTGATTAAAATTGCTTTTGCATTCAATTTGTGTCTCAACCGTTCAAAGCTTTTGATTGTTTTCTGTCGAAAATACTCATTCTTGAAGCCTAGAAACTTCGAGTCTTACATCAAGGGAACGTTCTAATTCACACGAGGAATTAGGGTGAACTCGCTACCGAGGGGTAACTTTAAGATTCGTTTTCGTCGTACAAGATACGCCGGGGATTAATCGGGTTGCAAATCACAACACCTCCATCGCCCAGCCACCATCTTCAACGTCAACCATAAGCCATCCACGGCCGTTTCAAGTCCAGCCACGTTCGTGTTCGTCTCGTTCAATCCGTAAGTCCGTTACAACTCTATCATACCCTATCTACTCTAACCCTTCTAAACCTAATCATCATCATCGAAATTCCATCATCCTTACCCATATCATAGCCGTCCAAAACAGCCCTCACCTTGTTGGATTTGTGTTATTTTGTGTGATATTGTCTAGGTATTTTAGTTGAGTCGTAGTCGTCTAGATATTCGAGTACAGAATCCTTACTTCACCGACGTAGTTTCAATCCTTAGCTTCCGCGTATTTTTGTGTCTCGTCGTGTCATTAGCTCCAGATCACATCACTAAAAAATAGTTCTATTTTATCCATTCCATATATATATATATATATATAGAGAGAGAGAGAGATTGGATCAAACGAGAACCACACCCCCTTGTGAGAACAGATAACCAATGTAAGCCATAGATCTCGTTTATTTGGATGGCCAAGATACATTCCAAAATTTTAAAATCATGGTGGCATTATCGAAATATTAGTGACTTTTTGGTAACTGAGGGTATTTTCATAATTTATGAATTCTATTCTTTTTGGATTGAAATCTCTTTCCTTTCTTCATAATCTACTTCAAAGGAAAAATATCTTCCCTTTTTGGATTCAAGCTGGAAAGTCTCATTGAGTTCCAAGCTTCGGATGGTGAAGAGAGGAGATTCGATAAACAGTAAGAGGGTCGCAATAGTGAGCACAAAAGAACTCGTCTGGATCGGTTTTTTTCGGAGATGAATTCCAGGACCACGAAAGATTGAAAGGAATTGATTTCAAAGGGAAAATCTCTTTCCTTTCAGTCGATTCCCCTTGAAATATATTCCTTTTAATCATTGTTCACGCGATTTTCCCTGGAGTTTTTGTTGTTCGATATTCTTGGAAGAAGATGTCGGGTAAAAATAGCTTTGTTGTACTTCTCGTACGATTTTTTTATCCATTTTTTAGTACAGTTGTTCGATAATGTCGATGAAGCTGATTTAGCTAAACTTTTAAATTTTCACGATCAACATATGTTTTTAGTTCTGCAGATTATGGTTTCTTATTAATATGTACTTATATCTCTGCATATTTGTTGGCATCACAACATGACTTATTTTTTAATAGTATTAGCAATACTATTACAGGTTTTAGTACTGCTGGAGATTAGTTTTAGCACTACGGTAACCATTTTTAGCATGATCGAAGAATATTTTTTTAGTATTAACATGATTACTTGTATATTTTTTAATGTGCAAATTGTGTTGGCTCCACTTTGGAGTTTTTAATCGTTGTTCACGCGATTTTCCCTGGAGTTTTTGTTCTTTGATGTTCTTGGATAAAGACGCCGGATAAAAATAGTTTTGTTGTACTTCTCCAATGATTTTTTATCAATTTTGTTTTAGATTTGTTTCAATAATGTCGATAAAGCTGATTTAGTTGAACTTTTGAATTTTCACTATCTACATATGTTTTTAGTTCTGCGGATTATGGTTTCTTTTTAATATGTACTTGTATCTCTGCATCACAACATGACTTATGTTTTCAGTTCTGCAGATTTGTTAGCATCACAACATGACTTATTTTTTAATAGTATTAGCACTACTATTACAGGTTTTAGCACTGTTGTAGGTAGATTAATTTTAGAACTACTGTGACCATTTTTAGCATGATCAAAGAATATTTTTTTAGCATTAATGTGATTAGTTATATATTTTTTAATGTACAAATTGTGTTGGCTCTACTTTGGAGTTTTTAATCGTTGTTCACGCGATTTTCCTTAGAGTTTTTGTTGTTCGATGTTCTTAGATGAAGACAAAGGGCAAAAATGGTTTAGTACTAGTATTACAATGTTCAGCACTTCTGTAACTTATTTTAGCACTACTGTGAACAGTTTTAGCATTATCAAATAATATATATGTTTAAGCATTAATGTCATTAGTTGTGTATTGATAAATGTGCAGATTGTGTTTGTTTCACTTTGGAGATTTCTCTTGGTTTTTTTGAATTTTACATACGTGACTGTGAATCATCTTTGAAGCCTAGATTGGGCAAAATATTTCCTACGTTAGATGATTGTATTACCTTTTACAAGGTGTATGCTTCATCATGTGGATTTGATACTTGTTTATCTATTACAAAGAAGTCTAAAGATGGTACTATAATTTGGAAGTATGTTATGTGCAACTGCGAGGGACTTAAAAACATATAATTTGATTTTGCTGAAACTTCAAAGAAAAAGAGACGTCGTGTATCTAAGAGGACTTACTGCATGGCTAGGATAGGGTTGCAATACATTGGTTCTGATTTGTTGGACTATTTAAAGAAAGACATTCAAATTCTCTTATTTTGGATATACACAAAGAGTTTATGAATCTGAATAGATATATAGACCCTTCACATTCTAGGCTTATTCTTAACTGTGTATAAGGGCAAACATTGGCGTTATCTTATTTTAGCATTTGCATTATGCTGTTTTAGCACTGGTAGTTGAACTTTTAGCATTTTCATTACCTTTTTTAGCATTGTTAGTTGATGTTTGAAATTTTTGATAGGTGACAATGTTATCATTTATAGTCCTTTTTTTTATGATGAGAAATACATTATAATAACAAAGATTTGTGATCTTTTATATGTTGGCAGGTATTTAATGATTTTTGTCCCTTTACTGGAAAGGACAATCGTGGGAGGCTTGTCACCTTTGGGCTGCTTTAATGTCTTGTGAGGATGTTGAATCTCATTCCTAGGTTCTTTATAAATTTAAGGACTGCATGAATTATTTTTTGAATTTTATGGGTTGTCTACACCTAGTGAAGTTGAGGTGCTTCCACCTGACTTTGTGAAGACTAAAGATAGTGGAAGTCGTATAATATTAAAAGAAAATACGAACGCCGAATGCAAAAAGGAACCATCAAGGACCTACAGGAAGTGTGACAAAAAATATAGTCATGATTCTAGGAACTGCGGAAGAAGTAGATACAATTTTTTTTGTACTTCTCATACTCATTTTTTATTAATGCTACTAATATTCTTTTCTGTAATGCTATACACATAGTTGATATTCTTTTTTGCATTGCTAATAAAGAGTTTGATAATGTTAATAAGTGTGTCTATACTACTAATATAGTTCTTGATAATCGGGATTTTTGTGTTTCTTTTGACTTTAACTTGGGGCTATTTCAATACCATTTTATAAATCAATTGTACATTTTTAATGTCCAAACCCATTTAATCCAAGTACAAATTCTAGGTGTGTTATTGAAGTAAACCAAGAGTTCGAGGCACTGGCGCGAGCCACAGCCCGAGCGACGGCGCGACCTGAGTGCCCGGTCCGGAAGCCATGTGTCCAACGGCACTGGCGCGAGCCACAGCCCGAGAAGATGCTGTAACAGCCCGGTCCCGAGATAGGGGTTTATGAATGGGGACAGGGTGTCATTAAAGGGGCTAATGAGGTAAAATGGAAGATTAACAGGATGATTTGATAGTCGAGATATGCCTTTAGGGATTAGACGGGGATACTCGGATTTACTTTTGCTAGACGATAATTAAAATGGATAGACGGACACCAATCAGCATTGATAACGATAGTTAATAATACATGCAACTCATTGATTAGACGAAAGAAAATCATACTTAGGTAGTAGAAATAGAACTTAGTATGCATCTTATACTCAAATAATTATGTCTGGGAGATTATTTATAGAGTCTTGATAATCGTAATAAGACTTAAAAACGGAATTAGAAAGAGTGTATCAGAGTAGCAGATCACATAGTGGGATTCCAAGGAAATATTAGATAGTAGCAAAACAGTCTTGGCAGCCAACCCACATCCACAGCCATCAACATCCTCAGCATCTCAACCTGAAAACATTTGAAAAAGAGGAGGCATGAGTACTAATGTACCCAGTGGGTTTTAGTAAAACACTTTAATAAACTTCAAGATATCCAATAATCTAATGACGGTATATAGAGAGCAAAGCGCTAAAGCCCTCTCCATATCCGTAAAATCTTTTCTTGTTCTCTGGGTCCATCTTGGCTCAAACCTAACGTCAACTGTACCCTTAGGCATGCCGGATGAAATCGTCTGCTACACTTTATGCAACACTTGATGCTACATAATTTAATTTATTATTTTTTCTTCAATTTTTCAATTCAATTTCAATTTATTATACTTTATTTTAATTTTACATTTATTATTTAGGGTTCATCCTACCCAATTAGGGTATATAATTAATTTTTCAATATTAAATTTTATTTTCTAATTAATAATTGATTATTTTATAAAAAAATAATTATATACCCTATTTGAGTATGATGGACCTTAATTAATAAGTGTAAAATTAAATTAAATCATAATAAATTGAAATTGAATTAAAAATTTAAAGAAAAATAATAAATTATATTGTGTAACACCAAATGTTGCACAAAATGTAGCAGAAGATTTCATCCGTAGGCATGCCATAGGATAGAAGAGGGGTTACCTCAAATATCCGAACGAGTTTGCGAGGGAAAAGCCCAGGAGTGACTCCCTTAATAGTACCGAGCTCATATCCTGCTTAAGTGAAAAGCTAAGTTCCTTCCTTTCTTATCCTTGCTAGCAATACCAAGCTTAGAACAATGTCTAAGGCTAATCCTTTAATACTACATGATCTCGGCCTACAAGGGGTTTAATACTACCCTAATAAGGTAAACCTTAATTCTTAACTCTTGCGACCTTAACAAGCATAAACATTAAGTTACGGAAAAAGAACGTAAACAAGTACGAATCGGAACTAAAGATAATTCTAAACATCTCATGCTAAGCATAAACAATACTTTGGTAGTTCTATCATTTATAAACATGCTTGGGAGCTCAAGTAAAACATAGTATCTTCCTTTCTTCCTTCCTTGTACAAAGATCAATCAGGCTGAGCAAAAATACTTTATTGAATATCTCATTTGCCCTAACATTCTTCTAGAGCTTATTAGCTCAAACTTTAGATGAGTATAGATTTACCCACCTTGATTACGGGGCGAAAGATGAGGCAACGAGCTGGTGGTCTTCCTTAGTATTTCTCCGAAGCTCGGTTCCTCCTATAAAAGTCGAATTATCGACTTAGCGGTCTCCTTTGAAGATTTCTAATAACATGTTATTAAATAATACTCAACTAGGATTCCCTTAGCTAGGACTTTACATAGATAGCACGACTTTGACTTAATAAGGGTTCGAGAAGGATTTATTTTATTTAAGGAACTTCTCGATTCGTTTTCTAAATTTTTAGATGGAAAATAACTCGAATATCTTATTCGAAATAAATTGGAATTAACTTTAATACCTTACTATAATTTAAACTTGAATATGGCTTGAAAGTAACATAATTTAAAAGACTCGAAAAGACCGGAAAGAAGGGGTACGGAAATAGCCGAAAGGAACAGCAAACGAAAACAACACGGAGAAGGGGGGCCGCCTTGCCCCGGCGAGCTCCCCACCCCCGGTGGGCTGGGGCGCGGCCGAGGGAGGTGTGGTGCTGCGGCGCACACCCCCCCCTCCGCGGGGCTCTCTCTCTCGTTTTCTTTTCTCTCTCTCTCTTCACCTGGGTTCCTTCATTTGTGTTCTGCAACTGTTCTTCGTGTTCGTTGATTTCTTCGACGAACACGAAGAACAATTAACCCGAAATTTTTATAAAAACAACATACTTGAATTTAACATGCAACAACATGCTTTTAACTTAAAAGGAATTTTGGTATTACAACGGCATAAACACGATAATCCTCCATTAAATTAGATTAATGACAAAATCGTTAAATGTGGCTTGAACTGTAACAGCCTGGTCCCGAGATAGGGGTTTATGAATGGGGACAGGGTGTCATTAAAGGGATAATAAGGTAAAATGAAAGATTAACAGGATGATTTGACAGTCGAGATATGCCTTTGGGGATTAGGTGGGGATACTCATGTTTACTTTTACTAGACGGTAAATAAATCGGATAGACGGATACCGATAAGCTTGGATAACGATAGTTAATAATACATGTAAGTACATTGATTGGACGAAAGGAAATCATACTTGGGTAATAGAATAAAACTTAGTATGCATCTTGTACTCAAATAATTATGTCTGGGAGATTATTCATATAGTATTGATAATCATAATAAGACTTAAAACGAAATTAGAAAGAGTGTATCAGAGCAGCAGATCACATAGTGGGATTTCAAGGAAATATTAAATAATAGCAAAACAGTCTTGGCAGCCAACCCACATCCACAGCCACCAACATCCTCAGCATCTCAACCTGAAAACATTTGAAAAAGAGGGGGCATGAGCAGTAATGTACTCAGTGGGTTTAATAAAACACTTTAACAAACTTCAAGATATCCAACAATCAACTGACGGTATACGGAGAGCAAAACGCTAAAGCCCTCTCCATAACCGTAAAAGCTTTTCTTTTCTTTTGGGCCCATCTTGGCTCAAACCTGACATCAACTGTACCCTTAGGCATGCCATAGGATAGAAGAGGGGTTACCTCAAATATCCAAATGAGTTTGCAAGGGATAAACCCAGCAGTGACTCCCTTAATAGTTCCGAGCTCAAATCCTGCTTAAGTGAAAAGCTAAGTTCTTTCTTTTCTTATCCTTGCTAGCAATACCAAGCTTAGATCAATGTCTATGGCTAATCCTTTACGACTACCTGATCTCGGCCTTCAAAGGGTTTAACACAATCCTAACAAGGCAAACCTGAATTCGTAACTTTGCGAGCTTAACAAGCATAAACATTATGGTATAGGAAAAGAACGTAAACAAATATGTTTTGGCGCTAAACATAAATCTAAACATTTCATGCCAAGCATCAACAATACTGTAGTAGCTCTATTATTTCTAAACATGCTTTAGAGCTAAAGTAAAACATAATATCTTCCTTTCTTCTTTCCTTGTACAGAGATCAAACAGGCTGAGCAAAAATACTTTATTGGATATCTCATTTGCCCTAACATGCTTCTAGAGCTCATTAGCTCAAACTTGAGATGAGTATAGATTTACCCACCTTGATTACGGAACGGAAGACGAGGCAACGAGCTGGTGGTTTTCCTTAGTATTCCTCTGAGGCTCTATTCTTCCTACAAGAGTCGAATCGTCGACTTAGAAGCTTTCTTCGAAGATTTCTAATAACATGATATTAAGTAACACCCAACTAATATTCCCTTAGCTAGGACTTAGCATGGATAGCACGACTTTGACTAATAAGGGAATCGAGAATGATTTAATTTATTTAAGAAACTTCTTGACTAGATTTCTAAATTTTAGACGGAAAATAACTCGAATATCCTATTTGAAATAATTTGAAATCAACTCGAATACCTTACTGTTACTTAAATTGGATATGGCTTGAGAGTATCATAATTTTAAAGACTCGAAAAGATCGGGAAGGAGGGGTACGGGAATAGCCGGAAAGGACGGAAAACAAAAGAACACGGAACGGGAAGGGGGGCACCGCGGGGCTACCTTGCCCCGGCGGCACCCGCCGCCGCGGGGCCTCCAGCCCCGGCGGTCTCCCCTGCCCCCGGTGGGCTCGGCGCGGCCGTGGGGAGTGTGGCGTGGCGGCGCCCCCCCCCCCACGGGGCTCTCTCTCTCCTTTTTCTCTCTCATCATCTGGGTTCCTTTTTCAACGTGTTCTTCAACTTTTCTTCGTGTTCGTTGATTTCTTCGATGAACATGAAGAACACGAAGAACAATCAACCCGGATTTTTTATAAAACAACGTACATGAATTTAAGATGCCATAATATGCTTTTATCTTAAAAATAATTTTGACATTACAACGGTATAAACACGAGAATCCTCCGAAATAAATAAATATGACATGAACGGAATTTTAACGGAATAACGGAGTTAATCTTCTGGAATAATAATAACGGAAATAAAACGAGTAATATAACGTAAGCGTGATTATTTTGAAACTTCAATATGAATCGAAATACTACTTTAGACGAACAATAATGAAGAACGCGAAGAACATAAAGAACGGAAAGTAAGTGCGGAATTTAAATGACGGAAAAGAAATAGGATTGAGATCGACGAACAAGAATATATGGGGTTAGGTGCGTTGAAGGAATGTGGCTAGCTCGGCGTCTCGTCGAGTCGCAACGGCGGCAGAGCCGCTGTAATACCCCAAAATTCTATAATATAAATTTAATTAGAAATATAAATCTAATAGTTAGAATAGAATAAGTATTATAGTTTATATATATATATAAAACCTTTGTAGTGGACCATAATTAATTTTCTAGTAGGTTAATATTGTTAAGTACCAAAGATTGATGAGAAATAATTAAAATTTAAGGTTAAGAATGTAAAGCCCAAATGAATTTGAGGTGTCACATTTTGCTTAAGACACATAAGGGGACACTTGTCATATCATCTAGACTATTCAACATTTCTACTCATTCATCTCTTCCAACAATTAATTCCGGATCACAGCAACACACTTTACTTCTCTTTACTCTTCCTTTATCTTTCTCTTATACTTGGTTACGTTAATTGGTAAAGATAGTGGTGAACAATTGTGATCAACTTCTTCCTCAAGATTTGCTATCAAATTGAAGTTTCTCTCGTAAGCTCCTTTTCTTTTCTATTTATTTTCTATTTTCGTGGAGCTTGTCATTTTTGCAAACTTAATGGAAAATAAGTAAATAAATTATATAGAAATTTGGAAAGGAGATGATGATGATGGTGTTGGAAAATCTGAATTCTAAATTTAATGGATACTATGAAATAGTATTTCGAAATTGCATGTGAAAATATAGAACTAAAATATTTACAAAATTTTCCAAAACCTCCATTTTTATTTGGGTTTTATTATTGTTGGAAGTATATATTTATATCTAGTAAGAAAACTAAGTGACTGCATATGTGAATCAATATAAAAACACAAGTTGGAATGTGTTAGTGTTGTGAGGGCGTCGGCTATGGAGAAGGGAAATGAGAATTTTATTTGGGTTGTTTTGTGTATATATATATACGTGTGTGTGTGCAGTTGAGAAGAAGAAAGGGAAACAGTAATGTGCTTTTAATTTGAAAAGTTGGGGATGACTTTACAAAGGAGAGAGAGAGAGTCATAAATGAGTTGATTTTTAAAATATTGTATTGTGATTTTGGTTGGTTCCCATTTTGAGAAATGGCTTGCTTGTGTATGTGCAGACGTGCGTTGAGAGGGAAGAAATATATATATATATATATATATATATATATCCTTCCAAAGCATGCATGTGTGTTGACTTTGAAATTGTACTAAAATGGAAATGGGTTTATCTCTAAAATGAGAATTTAATGGGATATGGAAATTTAAGGATAGAGAGATAAGTGAATTTATTGAGGTGGGTCATGGGTGTGTGCATCCCATCGAGAAAGAGTGAGAAAGTGTTGGTTTTCAAAAATGGGTTTGGAGAGGAGAGAGAGTTTTTTTTTTTTTTTTTAATCTTGGTGTGTTTAATTTTAAATTAATTCTTCTTTAAACATTCTATTTGACATAATAAAAACCATTTATTATATATTACAAATGTTGTTGTGATCCAGTTGTAAAGTCGAGTTTCTATGCCAAAATAGTCTAAGTTTTGAATCTCTTAGCTAATGATTTCTACAACTTTTAATTTCAATATATTCTTTAATTTACCTTAATTAATTCTAAAATTGGTTTAATTTCGAAAATAGTGTTTAGCCAAGTGGTTACTATATACTTCAAATAACTTTAGATCTTAGGTTCAATTCCACCATCCAATTCAAAAGACGTAAAGCCTTATGCCCTATAATCTTTACTAAGTTAGTTTATAATCTGGGTTTCAATCTCAATATTTTTCTAAGACTTACCCTCTATGTGTAGGACCAAATCCGAAACATCGGACTTAGGGGACTCTTAAAATAATCGTGAAAGCTTCAGCTATTATTAGCTAACCAGGTGGGCTATACTATCTTTTTAAACTTTACATTTCGACTTATTAAGCTCTACTTTGCTTAAATTGCATATGTGATTATCTGTATTAAAAATATTTACGTGCTACTGTATGTTGTCGGAGTCTCATATGCCAGCGTTGTGTCAATGTGAGTAGCTACAGTATGCACGCTTTATTTGTCATGCCCTATTCCTTGTCGTGAAGACTAAAATGAGCGGTTATACTCATTGGTGATACTCTTAAGACTTACGCGTTGATGATGTAATGGAGGTTGCGGGCAGTGACTGGTTACACACTTAGCGCTTCATGTTAAAATATTTTTTGGTGAACTTAGGTTACTTTATATTCTAAAACCTCCTAAGTTTCACTACATGCATAAATACAGATATATCACTTTTAGAAAATGAATTACATAAACTTCATTGTGAAAACTTGCCCACTGAGTGCATTAGTACTCAGCCCAAATTTTTCAAAATATTTTCAGGTCAGTAGACTGACGCGTGGAAGTGACGATGCTGAGGAACGGGCTTTTGTTAATTATGTGTTTTACCCGTTGACTTCTCTTTTGTTCATAGTCTTGCTTCCGCACTTTCGTTGTTATTATTGTTAAATTATTCTATAACTCAGATCTTCGTATTATTGTTGAACCAGGATTTTATAACTATAATACATGTTTCATTTCTGAATTTTCTGGTAAGATTACCCCTTTCTTTCCCGCTTCTTAAATCCAACCCCCGTGGCGTTCATTTCCACGGTTTTTCAGGACCGGGGCGCTACAGCCGCCTGCTACGATTTCAACGGCAACCCTAGCACATTCCCTCCCCGCATCGCTTCCATGCCACTCCGCTCGTCGTCTTGAAGAACACTCACGAAGAACGATTTTTACTTCAACAGAACCTTCTCAGCTTTAAAAGATTTTCACCCTCTCGATTTAGAAGTGAAGTGGATGTGAAATGAGCAAGAATTACTAAAGGGGTGGTCCCCTATATATAGGAAAAGATTTGGCTTCCCTTGGAAGCCATTGCTGTGCAGGAATACTGCAAAAGTTACCCCGGGTTCGGTTAAAAGCTGCTTTATTCGATGTCGAGGTCCAAATGACTTCAGACATGAAATCTAAAAATACCAGCAGACTCGTTGGCTTGAATACTAGTGAATCAACTTGTTTCGTGAAGAAGACGGGGTCGTCTGAAGAGAGACGAGGAAAGATTCCCTTTTTGGCATTTACTTTTACTATTCACTCAGACTGACAGATTTGGCTCCCGAGCGTTCAATTGACCTCAGAATGTCAATCCGTCAACGCCAACGGAATCCTTGAGTCATTTCCCATAAGAGGGGCCTAACAGAGCTGGACTTGGATTAACGAGGAAGATTTCGTAAATTTCTCAAAACACGAACGCACGCAAAAGATATTATTCATTCCTCTTTAAATGCGATTTTCATCACCGGGGACTCAAAAGACTTCAGAATTAAAATCCGAAAATACCAACACACTCCTTGAGTTAAAACCTTTCTAACGAGACCACAGATATTTATAAAATAGTTAACATCACATTTCTCGAAAAAACGATTTCTATGAAAACTGACTCCAAAAGTCGTGACTGACATCCAATCTTAACTAACCTTAATTAAATTCCTTCTTTAGCTAATTAATTATTATTAACATTTCTCTAAACCTTATTCAGAAATCTAGGGTATTACATCCTACCCCCCTTAAAGAAATTTCGTCCCGAAATTTACTAACCATGATAAGCGATATTAGGGTACTTCTTGAGCAGTTCGGACTCAAGCTCCCAAGTTGCTTCCTCTGAACCATGGTGGTTCCAGATTACTTTCACAAAATCGATCTCGTTATTTCTCAGCTTTTGAATTTTTCGATCCACGATGGCTTGAGGCTTTTCTTCATAGGCTAAGTCCTCATTCAGGACTATCTCTTCCTTGCTAATCACGTGTTTTGGATCAAACACGTATTTCCGTAGCATTGAGACATGAAAGACGTCATGCACGTTACTCAGGTTGGCTGGTAAGGCCAACCTGTAGGCTACTTCATTCACCTTTTCTAAGATCTCAAAAGGTCCGATAAATCTGGGCCTTAGTTTGCTTCGTTTGCCAAAACGAATTATTCCTTTTGATGGAGACACCTTCAAAAACACCTTATCTCCAACATCGAAGCTGAGATTCGTCCTCCTCTCATCTGCATATGCCTTCTATCTAACCTGAGCTTCCTTGATGCGTCGATGAATGAGCTCGATCTTTTGGACAGCTTCCTGGACCATCTCGGGTCCAAGTATCCTTCTTTCCCCAACCTCGTCCCAATACAGGGGCGATCTACACTTCTTTCCGTAAAGGGCTTCATAAGGGGCCATGCCAATTGATGATTGGTAGCTGTTGTTGTAGGCAAATTCTACCAACGGCAACAACTCTTCCCAATTGCCTCCTTGATCGATGACGACTCCTCTAAGCATGTCCTCCAGAATCTGGATAGTCCTTTCGGACTGACCATCCGTTTGAGGATGGAATGCCGTGCTGAAATTGAGCTTTGATCCCATTGCATTTTGTAGGCTCCTCCCGAATCTTGATGTAAATCTTAAATCACGGTCTGATGTAATCGAGACCGGCACTCCGTGCAGGCGCACAACTTCCTTAACATACAACTGGGCTAATTCATCTAGCCCGTTTGTCATCTTAATAGCAACAAAATAGCGGTATTTCCCCGCTTGGACTTTGGGAAACCTACGACAAAGTCCATATTGATATGATCCCACTTCCATTTGGGAATTTCTAGGGGTTGAAGCACTCCAGAAGGTTTTTGATGCAAAGCTTTCACCTGTGACAGCTCAGACACCTTTCCACGAAGGCGGCTATTTCCCTTTTCATGTTGTTCCACCAGAAATTTCTTTTGAGGTCTTGGTACATGTTGGTGCTTCCGAGATGTGCTGTATATGGTGTGTCATGTGCTTCGCACATGATTTCCTCCTTTAGTTCTTCCTTGCTAGGCACACAAAGCCTTCCTTTGAATAAGAGCGCGTTGTCGGCGGCTTCCGCAAATTCTTGAGAGTTATTAGTTCACGCTTCAGCCCTTTTCTTTTCAAAAAACTCGTCTCCTCTCTGGGCTTCAATTATCCTTTGCCTTAGGTGGGGCTGAGCGACTGTCGTGGCAATTTGAGCTTGAATGGTCACGGGTGGTGTTAGCACCTCAATTCTTAACTTCTCGAACTCCTTGCGTAGATCTTCCTGAACTGAAATGAGTCCTAACTCTGCCTTCTCTTTTCTACTTAGGGCATCTGCTACGACATTTGCTTTCTCTGGGTGGTAGTGGATCGTACAGTCATAATCTTGTATGAGTTCTAGCGATCTTCTTTGCCTCATGTTAAGATCCTTTTGCTAGAATAAATACTTTAAGCTCTTGTGATCTGAGAAGATCTCACACTTGGCTCCGTAGAGGTAGTGTCTCCAAATCTTTAGTGCATGAACGACAGCTACTAGTTCCAAGTCGTGCGTCGGGTAGTTCTGCTCGTGATTCTTAAGCTGTCTGGAAGCATAAACAATCACCTTTCCTCTCTACATTAGTACGCATCCTAATCCTTTTCTCGATGCGTCTGCGTAAATTACGAAATCTTCATTTCCTTCCAGAATGGCTAATACAGGGGCTGTGGTTAGCATCTTCTTCAAAGTTTGAAAACTTTCCTCACACTCAGGCGTCCATTTGAACTTGGAGTCCTTCTTAAGCAACTGCGTCATAGGTTTGGATATAGTTGAGAATCCTTCAATGAATCTGCGATAGTATCCAGTGAGTCCTAGAAAACTTCTTATCTCGTTCACGCTTCTTAGAGACTTCCAGTTACTTACAGCTTCGATCTTGGCTGGATCTACCTTGATTTCTTCTACCGAGACTATATGACCTAAAAACATAACTTCCTTGAGCCAAAACTCACACTTGCTGAACTTAGCATAAAGTCTTTCTCTTCTTAATGTCTCCAGCACCACTCTTAGGTGCTCCTGATGTTCTTCTTCATCCTTGGAATAGATGAGGATATCATCTATGAAAACTAGAACAAACTTATCCAGATACGGGTGAAAAACTTGGTTCATTAAATCCATGAACACCGCTGGAGCGTTGGTCAATCCGAATGGCATTACTATAAACTTGTAATGCCCATAGCGAGTTCTAAAAGCGGTCTTAGGGATATCCTCCTTTCGGATCTTCAACTGATGGTACCCAGATCTTAAGTCTATCTTGGAGAAGACACTTGCTCCCTTAAGCTGATCAAAGAGATCATCTATTCTTAGGAGAGAGTATCGATTCTTGATGGTTAGCTTATTGAACTCCCTATAGTCGATGCACATTCTCAATGTACCATCCTTCTTCTTAACAAATAAGATTGGAGCTCCCCAAGGCGACACACTAGGTTGGATAAAACCAAGGTCTAGCAATTCTTGTAGTTGTACCTTGAGTTCTTGCAACTCCTTAGGTGCCATTCTGTAGGGGGCTTTCGAAACTGGGGCGGCTCCTGGTTTCAACTTGATAGTGAATTCTACCTTCCTATCCGGAGGCAGTCCTGGTAGCTCCTTTGGGAACATGTCGGGATATTCCCTTACGACTGGAACGTCCTCGATGGAAAGCTCTCATTCCTCCTTCCTTATTAGGTTAACCAAAAACGCTTGGCAATTCTTCTTCCTTATCATTTTAGTAGCCTTCAGGGCGGATATCACTGGGATTTTGGTTCCCAGCCTTGATCCGTAGATTTTCACCTCGGGTTTCCCGGGTGGTCGAAACACTACTTCTTTCTCAGGGCAGCTTATGGAACCATAAGCTGAGGCTAACCAATCCATTCCTAGGATTATGTCGAAGTCCTGAATCTTTATCACATAAAGATTTATCTTAAAGCTTTCCCCTTCTATGTTCCATTCTAGGATAGAGCAGATCTTCCTAGACATCATTTTCTTTCTAGAGGGGATACTTATCTCAAGAGCATTCTCAGCATTCTCAGGTTTTATCTTCAGTTTCTTACAAACAGACTCAGCTATAAACGAATGCGATGCTCCAGTATCAAAGAGAGCTAAAACTGGCGTTTCGAGGAGGGTAATCATACCTACTAGATTATCTAAGGCCTTAGCAGCTTGCTGCTGATTGAGAGCATAAGTACGAACTGGCTGAGGTGGCCTCTGTGCTTGGTTGGACCTTTGATCTCGTCCTTGGCTCGGTCTCGGGTTCATCCGTGGCCTTTGACCCTGAGGTCCTCCTAGCTGCAGTCTTGGCTGGTTTCCAGGAATTTGTTGAAGTGGTTGCGGGTACAAGGGTTGTTGTGGTGTTTGAGATCGTCTGTTGTTTCCTTTAGGACACTCTCTCTTGAAGTGCCTCTCTTCACCACAGTTGTAGCACCCAGTTAAATTTGCTCAGTAGACTCTAGGATGCATTCTACCGTACCTTTGACATGGCCTAAAGCTAGGGGTGTTGCCAAGCTGTCTTCGAGGCACCCCCGACTCTCGGCTTTGCCAGTGGGGTTTCTTTCCTCTGTCATCTCTTCTTCTTCCTTCCCACTTTCTTTTTCCCTTTGGATCACTGGATGACTGAGAGGGTTGAATTTTCTCTTGGGGGAGGATGGCCTTTATGCTCAATGCTTTGGCTAAGGTTCGAGCATAGGACATGTCTTCTTGCCCAGCGAGGGCTATGCCAATTTCGGATCTGAGTCCTTTCTTGAACTTGCGTGCTTTCTTCCCGTCTGTCTCCACTAGATGTGGAGCATGCCTTGACAATTGGTTGAATTCCCTATCGTATTCTGACACTGTCTTGTTTCCTTGCCTTAGATTCCAGAACTCTATCTCTTTTACCTCTCGGTAACAATCCGGGATGTACTTCTGATACAGATCATGCTTGAAATCTTCCCAACTATAGTCTACCCATTGCTCTGGGGTTATGGTCCTTCGAACGGATTCCCACCAGTAGTCCGCATCCTCAGTTAGCATGAAAAGAGCACAACTTAGTTTCTCTCCTTCAGAGCAAGCTATGAAATCGAAGATTCATTCTAAGGAGCGAATCCATTTTTCGGCATCCATTGGATCTCCTAAACTATTAAATGATGGAGGGTTGTGTTTGAGAAACACACTTTCGGCTTTTGGACTGAGGTTTGGGGCTTGCTCAGGTTCGTTCTCATCCTCATTTTAAGCTTGACGTCTTCGAGGCGGCATCCTAAAGAACTAGATATTAGCGAGGTTTGATTAAACTTACACAAGCAGAAATATCTTTTGATAGGGTCTTTTAATTTGCACAATGTAAATCAAACAAAACGAGAATGTAGACGTCATTCAAGCATGATGGGAAAATTGCCTCATTTAGAGGACTTTGGCATCGATATAATAAGTTAGGGGTTACAATCGGGATAGGGTAGTCTCTTGGAAAATTCACTGCCACTATTTGAGTTTTAGGGAATCTAAAGCATCAATTACATATTTAGAGTCTTGGTTAGAGCGGATATTAGATAACATACAGATAGATGGATTAGACAACTAGGTGTTCTAACAGCAACACCTCCTACACCTACTACTATGGCTTAATTGTAGGCTGGAGCCTTTCCTTTCCCCTTGCACGGTGACCCTACTTCCTCCTCGCCTCCTTCTTCTGGGTCTTCCTCTTCTTCCTCATCTTCAACTGTCTCTGGGACGCTGAATTTGAACGTTCTCATGTGAACATTCCCCTCGGAGTACTGATGGGACATACATTCCCCAAACTCTGAGAAGCGTATGCAGGGGTCCATTGGTTCATTTGAAGAGTGCAAAGAAACAGGGACTCGGTGTGGTTCATGACCCGGACATTTGAGGGTCCAGCTCCTGAGGTTCCTTCCTATTGAGGACGGGGTGCTTGGAATCCAGGGGGACTGTTGAGAGTTGCCCGCTATAGTTCTAGTTCTACCACGAGAGAAGGGTTTTGTTCGGTCGCTTGCACGTGGCCATACACCGTCACCCAACGAGCCATCAAAGCTAAGGAGAATTCCGTCAGATTTCCGATTTCAGCATATGTTACGGGATCACGGGTGATAGTGTCTTGCAAGATGCGGTACATTGTAGGCCTCCAAGCGGGCGATGCGTGCTCGCACATGCGAATGCAGGTCTCCAAGTCAGATACGCTCCCAGGCTCTCCTCCGTAGCCATTAGCCCAGGCCCACCTCTCTAGGTATCTTGCCATGAAGGACAACAATTGCTCATTACCATCCCAAGTTTCTCGTCTGAACCTTTCCACTCTTCCTAGCAGTCATACGGTGCATAACCATCTAGAAGAGAATAGCTTAATTAGTCTAGATTATAAAAGGGAGACCTAAGGTTCTCCTGAGATCATACTATTGTCTAGATTTTATCTTGCATGCATAGTTCCTTTTGAAGCAGTTGACATTTTTATAAGAAAAATTTCGGTGCCCATGGTTTTTAACGTATAAGTTTACCTTTTTGTTGAGTCAATTTTTTTTTTGAGTACAAATGTAAACCTTTTGGGATCGAGAAATCTTTCACAAACTTTTCATTCTCAGAGATCGTCTTACCTGAACACCTTTTACTTGGAATTTCATTCTCACGGTTTTTCTCTTATCCATAAAACAGGTATGCTTGCTCAAATCTTTCCCTTTCCAGTATTCCAAAAATCAAAATCAAAATCCAGAATTTCTATACTATCATACCTTGATTTTTTTTTGTTGAAGATACGAGGGTGATGGCGAGCTATGGGTTGCTGCTTTCACTTATCAAAGAACAACTTATGCATACATATATACTTAACTCAATTCAAACAAAGACAGGCCTACAGTTTTGCAAACTTGGCTCTGATACCAACTGTAACAGCCCGGTCCCAAGATAGGGGTTTATGAATGGGGACAGGGTGTCATTAAAGGGTTAATGAGGTAAAATGGAAGATTAACAGGATGATTTGACAGTCGAGATATGTCTTTGGGGATTAGGTGGGGATACTCATGTTTACTTTTACTAGACGGTAAATAAATCGGATAGATGGATACCAATCAGCTTGGATGACGATAGTTAATAATACATGCAAGTACATTGATTGGACGAAAGGAAATCATACTTGGGTAATAGAATAGAACTTAGTATGCATCTTGTACTCAAATAATTATGTCTGGGAGATTATTCATATAGTATTGATAATCATAATAAGACTTAAAACGGAATTAGAAAGAGTGTATCAGAGCAGCAGATCACATAGTGGGATTTCAAGGAAATATTAAATAATAGCAAAATAGTCTTGGCAGCCAACCCACATCCACAGCCACCAACATCCTCAGCATCTCAACCTGAAAACATTTGAAAAAGAGGGGGCATGAGCACTAATGTACTCAGTGGGTTTAATAAAACACTTTAACAAACTTCAAGATATCCAACAATTAACTGACGGTATACGGAGAGCAAAACGCTAAAGCCCTCTCCATAACTGTAAAAGCTTTTCTTTTCTTTTGGGCCCATCTTGGCTCAAACCTGACGTCAACTGTACCCTTAGGCATGCCATAGGATAGAAGAGGGGTTACCTCAAATATCCAAACTAGTTTGCATGGGATAAACCCAGCAGTGACTCCCTTAATAGTTCCGAGCTCAAATCCTGCTTAAGTGAACAGCTAAGTTCTTTCTTTTCTTATCCTTGCTAGCAATACCAAGCTTAGATCAATGTCTATGGCTAATCCTTTACTACTACCTGATCTCAGCCTTCAAAGGGTTTAACACTACCCTAACAAGGCAAACCTGAATTCTTAACTTTGCGAGCTTAACAAGCATAAACATTATGGTATAGGAAAAGAACGTAAACAAATATGTTTTGGCGCTAAACATAAATCTAAACATTTCATACCAAGTATCCACAATACTGCAGTAGCTCTATTATTTCTAAACATGCTTTAGAGCTCAAGTAAAACATAATATCTTCCTTTCTTCCTTCATTGTACAGAGATCAAACAGGCTGAGCAAAAATACTTTATTGGATATCTCATTTGCCCTAACATGATTCTAGAGCTTATTAGCTCAAACTTTAGATGAGTATAGATTTACCTACCTTGATTACGGAACGGAAGACGAGGGAACGAGCTAGTGGTTTTCCTTAGTAATCCTCCGAGGCTCGATTCCTCCTACAAGAGTCGAATCATCGACTTAGAAGCTTTCTTTGAAGATTTCTAATAACATGATATTAAGTAACACCCAACTAATATTCCCTTAGCTAGGACTTAACATGGATAGCACGACTTTGACTAATAAGGGAATCGGGAATGATTTAATTTATTTAAGAAACTTCTTGACTAGATTTCTAAATTTTAGACGGAAAATAACTCGAATATCCTATTTGAAATAATTTGAAATCAACTCGAATACCTTACTGTAACTTAAACTGGATATGGCGTGAGAGTATCATAATTTTAAAGACTCGAAAAGATCGGGAAGGAGGGGTACGGGAATAGCCGGAAAGAACGGAAAACAAAACAACACGGCAAGGGAATGGGGCGCCGTGGGGCTACCTTGCCCCGGCGGGCCACCCGCCGCCGTGGGACCTCCAGCTCCGGTGGGTTACCCTGCCCCCGGCGGCCTCGGTGCGGCCGTGGGGGGTGTGGCGTGGCGGCGTCCACCCCCGACCCCCCCCCCCCCCGCGGGGCTCTCTCTTTCCTTTTTCTCTATCATCATCTGGGTTCCTTTTTCAAAGTGTTCTTCGTGTTCGTTGATTTTTTCGACGAACACGAAGAACACGAAGAATAATCAACCCGGATTTTTTTATAAAACAACGTACATAATTTTGGCATTACAACGATATAAACACGAGAATCCTCCGAAATAAATAAATATGACATGAACGGAATTTTAACGGAATAACGGAGTTAATCTTCTAGAATAATAATAACGAAAATAAAACGAGTAATATAATGTAAGCGTTATTATTTTGGAACTTCAATATGAATCGAAATACTACTTTAGACGAACAATAATGAAGAACGCGAAGAACATAAAGAACGGAAAGTAAGTGCGGAATTTAAAAGACGGAAAAGAAATAGGATCAAGATCGTCGAACAAGAATGGACGGGGTTAGGTGCGTCGAAGGAATGTGGCTAGCTCGGCGTCTCGTCGAGTCGCAACGGCGGCAGATCCGCCTGCTCCGATTTCAACGGCGCCCCTAGCACATTCCCTCCCCGCATCCCTTCCACACCACTCCGCTCGTCGTCTTGAAGAACACTCACGAAGAATGATTTTTACTTCAACAGAACCTTCTCGGCTTTCAAAGCTTTTCACCCTCTCGATTTAGATGTGAAGTGGATGTGAAATGAGCGAGAATTACTAAAGGGGTGGTCCCCTATATATAGGAAAAGATTTGGCTTCCCTTGGAAGCCATTGCTGTGCAGGAATACTGCAAAAGTTACCCCGGCTTCGGTTAAAAGCTGCTTTATTCGATGTCGAGGTCCAAATGACTTCAGACACGAAATCTAAAAATACTGGGAGACTCGTTGGCTCGAATACTAGTGAACCAACTTGTTTCGTGAAGAAGACGGGGTTGTTTAAAGAGAGATGAGCAAAGATTTCCTTTTTGGAATTTACTTTTACTATTCACTCAGACTGACAGATTTGGCTCCCGAGCGTTCGATTGACCTCAGAATGTCAATCCGTGAATGCCAACGGAATCCTTGAGTCATTTCCCATAAAAAGGGCCTGACAGAGCTGGACTTGGATTAACGAGGAGGATTTTGTAAATTTCTCAACATACGAACGCACGCAAAAGATACTATTGATTCTTCTTTAAATGCGATTTTCATCACCGGGAGCTCAAAAGACTTCAGAATTAAAATCCGAAAATACCGGCACACTCCTTGAGTTAAAACCTTTCTAACGAGACCACAGATGGTTATAAAATAGTTAACATCACATTTCTCGAAAAAACAATTTCTATGAAAACTGTCTCCAAAAGTTATAACTGACATCCAATCTTAACTAACTTTAATTAAATTCCTTCTTTAGCTAATTAATTATTATTAACACTTCTCTAAACCTTATTCAGAAATCTGGGGTATTACATGAATGGAATTTAACGGAATAACGGGGCTAATCTTCTTAGAATAACAATAACGTAATTAGAATGAGAAATATAACATACACGTTATTAACTTGGAATTGGAACAAAAATCGAAAGGTAACTTTTAGAAGAGCAATAATGAAGAACGCGAAGAACGTAAAGAACGGAAAGTAAATGCGGAATCTAAAGACGAAAAAGAAATGGAATCGAGACCGACGAACAAGAATGGATGGGGTCAGGTGCATCGAATGAGTGTGGTTAGCTCGGCGTCTCGTCGAGTCGCAACGGTGGCAGAGCCCCCTGCTACAATTTCAACAGTGCCCCTAGCACATTCCCTCACCGCATCCCTTCCACGCCACTCCGCTCGTCGTCTTGAAGAACACTCACGAAAAACGCTTTTTACTTCGACAGAACCTTCTCGGCTTTCAAAGCTTTTCACCCTCTCGATTTAGAAGTGAAGTGAAAGTAAAATGAGCAAGGAATGGCAAAGGGGTGGTCCCCTATTTATAGGAAAAGCTTTGGCTTTCCTTGGAAGCCATTGCTGTGCGGGAATACTGCAAAAGCTACCTCGGGTTCGGTTAAAAGCTGCTTTATTCGATGTCGAGGTCCAAATGACTTCAGACACGAAATCTAAAAATACCGGAAGACTCATTGGCTCGAACACTAGTGAATCAACTTGATTCATGAAGGAGATGGGTTCGTCAGAAGAAAGACGAGCAAAGATTCTTTTTTTAGAATTACTTTTTATTATTCACTCAGACTTACAGATTCGGCTCCCGAGCGTTTGATTGACTTCAGAATGCAAATCTGTGAACGTCAATGAAATCCTTGAGTCATTTCCTATAAGAGGGGCTTGACAGAACTAAACTTGAATAAACGAGGAGGATTTCGTAAATTTCCCAAAACATGAACGTACGCAAAAGTTACTATTCATTTCCCTTTTCAAACACGTTTCCCATCACCAAATGACCTCAGATTTGAAATCCGAAAATACCGGTGTACTCCTTGAGTCAAAACCTTTCTAAAGAGACCATAAATGGCAATAAAAGAATTAAGATTATATTTTCTGAAAAGGCGATCTTTACGGAAACTGACTTCAAAAGTCGTAACTGACATCCAATCATAGCTAATCCTTAATTAAATTCCTTCTTTAATTAATTAACCAAGATTAACAATTCTCTAAACTTCATTCAAAAATCTGGGGTATTATATCTTACCCCCCTTAAAAAAAATTCGTTCTGAAATTTACTAACTATGATAAGCGATATTAGGGTACTTCTTGAGCAGTTCGGATTCAACCTCCCAAGTTGCTTCCTCTGAACCATGGTGGTTCCAGATTACTTTTACCAGATCAATTTCCATATTTCTCAGCTTTTGGATCTTTCGATCCACGATGGCTTGGGGCTTTTCTTCATAGGCTAGGTCCTCATTCAGGACTACCTCTTCCTTACTAATCACATGCTTTGGATCGAACACGTATTTTCATAACATGGAAATGTGGAAAACATCGTGCACGTTACTCAGGTTGGGTGGTAAGGCCAACTTGTAGGCTACTTCATTCACCTTTTCTAAGATCTCAAAAGGTCCGATAAATCTGGGCCTTAATTTGCTTCGTTTGCCAAAATGAATTATTCCTTTTGATGGAGACACATTCAAAAACAATTTATCTCCAACGTCGAAACTGAGTTCCGTCCTTCTCTCATCCGCATAAGCCTTCTGTCTATCCTGAGCTTCTTTTATGCGTTGACGAATAAGCTCGATCTTTTGAACAGCTTTCTGGACCATCTCAGCTCCAAGTATCCTTCTCTTTCCAACTTCGTCCCAATATAGGGGCGATCTATACTTCTTCCCATAAAAGGCTTCATAAGGGGCCATGCCAATCGATGATTGGTAGCTGTTGTTGTAGGCAAATTTTACCAAAGGCAGTAACTCCTCCCGACTTCCTCCTTGATCGATGACGACTCCTCTAAGCATGTCTTCCAGAATATGGATAGTTTTTTTGGACAATCCATCTGTTTGAGGATGGAATGTTGTGCTAAAGTTGAGCTTCGATGCCATTGCATCTTGTAGGCTTCCCCAGAATCTTGACATAAATCTGGAATCACGGTCCGATGTAATCGAGACCGGCACTCCGTGCAGACGCACAATTTCCTTAACATACAACCGGGCTAATTGATCTAGCCCGTCTGTCATCTTAACAGCAACAAAATGTATCGATTTGGATAATCGATCAACGATTACCCAAATAGCGGTATTCCCTCGCTTAGACTTTGGCAATCCTACGACAAAGTCCATATTGATATGATCCCACTTCCATTCAGGAATTTCCAAGGGTTCAAGCAAACCAGAAGGTTTTTGATGCAAAGCTTTCACTTGTTCGCAGTTTCAACACCTTTCCACGAAGGCGGCTATTTCTCTTTTCATGTTGTTCCACCAGAAATTTCTCTTGAGGTCTTGGTACATCTTGGTGCTTCCGGAATGTGCTGTGTATGGCGTGTCATGTGCTTCGCACATGATTTCCTCTTTTAGTTCTTCCTTGCATGGCACGCACAGTCTTCCTTTGAATAAGAGCACGTTATCGGCGGTTTCCGTGAAATCCTGGGAGCTATCAGATCGTGCTTCTACCCTTTTCTTTTCGAGAAACTCATCTCCTCTCTGGGCTTCAATTATCCTTTGCCTTAGGTCGGGTTGAGCGACTATCATGGAAACTTGAGCTTGAATAGTCTCGGGTGGTGTTAACACCTCAATCCTTAACTTTTCGAATTCCTTGCGAAGAACCTCGTTAGCTAAGATGAGTTCTAGCTCTGCCTTCTCCTTCCTACTTAGGGCATCTGCTACCACATTTGCCTTACTTGGGTGGTAGTGAATCGTGCAGTCATAATCTTTCACGAGTTCTAGCCATCTTCTTTGCCTCATGTTAAGATCCTTTTGCTCGAAGAAATACTTCAAGCTCTTGTGATCTGAGAAGATCTCACACTTGGCTCCGTAGAGGTAGTGCCTCCAGATCTTCAGTGTATGAACGACAGTTGCTAGCTCTAAGTCATATGTCGGGTAGTTCTACTCGTGATTCTTAAGCTGTTTGGAAGCATAAGCAATCACATTTCCTCTCTGCATTAGCACGCATCATAATCCTTTCCTTGATGCGTCTGCATAAACCACGAAATCCTCATTTCCTTCTGGAATGGCTAATACCTGGGCTGTAGTTAGCATCTTCTTCAAAGTTTGAAAAATTTCTTCACACTCAGGCGTCCATTTGAACTTGGAGTCCTTCTTTAGCAATCGCGTTATTTGTTTGGATATAGTCGAGAATCCTTCAATGAATCTGCGATAGTATCCTGCGAGTCCTAGAAAACTTCTTATTTCGTTCACACTTCTTGGAGACTTCCAGTTGCTTACAGCTTCAATCTTGGCTGGATCTATTTTGATTCCTTCTACCGAGACTATATGACCTAAAAACGCAACCTCTTTGAGCCAAAACTCACACTTGCTAAATTTAGCATAAAGCCTTTCTCATCTTAACGTCTCCAGAACTACTCTTAGGTGCTCCTGATGTTCTTCTTTATCCTTGGAATAGATAAGAATGTCATCTATGAAAACTAGAAAATCGTATCCAGATACGGGTGGAAAACTCGGTTCATTAAATCCATGAACACTGCTAGAGCATTAAATCTATGAACACTGCTAGAGCGTTGGTTAATCCGAATAGCATTACCACAAACTCGTAATGCCCATAGCGAGTTCTAAAAGCGGTTTTAGGGACATCTTCCTTTCGGATCTTCAACTGATGGTACCCAAATCTTAATTCTATCTTGGAGAAGTCACTTGCTCCCTTGAGCTGATCGAAGAGATCATCTATTCTTGGGAGAGGGTATCGATTCTTGATGGTTAGCTTATTGAGCTCTCTGTAGTCGATGCACATCCTTAATGTACCATCCTTCTTCTTTACAAAAAAGATTGGAGCTGCCCAAGGCGACACACTAGGTTGGATAAAACCTAGGTCTAGCAATTCTTGCAGTTGAACCTTAAGTTCCTGCAACTCCTTAGGCGCCATTCTGTAGGGGGCTTTCGAAACTGGGGCGGCTCCTGGTTCCAATTTGATAGTGAATTCCACCTGCCTATCTGGGGGCAGTCCGGGCAGCTCCTTTGGAAATACGTCAGGATATTCCCTTACGACTGGAACGTCTTCGATGGAAATCTCTCCTTCCTCCTTTCTTATCAGATTAACTAAAAAGGCTTGGCAGTTCTTCTTCCTTATCATCTTAGTGGCGTTCAGGGCGGATATCACTGGGATTTTGGCTCGCAGCCTTGATCCATAGATTTTTACCTCGGGCTTCCCGGGTGGTTGAAACACTACTTCCCTCTTAGGGCAGCTTATGGAAGCATAAGCTGAGGCTAACCGATTCATTCCTAGGATTATGTCGAAGTCCTGAATCTTTATCACATAAAGATTTGACTTAAAGTTTTCCCCTTCTATGTTCAATTCTAGGTTAGAGCAGATCGTTCTAGACATCATTTTCTTTCCATAGGGGATACTTATCTCAAGAGCATTCTCAGCATTCTCAGGTTTTATCTTCAGTTTCTTACAAATAGACTCAGCTATAAACGAATGCGATGCTCCAGTATCGAAGAGAGTTAAAACTGGCGTCTCGAGGAGGGTAATCATACCTGCTAGATTACCTGGGGCCTTAGCATCTTGCTGCTGATTGAGAGCATAAGTACGAGCTAGCTGAGGCGACCTTTGCCCTTGGTTGGACATTTGATCTCGTCCCTGGTTCGGTCTTGGTTCATCCCCAGCCTTTGACCCTGAGGTCCTCCTTGCTGCAGTCTTGGCTGGTTTCCGGGGAGTTGCTGAAGTGGTTGCGGGTACATGGGTTGTTGTGGTGTTTGAGATCGTCTGTTGTTTCCTTTAGGACACTCTCTCTTGAAGTGCCCCTCTTCACCACAGTTGTAGCACCCAATTAGATTTGCTCGGCAGACTCCAGAATGCATTCTTCCGCACCTTTGACACGGCCTAAAGCTAGGGGCGTTGCCAGGCTGACTTCGAGACACCCCTGACTCTCGGCTTTGCCAGTGGGGTTTCTTCCCTCTGTCATCTCTTCTTCCTCCTTCCTACTTCCTTTTTCCCTTTGGATCATTAGATGATTGAGAGGGTTGAATTTTCTCTCGAGGGAGGATGGCCTCTATGCTCAATGCTTTGGCTAAGGTTCGAGCATAGGACATGTCTTCTTGCCCAGCGAGGGCTATGCCAATCTCGGATCTGAGTCCTTTCTTGAACTTGCGTGCTTTCTTCCCGTCTGTGTCCACTAGATGTGGAGCATGCCTTGACAATTGGTTGAATTCTCTATCATATTCTGATACTGTCTTGTTCCCTTGCTTTAGATTCCAGAACTCTATCTCTTTTGCCTCTCGGTAACAATCCGGGATGTACTTCTGGTACAGATCATGCTTGAAATCTTCCCAACTATAGTCTTCCCATTGCTCTGGGGTTATGGTTCTTCGAACGGACTCCCACCAGTAGTCCGCATCATCCGTCAGCATAAAAAGAGCATAGCTTAACTTCTCCTCTTCTAAATAGGCTATTAAATCGAAAATTCGTTCTAAGGAGCGAACTCATTTTTTAGAGTACATTGGATCTCCTAAACCATTAAACGATGGAGTATTGTGTTTGAGAAACACACTTTCGGCTCTTTGCCCGGGATTTGGAGCTTGTTCGGGTTCATTCTCATCTTCGTTCTCAACTTGACGTCTTCGGGGCGGCATCCTAAAGAACTAGATATTAGAGACACTTGATTGAATTCGCACATTTGCAAAGATGCCTTTTGATAAGTTCTTTAAATTAAGATAGACGGCGGAAATTTAAACGTCATTCACATATAATGGGAAAATTGCCTCATTAAGAGGACTTTTGGCATCAATAAAATAGGTTATGGTTTACATCGAGGTATGGCAGTCTATTGAAAAATTCACTGCCACCATTAGAGTTTTAGGAAATCCAAAGCATTAATTACATATTAGAGTCTTGGTTAAAGCGGATATTAGATAACAGACAGACAGATGGATTAGACAACTAGGTGTTCTAACAGCAACACCTCCTACACCTCCTACTATGGCTTAATTGTAGGCTGGGGCCTTTCCCTTTCCCTTGCAAGGCGACCCTACTTCCTCCTCGCCTCCTTCTTCCGGTTCTTCCTCTTCTTCCTCATCTTCAACTATCTCAGGCACGCTGAACTTGAACGTTCTCATGTGAACATTCCCTTTGGGGTACTGATGGGACATACATTGCCCCAAACTCTGAGAAGCATATGCAGGGGTCCACTGGTTCATTTGAGGAGTGCAAGAAAACAGAGACTCGGGGTGGTTCACGACCCGGACATTTGAGGGTCACACTCCTGAGGCTCCTTCATGTTGAGGACGAGGTGCTTGGAATCCAGGGGGACTGTTGACAGTCGTCCGTTGCAGTTCTAGTTCTACCATGAGAGAGGGGTTTTGCTCGGTCG
Source organism: Perilla frutescens (assembly GCA_026008535.1). NCBI lineage: Eukaryota > Viridiplantae > Streptophyta > Magnoliopsida > Lamiales > Lamiaceae > Perilla > Perilla frutescens. The sequence goes on from BRKX01000019.1 coordinate 26,625,522, forward strand.
CTTGCTGCTCGGCTAAAGCTTGCACGTGGCCATACTCCGTTACCCAACGAGCCATTAAGGCTGAGGAGAATTCCATCAGATTCCCGATTTTAGCATATGTTACGGGATCACGGGTGATAGTGCTCTGCAAAATACGGTACATTGTAGGCCTCCAAGCGGGCGGTGCGTGCTCGCACATGCGAATGCAGGTCTCCAAGTCAGATACACTCCCAGGCTCTCCTCCGTAACCATTAGCCCAGGCCCACCTTTCTAGGTACCTTGCCATGAAGGACAGCAATTGTTCGTTACCATCCCAAGTTTTTTGTCTGAACCTTTCAACTCTTTCTTGAACCGGGTGAAAAAAGAGGCACGCTCTTCCTAGCAGTCATACGACGCTTAACCATCTAGAAGAGAATAGCTTAATCGGTCTAGATTATAAAAGGGAGACCTAAGGTTCTTCTAAGATCATACTATCGTCTAGATTTTATCTTGCATGCATAGTTCCTTTTTGAAGCAGTTGAGTTTTTTTTTTTAAAAAAAAATTTCGGTGCCCATGGTCTTTAACATATAAGTTTACCTTTTCGTTGAGTCAAAAATTTTGAGTGCAAATGTAAACTTTTTGTGATCGAGAAATCTTTTTCACAAACTTTTCATTCAGAGATCGTCTTACCCGAACACCTTTTACTTGGAATTTCATTCTCACGGTTTTTCTCTTATTCATAAAACAGGTATGCTTGCTCAAATATTTTCCTTTCCTGTATTCCAAAAATCAAAATCTAAAATCCAGAATTTCTATACTATCATACCTTGATTTTTGGTTGAAGATACGAGGTTGATGACGAGCTGTGGACTGCTGCTTTCGCTTATCAAAGAACAACTTATGCATACATATATATACTTAACTCAATTCAAACAAAGACGGGCCTACAGTTTTGCAAACCTAGCTTTGATACCAACTGTAACAGCCCAGTCCCGAGATAGGGGTTTATGAATGGGGACAGGGTGTCATTAAAGGGGTTAATGAGGTAAAATGGAAGATTAACAGGATGATTTGACAGTCGAGATATGCCTTTGGGGATTGATGGGGATACTCGGATTTACTTTTTCTAGACGATAATTAAAACGGATAGACGGACACCAATCAACATTGATAACGATAGTTAATAATACATGCAACTCATTGATTAGACGAAAGAAAATCATACTTGGGTAGTAGAAATAGAACTTAGTATGCATCTTATAGTCAAATAATTATGTCTGGGAGATTATTCATAGAGTCTTGATAATCGTAATAAGACTTAAAAAGAGAATTAGAAAGAGTGTATCAGAGTAGCAGATCACATAGTGGGATTCCAAGGAAATATTAGATAGTAGCAAAACAGTCTTGGCAGCCAACCCACATCCACAGCCACCAACATCCTCAGCATCTCAATCTGAAAACATTTGAAAAAGAGGGGGCATGAGTACAAATATACCCAGTGGGTTTTAGTAAAACACTTTAATAAACTTCAAGATATCCAATAATCAAATGACGGTATATGGAGAGCAAAACGCTAAAGCCCTCTCCATATCCGTAAAATCTTTTCTTTTTCTCTGGGCCTATCTTGGCTCAAACCTGACGTCAACTGTACCCTTAGGCATGCCATAGGATAAAAGAGGGGTTACCTCAAATATCCGAATGATTTTGTGAGGGAAAAGCCCAACAGTGACTCTCTTAATAGTTCCGAGCTCATATCTTGCTTACGTGAAAAGCTAAGTTCCTTCCTTTCTCATCCTTGCTAGCAATACCAAGCTTAGAACAATGTCTAAGGATAATCCTTTAATACTACATGATCTCGGCCTACAAAGGGTTTAATACTACCCTAACAAGGCAAACCTTTATTCTTAACTCTTGCGACCTTAACAAGCATAAACATTAAGTTACAGAAAAAGAACGTAAACAAGTACGAATCTGAACTAAAGATAATTCTAAACATCTCATGCTAAGCATAAACAATACTTTGGTAGTTCTATCATTTATAAACATGCTTGGGAGCTCAAGTAAAAATAGTATCTTCTTTTCTTCCTTTCTTGTACAGAGATCAATCAAGCTGAGCAAAAATACTTTATTAGATATCTCATTTGCCCTAACATGCTTCTAGAGCTTATTAGCTCAAACTTTAGATGAGTATAGATTTACCCACCTTGATTACGGGGCGAAAGACGAGGCAACGAGCTGGTGATCTTCCTTAGTATTTCTCCGAGGCTCGGTTCCTCCTATAAAAGTCGAATTATCGACTTAGCGGTCTCCTTTGAAGATTTCTAATAACATGTTATTAAATAATACTCAACTAGTATTCCTTTAGCTAGGACTTTACATGGATAGCACAACTTTGACTTAATAAGGGTTCGAGAAGGATTTATTTTATTTAAGGAACTTCTCGATTTGTTTTCTAAATTTTTAGACGGAAAATAACTCGAATATCTTATTCGTAATAAATTGAAATTAACTTGAATACCTTACTATAATTTAAATTTGAATATGGCTTGAAAGTAACATAATTTAAAAGACTCGAAAAGACCGGAAAGAAGGGGTACGGAAATAGCCGAAAGGAACAGCGAACGAAAACAACACGGAGAAGAGGGGGCCGCTGCGAGGCTGCCTTGCCCCGGCGGGCTGGGGCGCGGCCGAGGGAGGTGTGGCGCAGCGGCACACACCCCCCCTCCCCCCCGCGGGGTTCTCTCTCTCTTTTTCTTTTCTCTCTCTCTTCACCTGGGTTCCTTCAATTGTGTTCTTCAACTGTTCTTCGTGTTCGTTGATTTCTTCGACGAACACGAAGAACAATTAACCCAAAATTTTTATAAAAACTACGTACTTGAATTTAACATGCAACAACATGCTTTTAACTTAAAAGGAATTTTGGCATTACAACGGCATAAACACGATAATCCTCCTTTAAATTAGATTAACGACAAAATCGTTAAATGTGGCTTGAACGGAATTTAACGGAATAACGAGGCTAATCTTCTTAGAATAACAATAACGGAATTAGAATGAGAAATATAACATACACGTTATTAACTTGGAATTTCAACAAAAATCGAAATGTAACTTTTAGACAATTAATAATGAAGAACGCGAAGAACGTAAAGAACGGAAAGTAAATACGGAATCTAAAGATGAAAAAGAAATGGAATTGAGATCGACGAACAAGAATGGACGGGGTCAGGTGTGTTGAAGGAATGTGGTTAGCTCGGCGTCTCGTCGAGTCGCAACGGCGGCAGAGCCGCCTACTATGATTTCAACGGCGCCCCTAGCACATTCCCTCACCGCATCCCTTCCACGCCACTCCGCTCATCGTCTTGAAGAACACTCACGAAGAACACTTTTTACTTCGACAGAACCTTCTCGGCTTACAAAGCTTTTCACCCTCTCGATTTAGAAGTGAAGTGAAAGTAAAATGAGCAAAGAGTGGTCCCCTATTTATACGAAAAGCTTTGGCTTCCCTTGGAAGCCATTGCTGTGCGGGAATACTGCAAAAGCTACCCCGGGTTCGGTTAAAAGCTGCTTTATTCGATGTCGAGGTCCAAATGACTTCAGACACGAAATCTAAAAATACCGAGACACTCGTTGGCTCGAACACTAGTTAACCAACTAGATTCGTGAAGGAGACGGGTTCATCAGAAGAAAGACGAGCAAAGATTCTTTTTTTGGAATTACTTTTCACTATTCACTCAGACTGACAGATTCGGCTCCCGAGCGTTCGATTGACTTCAGAATGAAAATCCGTGAACATCAATGGAATCCTTCAGTCATTTCCCATCAGAGGGGCCTGACAGAACTGAACTTGAATAAACGAGGAAGATTTCGTAAATTTCCCAAAACACGAACGTACGCAAAAGTTACTATTCATTTTTCTTTTCAAACACGTTTCCCATCACCGGGAACTCAAATGACCTCAGATTTGAAATCCGAAAATACCGGTGTACTCCTTGAGTCAAAACCTTTCTAAAGAGACCGTAAATGGCAATAAAAGAATTAAGATTATATTTTCCGAGAAGACGATCTTTATGGAAACTGACTCCAAAAGTCGTGACTGACATCCAATGATAGCTAATCCTTAATTAAATTCTTTCTTTAATTAATTAACTAAGATTAATAATTCTCTAAACTTCATTCAAAAATCTGGGGTATTACAGATGCACGAGGGCGTGACCCACAACACAAGCTGTCACGCGACAGAGCGCTCTCGTGCCCAAGACCTGGCCCATTCTCTCTCTAGCGCGATCTATAGTGCGGGTCAGGACGGGACCGAGCCCGCCCGCACTCATACACCCTTTCCACGCTTCTCTGGCGCAAGCTACAGTATGATCAGGGTGTGACCGAGTCCGTGTCATGCCCCTGAGCCTTATCCTCTCATCTTTCCTCTATTATTTGTGGGACGATTTTTGAGGAGAGAGCCGTATTTTTTTTCCACCTAACTTAGAAAAGAATAGATTATTCCATTCCTTTGTACCCTTTCTCTACAAAAAGAAAAATGTAAAAAGAAGTGGAAAATATAGAAAAGAGAAAGAGAGGGCTTGGGCTTGGTTCTTGAAGAAGTTGAAGTGGAAGTGGAAGGGTCCTTGTGGATATTGTTTTATATCCTGTTGGTTTAATCTAATCTCTATTTATGTTTACTTTCAAGTGTTGTGATTTTGATCTCAAAAGCATGAGTAGCTAATTTATATAGGGTTTGGAGTGTTTCATCCTTTGAAGATGTTTGTTTGAAATGAATGTATGATGAATGTACCTTTTCCTTTTTAAATCGTATGGATCAATGTGTTGTTTGGTGAATGTATGTGGGTGGCCTCCATTTAGATTCATTTTTGTACTTAATGTGTGATTAGGTTTGCTCATTATGTATGTGTATTTGATCCATGAGACCTTTTATTTGTATTTTGAGATGAGTATGAGTATTAGGTTTGTCAATGGTGATTTGGGACCTTGGAAGGCTTGAGTGAAATATTTACTAGAGGTAGTACGTTTTGCACTTACTTGTATGGTAGGTGTTTGAGAAAATGCCTAGATGATCTTTTGCCCAAATCATGATTGAAGAGAGGAGAGATATGTGAGTGTTAATGGTTTTGAGAATACCTTGATCAAGGATCTAGCACCCTAGAACCCCTCCTTTTATTACCTTTTAAATCTCTCATTTGAAGCGTTTACTAGTTTGCATTCAAGAGTACATTTGTAATATTTGGTGAACTCGGAACAAAATATTTTCTATGAAATGATGTTTGTTTAAATAGTGAATGTAACTTGGGTCAACATTAATTGCATAGTCAAGATCATAACTCATATTACTTGTGGTTTGACTCGTATCATTGTTTGCTACATTCATGTACACTTGCACTTGGCATGATCTATAATTTGAGGTATAAAACACGCAATCAGTTCTTTATACTGCTAATAAGTCATTTAATTTAATATCTTGCAATATGATCTTGCATGTGTGGCCTCTAACACTCTTTGATATCTTTCATGAAATAATGTTAAGGTGGGATTTATGACATTGTTATAATTTGAGGTAATAAACACGCAATCAGTTCTTTATACTGCTAATAAGTCATTTACTTTAATTTAATAAAACTGTAATAGCATTTGTTCATGATTGTGTTTTATAATTTAATGATAATGCTAAAATGAGATATGATGATGCAAATACAGTTAACAATGATGCTAGTACCACAAATCACATTTTGTTGGTTTGTAATGACTATGACAAGTGTTTAATCATTATGATAATAATGGGTTATGTTAATGCTAAAAATGAGATATTGCAATGCTAATAGTGGTTGCAGTATATTGATAATTCAACATGTAACAGTATTTGTTCGTGGTTTTTTTACAATGTCAATGACATTTTTTATGTTAATGCTAAAATGAGTCATGCTAAAATAAGTCATGACAATGCTAAAAAAGGCAATGACAATGCTAAAATAGGAAATGACAGTGCTAAAACCCTAAATTGAAAATATATACACGTAATTTATGAGTATTCATATATTTTCAAAATTTCCGATTTTACCCTTACTAAGATTCAGGGGCAGCGACATTGGACATTATTACGAGATTGCCACATCATTTTTAAAATTTTTGAAACATATCTTAGTCGTCCAAATAGGCGAGATCTATGGCTGAGATTGATTCTCGGTTCTCACATAGGGTGTGGTTCCTTCTGCAACCCAACCCTATATATATATATATATATATAGATGGGGTGCGAACCAATCCCATCCATCCATTCGAAAATCTGGACGTCCTAGATTAAACAGATAAAGTGGAGGGGGGCGGTGGCAATCTCATAATTAATATGAAAACTTTAAATTCACGCATTTCATTAAGGGTAAAATTGGAAGAAAAAAAGTAACATCATCATATTTTGAAAAAATTCTTAAAAACTTTAAATGATCATAATTTATTCATTTTTAATCGAATTTACGCAAATCTTATATCACATTAAAGCTCTTTTCATACTATTTCATTTAAGATGCATATTGCATATGTTTATTTGAAACAAAGAGATAAAAAATACAAAAAATCATTTTTAGGCATAATTTTCGCATAGAGGAACCCCATATTTATATTAGCATGTTGTATACAATATTTTAGCATGACCTACATAACATTTTAGCATATTGTGTAATACATTTTAGCGGGTGATATTGTAAATATATTTCTAACAGTTTTATGTAAACACCTACACATATATAGATACTACAAGATAAAAAATACGAGTTGATGTTAAAAAAGAAAACAGAATGAGAAAGTGAAGCAACAAAGGAGATGACTGATAACTAAGAAAAAAAATGCATAAATATTTTTCAAAACGAGATAAAGTTTATAAGAGCAAAATATATGCTACGATTCTAAGTGCATAAAGTAACATGCAAATTTATCCTCCTACTTCGCTCTTTTTAGCCTCATTAATTTCTCATTTTAGTATATGTTGATAAACAAAATATGGAACGGTAATTTCATTGGAATGAAATAAAATACACCCAATTTGGGGACAGTGAACCCTAATGAAAATCTCATAATTACTAATTGGGATCAGATGAGCCATAATTGGAACATAATAAACCCTAATTGGGAACGGTGAACCCTAGTAGAAAATGTCACATCAAATTTAGCCTCATACTTCGCTCATTTCAGCCTCATTCATTTCTTATTTTAGCATGTTCTAATAAACAAAATATGGAATGGTGATTTCATTAGAATGAAATGCAATACACCTATTTGGGCACAGTAAACCCTAATGGGAATCTGATAATTACTAATTAGGATTAGATGAACCCTAATTGAAACATAATAAACCTTAATTAGGAACGGTGAACCATAGTAGAAAATGTCACATCAAATTTAGCCTCCTACTTGGCTCATTTTAGCCTCAGTCATTTCTTATTTTAGCGTGGTCTAATAAATAAATATGGAACAGTGATTTCATTAGAATGAAAAGCAGTACACCCTATTTGGGGACAGTGAACCCTAATGGGAATCTGATAATTATTAATTGGGATCAGATGAGCCATAATTGGAACGTAATAAACCCTAATTGGGAACGGTAAACCCTAGTGGAAAATGTCACGTCAAATTTAGCCTCCTACTTCGCTCATTTTAGCCTCATTCATTTCTCATTTTAGCATGTTCTGATAAACAAAATATGGAACGGTGATTTCATTGGAATGAAACGCAATACACCCTATTTGGGCTCAGTGAACCCTAATGGGAATCTGATAATTACTAATTGGGATCAGATGAGCCCTAATTGGAATGTAATAAACCCTAATTTGGAATGGTGAATCCCAGTGGAAAATGTCACATCAAATTTAGCCTCCTACTTCGCTCATTTTAGCCTCATTCATTTCTCATTTTAGCATGTTCTGATAAACAAAATATGGAACGGTTATTTCATTGGAAATAAATGCAATATACCCTATTTGGGCTCAGTGAACCCTAATGGGAATCTGATAATTACTAATTGGGATTAGATGAGCCCTAATTGGAACGTAATAAACTCTAATTCGTAACAGTGAACCTTAGTGGAAAATGTCACATCAAATTTAGCCTCCTACTTCGCTCATTTTAGCCTCAATCATTTCTCATTTTAGCATGTTTTGATAACAAATATGGAATGGTGATTTTATTGGAATGAAATGCAATAGACCTTATTTGGGAACAGTAAACCCTAATGGAAATATAATAATTACTAATTGGGATCAGACGAGCCTTAGTTGGAATGTAATAAATCCTAACTGGGAACAGTGAACCCTAGTGGAAAATGTTACATTAAATTTAGCCTTCTACTTCGCTCATTTTAACCTCATTCATTTCTCATTTTAGCATGTTCTGATAAACAAATATGCAATCGGAATCTGACTACGTATTTAACATCATGCTTTCGTTATTTTAGCCTTATATTCTAAACGGTAATTATGGTTAATAAAATTTAATAGTAATATAATTACCGCAAAATAAATATCATAAATACTTTTATTAAAAATCATATATATATTTAAAAATGAATGTGTTGAAAACAATTCACAAGCATGGTAAAACATGATATTAAACTATGCCCAATCACTATAATAACATCAAGTTGGACAGTTTCTAGCATCATGATCTGACAACTTGTGGCAATTGCTGCACATTTTGAGTGGTTTGTTCTCATTTCTCTTCCTTACCTCCTTCTTAGATATCAAATGACTGTCGCTACCTTTTGTTCTAACTAGAATATGTGGATAAATAACAACACATAAACCGTAAAATTGCTCAAACATCATCGTCTTTCTATGTGAAGTAGAACCCTCCATATCACCACACTAAAACAATACTTTCAGCTTCTGCAGGCCAGCTAAAAATGAATTCATCTTCTCCAGATCACGCTCAACAAAACCCGAATAAGAATAAAACTCTGAAAATAACTAATTTAGCAAATTCCCATTATCATATGACATAGGGAATCAAAAAACTCCGAAATTAACTTATTTGAACATACATGTTCAAACTAAACATTATAACTAGAATAAGATAAAATGCTAATATAATCACATGCATCAAGAGATGTTGATAAAAATCGCAGAGGATATTTGATAACATATCGTCATGCTAACAAAGTATTATCATCATGCTAACGAAGTGTTATGTTATGCTAATGAAAATTTGTAACGCCCCAAACTACTCCGTTTGGCCACGTCACTTAACATACGATTTACTTACCTAAATTTGTGTTCTTTTAATAAATTAAGTGGAAGCTAAGGTAAAATTGCATAACGAGGTATGACATCATAATTTCCATTATAGATTTTTTTGCAATTATAACATGCAACCTATCCGATCTATTTTGTCACATAACATATTTTTCCATGCACAAGTTGTCCACCTCGAACTCCAATACGTCGCCTAGCACCTTTAAATCCCTTTTACGATTTAGATGTCGAGTTATACATTTATTCTATAATTTTGACCAAACATATTATATACATTGCTTTAAGGTTCTTATACACATCCACATACTCAACCATGGGTATACAAGCTCATACTATGATTTTGGACTCAAAACACACGTTAAAACTCTTTGAGACATTTAATCGAACACATTACATGCATCTATTTAAACAACATGAACATGACTCAATTTAAATCCTTTAAACCCACAATTTTCAATACATGCACTTCCATCCTAGGGCTATAACATATATGAAAATTAACTTTATACAACCATCACAAGAACTCCAGCCAAACACCAACATAACTAGGGAAAATTAGGGCAAAATATCCCAACTCTAGCAACAATGAATCATGAGAATTCAATATAACTAAAAATATAGCTTCAAGGAGGTAAATAAACCATATGTTCAAGAGTTCAAGATATCAAGGTAAGAGCATCAATAAAATCGAAAACCCTAATTTTTTGATACAAACCCTAGGTTTAAATCAACATGGAAATGGTGTTAATCACCAAGAAGAAGAGGGTATGAAGTTACCTTGGTTGATAGATGATGATGAGAGAATCCACTCCAAAACTTGAAGGATTGCTTGAGAGGATTGGGAGAAAAATCGCCTAATTCGAAAGAAGAAAAATGAAGAGGAATGAGTGAAGTGTTGTATTTAAAGTGTAGAATTTCTGAAGTGGGGCGCGACCTAGGGGGTCGTGCTCAGAGTACTCGTTCTTGAGGGTCATGTTTCAGACTGGATGATGATGAGAGAAGCCACTCCAAAACTTAAAGGAAATGCTCGGCACGCGACCTAGAGGAGGTCGCTTTTCCCAGTCGCGTCTCGGCTTCTTTGCGAGGTGCGACTCAGAGAACTCATGCTTGAGGGTCACGTTTCAGACTAGATTTGTTATTTTCGAATACAGCCCGAGTCCCGGACATTTCCAACTCCATTTAACTTTCTAATCCAACATAACTTAAATTTTCTAAACACATTTAATATATACCGATCAACTCAGCGTTAGGGTGTTTAAGGTATGGCAAAACAAAATTAAATGTAATCACATTCTTTATCATATAACTCGACATTTTAGTATTAAAATCAAACTGTATTATACACTCAGTATAAGATCATCGTGCTATGACGTATCGGCTCGAGTGGGATAACCTGCATAAAAACAACGGCATAAATATGAACATAACATTATAATTAATATTCAACAATATTAATTCTAAATCATTTATCAAATTATAATTTATGATTAGCAAAAAGGGTCAGGGCATCACAATCTTCCTAACTTTTAAAAATTTCATCCTCGAAATTAGCCTAACATTTATGTTACATTTGGATATCGAGCTATAATATCAACTTCTTTTTCCCAACTGGCCTATTCGGGTCCATGTCGACTCCATTGCACTTTTATTAAGGGAACCTCACGGGTTCGAAGAGTGTGAACTATTCTATCTAATACGGCAACTGGGACTTCTTCATATGCCAAGTCTTTGGAAACTTGCACCATGTCACATGAAATGACATGACTAGGGTCAGACATGTATCGTCTAAGCAACGACACATGGAAAACATCATGCAAACCCGCCAAATCCGGAGGTAGTGCTAGGCAATAGGCAACATCACCTATTTTCTCTAGAATCTCAAACGGTCCCACATATCGTGGCTGCAACTTACCCTTTTTCCCAAATCTAACCACTCCTCTCATTGGTGCAATGTTCAAGTATACCTTGTCTCCAATCTCAAAACTCACATCTTTTCTCTTTACATCGGCATAGGATTTCTGACGACCTTAAGCTATCTTCATTCTTTTTCTTATCTTCTTAATTACTTCCACCATCTTCTCAATGATCTCGGGGCCTAAGAATTGACGCTCCCCTACTTCATCCTAATGAATAGAAGATCTGCACTTTCTCCCGTACAATGCCTCATACGGGGCCATTCCAATCGACACTTGAAAACTATATAAGCAACTTTACAATTGGCAAGTGGCTCTCCCAACTTTCACCAAAATTGAGAATACATGTACGAAGCATGTCCTCCAATGTCTAGATGGTCTGCTCAGATTGACCGTCTGATTGAGGATGGTACACCGTGCTAAACCTTAACTGAGTTCCCATAGCTTCCTGCAAACTTCGCTAAAATTTGGACGTAAACCTTGTGTCGCGATCTGACACTATCGACATTGGAATGTCGTGAAGATGTACTATTTTATTGATATAAATCTGAGCTAATCGATCCATGCTAAATGTCATTTTCATTGGAAAAAAATGAGCAGACTTAGTCAACCTATGAACAACAACCCAGATTGCATGATGACCTTTAACTGACTGAGGTAATCCTACCACGAAGTCTATTGTAATGTGCTCCCACTTCCACTCGGAAATCTCAAGTGGGTTCAATAATCCAGAATGGCGTTGATGCTCAGCTTTTACTTGTTGACAAGTGATATACTTCGATATGAATTGGTCAATCGGCCTCTTCATATTTCTCCACCAGAAAACCATCTTCAAGTCTTTGAACATCTTCGTGCCTCCTGGGTGCACCAAATACAAAGTATTATGCGCTTCTTCAAGAATATCTCTTCTGAGTTCTTCATTCTTCAGCACACACAACCTCGCCTCGAAGAATAGTGTGCCATCATTCACAACAGCAAATCCTTGAATAGACCCTCCAATGATCTTTTCTTCATTTTGCATAAGAAAGGATCGTCGACTTGTGCTTCACGAACCCGATCACGATTTAGTGGTCGAACCACTAAAGCTGTTAAACTCCCTTGAGTGGTGTTGGAAGGATCCACCACCTCTAGATTCATCTTTTCAAACTCCTTGATCAACTGCTCTTGCTTGGTTGGAAGGTAGATCTTTTGGCTTAAGGCATCAACTACCACATTTGCCTTTCCAGGATGATATAAGATCGTACAGTCGAAATTCTTCACCAACTCTAACCATCTTCTTTGCCGCAAATTCAACTCGTTCTGGGTGAAGAAGTACTTCAAGCTTTTGTGGTCAGTGTAGATCTCGCACTTGCTTCCATAGAGATAATGTCTCTAGATCTTCAATGCATAAACTACGGTAGCTAATTCGAGATCATGCGTCGGATAATTATGCTCGTGCATCTTCGACTGTCGTGATGTGTATGCCACTACCTTTCCATGCTGCATCAAAACACAACCAAGTCCTTACTTCAAGACATCGCTGTAGATGACAAAGCCTTCCGTCCCATCGGGAATAGTCAACACTAGGGCTGACATGAGATGTCGCTTTAATTCTTGAGAACTCTACTCGCACTTCTCGCTCCATTGGAACTTCTCATTCTTCCTCGTCAATCTCATCAAAGGACCCGATATCTTGGAAAACGCCTCGATAAATCTTCTATAGTAACCCGCTAGTCCTAAGTAGCTTCGCACTTCATTCTTCCACCTTTGACGGGTCTACATTGATTCCATTTGATGTCACCACGTTGTCAAGGAATGCCACTCACTCCAACCAGAACTCGCAATTTGAAAATTTTGCATACAACTCTTCTTTCCTTAGCGTCTCCAACACAATTTTGAGATGCTCAGTGTGTTGTTCCTTACTTCTTGAATAAATCAAGATATCATCGATGAAGACTATTACGAACTGATCGAGGTACGGATTGAACACTCGATTCATTAAGTCCATGAAGACTCCAAATGTATTGGACAATCTAAATGGCACCACCGTGAACTCATAGTGACCATATCGCGTTCTAAATGCTGTCTTTGGGATATCACTCTCCTTGATCTTCAATTGATGATAGTCGGACTTCAAGTCGATCTTTGAAAACACACCGGCTCCCTTCAGTTGATCAAACAAATCTTCAATTCTTGGTAGCAGATACTTGTTCTTGATCGTTAACTGGTTCAATTCTCTATAATCAATGCACATCCGCATTGATCCATCATTATTCTTCACAAATAGTACAGGTGCTCCCCATGGTGAAACACTTGGTTGGTAATTTGTTGTCAAGCAACTCCTAAAGTTGCACTTCGAGCTCTTGTAACTCCTTTGGCGCCATTCTATATGAAGCTTTATATATTAGTGCCGTACCCGGTACTAGATCGATGGTGAACTTGATCTGACAGTCAGGAGGAATCCCTGGCAACTCATCTGGAAATATGTCGAGAAACTCGTTCACCACTAGCACATCTGACACATGGACTTTAGTGGACTTTGACTCTACTATGCTGACGAGAAATCCCTGACACCCTCTCTTCTTCAACAACTTCATTGTCTTCATTGTAGTAATGATTCTCTGAGTTGATCTCGTTCTTGCACCATAGAAGATTAACTTAGGCTCACCCGGAAAATCAAATTCAACCTCACGATCACGACATCGAATCGTGGCATGATTCTCACTCAATCAATTCATACCTAGGATTACATCGAAATCACTCATCTCCAAGACATGAAGATCTGCTCTCAGCACTCTATTACTGATTTCTAGCTTCAGGCCATACGTCATCTTGCTAGAAGAAACTTTCCTTCCCGAAGGAATACTAATCTCTAATGATTCACCACTATCTTTACATGAAACACGAAGCTTGGAACAGAAACTTGAAGATATAAAAGAACACGATGCACTAGAAACGAATAATACTAAACCTGGAACATCTCATACTCTAAGAATACGTGACATAGTATCCTCACCTGAAGTAGGGTTCTTTTTCTCGCCCTCCAAAGCAAACAGTCAGGGCTTCACCTTTCTTTCTTGCTCCTTCGTCCTCTTTGGGCAGTCATAGGACATGTGGCTTGGGTCCCCACATGTAAAGCAAACTCTTTACCCCGCACAGCACTCTCTTGGATAGAACTTTTGGCATTTAGGACAAGGAGCCCTATCATTGTTTCGTCTATGTGGGCCAGGCCTCTACTGTCATGGCTTGTTTTGCATATGAGCTTTCCCTTTTCCTTTGTCCTGCGGCTCACATTTTCTCTTGCCAAAGGCCTTACGCTGCCTTTAGTCTTTTTGGTCCAACTGGAGCCCATGAGAAATGGCCTGGGCCTTCTCAATTACCTCGCCATAGGCTCTCAACCTTTAGCCTAACAGAATTCCCACAATTTTGGGACGCAATCCACGCTCAAAGCGTAGAGCTTTCTTTTCATCCGTATCCATAATGTACGGAGCATAGCGGGAGAGACGGTTGAACTGCCTTTCATATTCGATCCCCGTCATTTCTCTTTACCTTAAATTGAGGAATTCAGTATCCATCTTAGTCTTGAAAGACTCAGGATAGTATCGGGTGAGGATCAACTCTTTTAAGTCAATCCACACCAAAGCTTGGCATTGCTTGGGCGTCAGAGTTCGGGAATGGGTTTCCCACCAGAAGCTCACATCTTCTACAAACTGGAAGATAGCACATGAGGCCTTCTGCACCTCAGTGCACCTGAATGTGCTTGAAGATCCGCTCCATTTCCTGAATCCATTCCTCTGTCACTTATGGACCTTCACTTCCTTTAAGCCTAGATGGCCCCATTCTTCTAAACTGTTCGACTACGTCAAACGCCTCTTTTTAGAGCCTTGCTCCTTCAGCTATCCCTCATTGCCCCATCTACTGGGCCATGAGACCCTGGAGCGTCTCTAGGAAACCTCGGGCAAAGTTGGGCCTGTTCTCTCGTAATGGGGGATCGCGAAGACCACTTCCCTCATTACTTGATTCTTTTGCTTCTGCCGGGATAGGAGCACGATGCGGCGGCATCCTATAGCTTTTAGGCACACTAGCTCATTAGGTTTATGTCATTTTAAGGCTAATTCGAGGACTACTAAAGCACTTTCATCATTTCATAATCAAGAAAGCACACAACTTTCAAGATTTCATTTCTTTGAAGCGTGTATCGGGAATTTAAAATATCATAGTTGATCGTGACAACAGATATATATATATATATATATATTTCATTTATCTATATTGTCCAACTTCGGACTATTCTTTTCTTCTTTATCATGCTATCACGCGATCTACTTAACTCTTTCACTTCTTTCCCGACACACTCTATGCATACACCCCCATTCATATTGCTCATGCTTTGAAAACCTTTAAAAGTACATACCTTAGGATCGGAGTCAAGCCGACTCGCCATCGTGAACAACCACCCACATTCCTCATACAAAAATCAAACACATACAGAAATGAGTCTACATGAGCGTAGACCCGCTCTAATACCACTTTGTAACTCCCCAAACTATTCCGTTCGGCCATGTCACTTAACATACGATTTACTTACCTAAATTTGTGTTCTTTTAATAAATTGAGCAGAAGCTAAGGTCAAATTGCATAACGAGGTATGACATCATTATTCCCATTATAGATTTTTTCACAATTATAACATGCAACCTGTTAGAATTTGTTGCCTGAAACAATGTGAATTTGGATGTAAATTGCAAAGTTAAATGAAATGTTGAAGCTAGTGTTACGACATTGCCTTCAACATGCAGCGGAAATGTAAACGAAAATTTGCACAAAATAAATTTTAAATCACACTACTTACGGTGTGTGATTGCCTCAAGGCGAAATTCACTATCACAAGTGAAATACAAAAAAAATGATGATGTTGTCTCAGTTCACTCCCTTGACAACACTGCATAAAACATACAGAGGACTATCCTAGCTTTACTCACTCGAATAATCACTCAAAAAGAAACCTATCTAAACACATAGATAGATTACAACAAGTCACTCTAAATCCTAGACTTCTCAAAGTTGACTATCTAACCTACACACACAACTAGAATGAAAGTCTCCAGCTGATTGGGACGCTAGATAGATGTCGAGGAAGATGTCTTGGACTTTAGAGACGACACTAGATGCAAGGTTCAAAGCTTCTCATAAACCACGGTGATAACCTGCTTGCATAAATGATTTTAAGGTCTAAGGAGAACTTAAATACTTCCTCCATCTTGTATTGGCAGTTGCTTCACGATCCTAGATGACTTGGACTTGAATCAACCGTCTTCCACTACCCATTGCTGAATGTGGACTTGAGATAACCGTCTTCTGCATTGCATGGCACACATTCTTCAACATCGTGCAATAGTAATGGTTATTCTAGTGACTCACGATCTCCTGCAACAATTAGTGTCCAAGAGAGAGTGGGAACTTCACGTCCCCATGAAATTCGGAACAGATTTTGAACAAGTTAAAATCAAACTTTATCCACATTTTAAATCAAAATAAAATATCTAATAAACCCTAAAAATGTGGAAAATCAAATGTGACAAAAATCATAATTTATTCAGATTAATTTAAAATAAATTAATCCAAAATACTAGAAAATGATAAGATTAAAGTTCTGAGTGTTATACTCAATGTGACGAGAATGACGTACAACATTAGATACGACATTGATTGCAATATTATCAGCAAAGTGATAACATCATCTGGAACACGTCATACTCAACACAACCTATCCGATCTATTTTGTCACATAACATAGTATTAAGTATAAGTATCGTATAAGCCCATCCACACAATCATACAATCATCTAACCTATCGAGATCATAGGTTCTACACAACCCGCTCGTTTAGCACGCTATTCTATCCATCATAATATAGGGGTCAACAACATAATTCGCACATACAAGGCTCCAAGGTCGAACGACCTGCCTTTAAAATGTTTTGCATAAGATCAAGTTAAATACATCATAACTATAAAATAGGGCTAGTCCCATCCCTAATAATCATTGATCATAAAAACAAAAGGAGGATGATCAATGAAATGATGATAATATGAGTATTTCAAAAGAGGAGCATGCAAAAGTAAACACAAGCTTGTGGGGGTTCTCTTGTGTTCACAACACTCCTACTCGATCCCCAACTCCTCAACCTGAAATTCAATAAATAAATGGGGTGAGTATTTAACAACATACTCAGTGGGAAACACTGCCAACAGTTATAGCCAATTGTACAAGTGAAACTATAACATATGGAAATTTCTTTACTTTGTGGAGACTAGCCTCAACCCCGTAGGGTCTAAACAACATGATGCCCTTGTTAATGAACGTCTTAGCCCTGTAGGGATGCCCACAGGCTTATTATCCCCCAGGGAGAACATTAACAAGTCTATATTGATCCCGTATGACCTCTTTATAAATCCCAAAGGATCTCTGTATTGCCCCGAAGGGTCTCATTCATATCACCGGTCCGAAGACCCTGCATACTTATACAATCAAAGCACAACAATAACTGGTGTACGTAATGTGTTCGATTAAATGTCTCAAAGAGTTTTAATGTGTGTTTTGAGTCCAAAATCATAGTATGAGCTTGTATACCCATGGTTGAGTATGTGGATGTGTATGAGAACCTTGAAGTAATGTATAGAATGTGTTTGTTCTAAATTATAGAATAAATGTATAACTCGACATCTAAATCGAAAAAGGGATTTAAAGGTGCTAGGCGACGTATTGGTGTTCAAGGTAGACAACTTTCACATGGCAAATGAGTATTTCAAGATTGAAAGGATTTTTGAAAGCGTCTCATAAGGTAGGGTTACTCTAAACTGTGAACACGTGTAAAGTTATCATGAACATGACTCAATTTAAATCTTTTAAACCCACAATTTCCAATACATGCACTTCCATCCTAGGTCTATAACATACATGAAAATCAACTACATACAACCATCACAACACCTCCAACCAAACACCAACATAACTAGGGAAAATTAGAGCAAAATATCCCAACTCTAGCAACAATGAACCATGAGAATTCAATATAACTACAAATATAACGTCAAGGAGGTAAATAAATCATATGTTCAAGAGTTCAAGATATCAAGGCAAGAGGATCAATAAAATCGAAACTCCTAATTTTCGGATACAAACCCCAGGTTCAAATCAACATGGAAATGATGCTTAATCACCAAGAAAAAGAGGGTATGAAGTTACCTTGGTTGATGGATGATGATGAGAGAATCTACTCCAAAACTTAAAGGATTGCTTGAGAGGATTGGGAGGAAAATCGCCCAAGTTGAAAGAAGAAAAATGAAGAGGAATGAGTGAAGTGTAGTATTTAAAGGGTGGAATTTCCAAAGTGAGGTGCAACCTAGAAGGGTCGCGCTCAGAGGTCGCATTCGAGCCAAAGGAAAATGGCTCTCTGAAGCTGACGTCACGCGACCTAAATGCCGCGTTTGCAGCTGGCATTGTTGACATGCTCGGCACGCGACCTGGAGGAGGTTGCATTTCCCAGTCACGTCTCGGCTTCACTACGAGGCGCGACTCAGAGTACTCGCGCTTGAGGGTCGCGTTTCAGACTAGGTTTGTTATTTTCGAATACAGACCAACTCCCGGACATTTCCAACTCCATTTAACTTTCTAATCCAACATAACTTAAATTTTCTAAACACATTTAATATATACCAATCAACTCAGCGTTAGGGTGTTCAAGGTATGGCAAGAAAAAAGAAATGCAATCACATTCATTATCATATAACTTGACATTTTAGTATTAAAATCAAATTGTATTATACACTCAGTATAATATCACCGTGCTATAACGTATCGGCTCGAGTGGGATAACCTGCATAAAAACAATGACATAAAATACGAACATAGCATCATAATTAATATTCAACAATATTAATTCAAAATCATTTATCAAATTATAATTTATAATTAACAAAAAGGGTCAGGGTATCACAATATTTTTCTCATATTGTTAACGAAAAATTAAATTCTAAAGTGTAATTATAAATTGTAATAGGATGTTTTGAGTATGACGTGTTCCAGATGATGTTATCACTTTGCTGATAACATCGCGATCAATGTTGTATCTAATATTGTCCGTCATTCTCGTCACATCGAGTATAACACTCGGAACTCTAACCTTATCATTTCCTAGTATTTTGGATTAATTTATTTTAAATTAATCTGAATAAATTATGATTTTTGTCACATATCATTTTCCACGATTTTAGGGATTTACTAGATATTTTATTTTGAATTAAAACGTGGATAATGTTTGATTTTGACTTGTTCAAAATCTGTTCGGGATTTCATGGAGACGTGATGTTCCCACTTTTTCTTAGACACTAACTGTTGCAGGAGATTGTGGGTCACTGGAGTAACCGCTACTATTGCACGATGTTGAAGAACGTGTGCCATGCAATGCAGAAGACGGTTATCTCAAGTCCACATTCAGCAATGGGTAGTGGAAGACGGTTGATTCAAGTCCAAGTCATCTAAGATCGTGAAGAAACTGCCAATACAAGATGGAGGAAGTATTTAAGGTCTCCTTAGACCTTAAAATCATTTATGCAAGCAGGTTATCACTGTGTTTTGTAAAAAGCTCTGAATCTTGCATCTAGTGTCATCTCTGAAATCCAAGACATCTTCCTCGACATCTGCCTAGCGTCTCAATCAGCTGGAGACTTTCATTCCAGTTATGTGTGTAGGTTAGATAGTCAACTTTGAGAAGTCTAGGATTTAGAGTGACTGATTGTAATCTATCTATGTGTTTAGATAGGTTTGTTTTTTAGTGATTATTCGAGTGAGTGAACCTAGGATAGTCCTCTGTATGTTTTATGTAGTGTTGTCAAGGGAGTGAACCGAGACAACATCAGCTCCTAGAGCTTGGTATGGGCTTAAACAAGCTCCTAGAGCTTGGTATGCTCGACTTACGAAGTTTTTAATTGACTTTGGTTTTTCAAGAGACGTGGTTGATAAAACATTATTTATCAAAAGGATTCACAAACACATTACTGTTACACAAATTTATGTTGATGATATTGTGTTTGGATCCACTTGTTCTTATCTCCTTAGGGAGTGTGTTGATGCAATGTACAGTACATTTGAGATGAGCATGGTCAGCGAATTGGCCTACTTTCTTGGTCTCCAAATCAAGTAAGACAAAGATGGGATTTTTATATCCCAAAGTAAGTATGCCAAAATTTTGATCAAGCGCTATGGATTTGAAGCTGCAAAGCCCATGAAAACACCAATGGGATCCTCTGAAAAACTGAGCAAAGACGATGTTGGTGTCAATGTTGATCCAACAATGTACAGAGGAATAATCGATAGCTTGCTCTACTTGACTGTCAGCAGACCTGACATCATGTTCAGTGTTGAAGTTTGTGCTAGATACCAAGCTCAACCTAAGGAGTCACACTTGAAGGCTGTCAAGAGAATAATTCGATATGTTGCTGGCACAATTGACTTTGGAATCAGATACTGCAAAGATACCAATACCAGCCTCATTGGGTACAGTGATTCAGATTGGGCAGGTGATGTTGATGATAGGAAGAGCACAAGTGATGGTTGTTTCTTTTTGGGGAGCAATATGGTTTCTTGGTCAAGCAAGAAACAAAATTGCATCTCCTTGTCAACAGCTGAATCCGATTATTAAAATTTCCAAAAACCCTGTTCAACATTTACGCACTAAGCATATCGACATTCAACATCACTTTATTAGAGACCATAAGAAGATCATAAACATCAATTATATATCCACTAAGAACCAAACAACGAATATTTTTACCAAGCCCCTTGATTTCGAGAGATTTTCTGCCTTGAGAAAGTCTCTTGGAATATACTCTGTTTAATTAGATCTTTATGTTTACTGATGTTGAACTCAATGTGAGTTTGTGTTTATCAACATCAGTTGTTTATCTTGTTAGTCTTTTTAGTTTTTTTTTTGTAAAGTTCAAGGTTTACCTAATGAAATTATGGTTTATCTGCTCGCAATTTAAAACAATCAGCTACGTGAAATTATGTATCTGTGTTTATGAATGAAATACTCTTGACCTTAAAATGGTAAACTATAAAATTTTGGGTTTATTTCATTCAGTGTCTGTTAATGTTGTAGCTGATGTTTTGTGGAAGATTGCAGAGTAACCATATTCTTCAGAAAATATATGCCTAGAATTGTATTTGTTATGTATGTGGATTCCGTCTTTTTATTCTTTTATATTTAAAAGAAAAGAAAACGGAAACTATTTTGGGACCCATAAAGATTCACTTTTTGAATTTTTGTTATAAATACACGTTTTGATATGATGTATCCCTATCCACTAATTATGTTTTATTTAAATATTTTCTTTGATAAGGAAAATAGAAAACGTGGGTGATGTGATAAGAGGTTGTTCCGATTTTTGAGGGTGAGAGAGTATATCAACTCTTTTTGGAATTATTTTGTTGTTTATTTCTCTTACTCATTTCCTCTCAAGCCTCTTCGTCTTCCTGTTTCCTTTTTCAAGCTCGTGCAGAAAAATCAATGGCGGAACCCAAAGACCTCTCAGCTATGTTTGAAATGATAAAACAAATGTTTGAAAAAACAATGGGGACACCGTCCTCTGCCTCCACACCAGCTGGAACCTCGGCCCTCACTCCTTCTGTAACTTCTACTCCAGCAGTAACTGCAACAGCTGAAGGTACTTCCGAAGAACTAAAATCAGAATCTGAAAAACCCTCTTCTCCGACAACACTACATGCAGCATCTGTCATGGAAGAAAAAGACACACCAGACTCTACCTTGGTGTTAAACCCTACCCCTCTTCAACAAGTAATTCTTGGTGAAGAGAGAAACCCAATTGATCCAGATCTAGGGTTACACACTCAGATTCTCACTAAGAAAAAAAAGAATGGTCCTACTCGAAAGTCCAAATGACTTCACAGCCAACAGGTGCAGGTTAAGGAGGAAGTTGGTGAAGGAACAACCAAAAAGGCAACAAAAACTTTGCAAATGAAGGAGGTAGACATGCGCTCCCTAAGAGATGAGTCTGAAGAAGAAGAGAATCCACAAGAAAAACCCTTTGAGGAAGCTGATGAGGATGTTATCGCTGATGTTGTACATCAAGAAGAGCTTCAGACTGTTGAAGCTGAAGTTGATGTTCCAGCCAAGCATGTGTCTTCAGGAAAAACATCAAAAGACAAAGGAAAGCAAGGTGCCCCCTCTGATTCCAAAAAGAAAGCCACATCTCAAGAGTTTTCTCCAGAAATGGTCTCTTCTGAAACTGCTAGACAGATTGCCTCTCTCTTGCTTTCACATTCTGGTAATGTCAAAGATGAAGTCAACTCAGGTGACTCCGATCCAGTTTACCCTCCAGGTTCCCCTCATAATGCTTCATCTATTTTTAGTAAAACTTTTTACTCTAAGCATGCTAAGTCTCTACATCAGTCTATTGTCCTTCGGCCTATGAGAGTTGAAAATCACATAGATGTTCTTGGCTTTAAAAAATATGGGATGGATATTTTCTTGAAAGAAAGGGGTCTCTGGAAATCTGTGACTGCTTTGTCTTCATTTGAACCTGATGTTGTTGCTGAGTTTTATTCAAATGTTTCTCTTGAGATGGGTGATACATCTAAGAGCAAATATGGGGAAATCTATGTGAGGGATAAAGTTTACAGTTTTAACCCCATAGTCATCAACAAGTTTTTAGGTCTGGGCTGTGATTCTGATGTTGTTAGTCTTGATATTATTGATGATGTCGTGACAACTGTGACTGGTGGTTTGGTGTTGAAGTGGGTAAACAAAATTTCCATTTCAAAACTCACTTTCTTTTACGCCGTTTTATACAAATTAATTGTGTATAATTGGTTGCCTACCACTAATACTCTAGTCCTCACTGTTGATCAAGCTGTGTTGCTCTTCAAGCTTGGGACAAAAATCCCCTTTAATCTCGGAGAATGCATTGTCGACTATATGCTGAAAGCTGCTGCCAAGTCAAACACTACCAGCATCTTACCTTTTCCTTGCCTCATCTATGCCATTCTCATTGAACAAGTTGTAAAGTCCAACAAAAAGAAGATAGTCACTGAAACCTCGACTATCTCTGATAACATCATATTTTACATGTATTTTGAGGTATATTTGAGTGGTATATATGGTGGGCATTGCATGCATGAAGTGTTGAGTTTTGCATAGTTTTCTATGTTTTGTGCAATGTCACGTCTTTGTTCATTGTGAAGGGAATTAATGCCATTTATATTGTGGACCTCAAATGAGTGTGGGAACACCCTAGAAAGATGGTAAATCAAGTTAGGAACGCGTTGCAAAAAGAATCGGGTCAATCGGACTAGAAACGAGTGAGAACGAAGCAAAACAGTGAGAGGCTGCCGGAGCTGACGTGGACTCGCGACCAAGGAGATTATTCGCGACCGGGGTCGTGAATTTTTCTCTTTAGACCCCCCCTCCTAGTCGCGAGTATGCAGGAAAATGCCACGTGGACTCGCGACCACACCCGCAACCAACCCGGTCGCGAGCGACGTCGCGAGCGAAGCCCTGGAAGTCCGATTTTTGGCCTATTTTGGCCCGTTTTCTTTCCTTTTTCGACTGGGATACTTCCTACACTATATATACCTCCTCAAACACGAAAATTGATACATCACAAACCCTACCATAACACCAAAAACCACAACAACAAACACCATATTCCTCTCTTAAACACAGAGGTTTGCTCTAGAGAAGAACACGAAGAGCAAGACCAAGAGATTCAAGCCAAGCAAGAATAGAGACAGAATAATTACTTCCGGGTTTTATTTATCTTTATTTATCTTGGACATGGTTTCTTGTTGGATTTTAGTTTTCTATATTTATATGGATAGCTAAACCCTAGTTTTCTAGGGTTGGATGATGAATTGTTTATGAAGTTTATTTTATTGGTTTTATCATATTTCCTATGACTTTTATCTTGGTCTTTGATTACTCTTGTTTTTTATCTGTATTGTTTAACTAATCACTAAATGATACAATTTGATGTGTTAATTCATAAATCGAGAGAGGAGTTTTAACACGTGATCTGGAGTAATTAGCTCATTAATCAATAGCACTCGAGAGGGTTGAGGTTAATTGAGAGAACAATAGACCATGTGAGCCATTAGGAGTTGCATGCTAGGCATTGAATGGAGACGTTAATACTAGTTGTGTGATCCACGCTTTAGGTACTTCGAGAGAAGGTTTAAGGTATAATTGTGGTAGTTCTAGCTAGATTTAAGTCCCTACATAGGTGTATGATGAAATAATTAAATAAATGGATTAGATAAGGATTCTCCAACTCTAGAATTCATCTTTCTCCGTTGTTTCTTCTTTACTCTTTTTGTGTTTCCATTTATATTATATGTTTAAGTATTTTAATTAGTTCAAAGCTCTTTAATCGATTGTCTAGATAGCATTTACGAGTTAAGTTCTAGTACTTAGTTAGTTAAATATTAAATCTCTGTGGATATGATACTCTTGTTCACCGCTACACTATAAACCTCACTGTGCACTTGCAGTTAGGTTAAATAAATACCGAACAAGTTTTTGGCGCCGTTGCCGGGGATTTTATTTTTAATTGCTAATATTAGAATAAAATTTCTTGTGCTAATTTAGACATTTTTTATTTATATTTTTTTTCATTTTATTTTCGTTCAGTGTCTTTTGGTGTTTGTAGGAGTGTGAGACATGGCTACCAACAGTTATCTATGGCATGGAGACTATCAATTCCAGAATCTGCGAGATGCTGCAGAGATTAATGAGATAAACCCCATCTCGAGATTGGGGACTCAGTTGTCTACCCTAACTTCAATAGTCAGCATATTTGATGCACTCAGCCAATCAAGATCCGTGGCGTGCATGATTCAACCTTGGGAAAGTGTGAACCACGGAATTCCAAGAAATTTTGGTAATAATTGTCAAGGTGGCGGTCTATACCACCAAGGCAATACACCAACTATGGATGAGTTGCTGATGGAGTTTATGGAAAGAACTGAGAAGTACATGGAGGAGACGGAAGCTCGATGTGAAAAGCTGGAGAGCATAATTGGATCCATGGGAACACAATTCAAGATAATGGAGATCCAAATGCGACAGCTAGCTACCATCATTGAATATCAACAACAACATGTCGAACTTCCGAGAACAACAAATGAAGACCTTCATCTGCTCTTAGAGGATGACCAACATGAAGAGATCCCGGAAGACAGTTTGGGGGAGCCGAAGGAAGTGCAGAAGTCTGCACCCCTAAACATGCCATCCGCACCAGCTCCTACAGTCCTTCCAGACACTTCTCGATCATTTTTTAAGAGTAAAGGGACAATGAGGGAGTATGAGACGAGATAAATGCTGGAGATATGCAATGTTATAAGCTCAAAGAAGTTACTAGCTCACCAGACAATGGAGGAGTCTCAGTCACCGCCATATTATTTCCTTACTCCTAATTTTAATTCTTTTAATGTGAACTTTTTTAATTTGGAGTATTCTAATTCTTGTGATGAGAGTTTTGTGTTACAGGATATTCCAAAGAAGAAATGTCCATTCTATTCTTGGAGAGATGGAACAGAAAAGGAGATTATGAAGATTAGCCGAAGAAAAGTGCATTCTAGCTCTGAGCACCAAAAGATAATAGCCGCCGTCCAACTGGTGGATCCATGATTTCAAACAAGTCGTCTGGCTAAAGACATTAAAATAAGCGCTTATTGGGAGGCAACCCAATGTTTTAGTTTCTTTTTTCTTTTGTTTAGCTTTTCTTATTTATGTTTTTCACTTCTTTTTCTGAGTTGTGCAGGTAAAGAACGGATGGATACTGGAATATGGGGGATAGCAATTTGATCAACTTGGCTGTTGACAAGTTTGGGGGAGGACGTTGAACCCGAACGGACATCCATGCGATCGTTGTAAGTGGTCGACGACACCTACATGCATTTTTACAAACTTATTCCATCTCGTGGATTTGAATAATTTTGGGGGGATGTATGCTTGTAGTGTCTAGACCTTTATTATGTTTTTACCTGCTTTACATGTTTCGTTTCTGTTTGTTTTTCCGAAAAAGTTGAAAATTTTTGAATTTTGGTCTTGAATTTTACTTGGGAATTTGATGATATATATATGCTTTATGGTTTATGGTTTAGTACTTATAATTGAGATATTTGATTGGGGATGATTTGAGCATGTATAGCATGATTTGAATGAACATGTGTTTTGGAGATTTTCGAACTTTATTTTGGCCTATGTTGAGCTGTGAGATTTTGAGCCTATAAGACTGTTGTCTTAATTTTTGTTCTTGTGTGTTGGTTGTCTATACACTTGTTTCTCTAGAACTTGCATGTCGTCTTGCTTGAGATTGAGTTGTTGTGCTTGAAAATAGGAGATGATAGTAGGCCATCTTTTCTTTAGCCATTTATCCCATACACTGTCTTAAATTCATTTTATTCATTTACGAGCCCTTTTGTGCTTATTTGCCTTTTCTTTGGAAGCCTATTTGGGATTAATTTTTTGATTCTTGTGGAGAAATAGGAAGAAGGGTAAGAAATTTTGGAGTTGGGATGAAGAAGAAAAAATGGAGATAATTGGTGATTTTTTTGTTGGTGCACAAAAAAAGTGCTATGTGAGTGTTGAAAAGAAAAGGAAAAAAATTATGAAAAGAGCACTAAAAAGAAAAAAAATGTTGAAAAGTGCCAATGGAAAGAAATTAAAAAAAGAGACCAAGGGCCCATGAGTTGAAAGAAAGAAAAAAATATGGATGACTTAAGGTGGTGTAGGAGGAAGTTGGAAAAATTCCAACTAGAGTTTGATTGTGAAAAGTAGTTGGGAGTAGACAGTAAAAGTGGTGAATTTGTTCTACAATTGTTAGTCACTTTAGCCAAAAATTCCTAACATTGACCTAAGCCTACATTACAACCTTAATAAAGTCCTATTTGATCTTAATTTTGAGCACATTTGTTTGTCAGTGGAGAGTTGAGATTGCATGCAAGCCTATGATAGATCAAGTGTATAGTGCAATGTTTCGATGAGTGCTTACCCTTTCTTTTATCACTTTGAGTGTTTGAGCCGAACACACACCGGTGAAGATCATTGGCGTGATATTTTCTCATTGAAATCTATCGCATGGGTTCATGATTTGAGTGTTGTGCTTGTTTTTGTCATTCTCGATTAGATTTTCGAGGTTGTGGATGCTAAATTATAAATTGTAGAGTTATATATTGTTTGAATTCCATGTTTAGTTTTTGTTCTTTGTTTGGGGATAAACAATGTTTTAAGTTTGGCAGAGTTGATAACATCATATTTTACATGTATTTTGAGGTACATTTGAGTGGTATATGGTGGGCATTGCATGCATGAAGTGTTGAGTTTTGCATAGTTTTCTATGTTTTGTGCAATGTCACGTGTTTGTTCATTGTGAAGGGAATTAATGTCATTTATATTGTGGACCTCAAATGAGTGTGGGAACACCCTAGAAAGATGGGAAATCAAGTTAGGAACGCGTTGCAAAAAGAATCGGGTCAATCGGACGAGAAACGAGTAAGAACGAAGCAAAACAGTGAGAGGCTGTCGGAGCTAACGTGGACTCGCGACCAAGGAGATTATTCGCGACCGGGGTCGCGAATTTTGCTCTTTAGACCCCCCTCCCAGTCGCGAGTATGCAGGAAAATGCCACGTGGACTCGCGACCACACCCGCGACCAACCCGGTCGCGAGCGAAGCCCTGGGAGTCCGATTTTTAGCCTATTTTGGCCCGTTTTCTTTCCTTTTTCGACTGGGATACTTCCTACACTATATATACCTTCTCAAACACGAAAATTGATACATCACAAACCCTACCATAACACCAAAAACCACAACAACAAACACCATATTCCTCTCTTAAACACAGAGGTTTGCTCTAGAGAAGAACACGAAGAGCAAGACCAAGAGATTCAAGCCAAGCAAGAATAGAGACAGAATAATTACTTCCGGGTTTTATTTATCTTTATTTATCTTGGACATGGTTTCTTGTTGGATTTTAGTTTTCTATATTTATATGGATAGCTAAACCCTAGTTTTCTAGGGTTGGATGATGAATTGTTTATGAAGTTTATTTTATTGGTTTTATGATACTACCTATGACTTTTATCTTGATCTTTGATTACTCTTATTTTTTATCTGTATTATTTAACTGATCACTAAATGATACAATTTGATGTGTTAATTCATAAATTGAGATAGGAGTTTTAACACGTGATCTAGAGTAATTAGCTCATTAATCAATAGCACTCGAGAGGGTTGAGGTTAATTGAGAGAACAATAGACCTTGGGAGCCATTAGGAGTTGCATGCTAGGCATTGAACGGAGACATTAATACTAGTTGTGTGATCCACGCTTTAGGTACTTCGAGAGAAGGTTTAAGGTATAATTGTGGTTGTTCTAGCTAGATTTAAGTCCCTACATAGATGTATGATGAAACAATTAAATAAATGGATTAGACAAGGATTCTCTAACTCTACAATTCGTCTTTCTCTGTTGCTTCTTCTTTACTCTTTCTATGTTTCCATTTATATTATATGTTTAAGTATTTTAATTAGTTCAAAGCTCTTTAATCGATTGTCTAGATAGCATTTAGGAGTTAAGTTCTAGTACTTAGGTAGTTAAATATTAAATCTTTGTGGATACAATACTCTTGTTCACCGCTGCACTATAAACCTCACTGTGCACTTGCAGTTAGGTTAAATAAATACCGAACAATCTCCATTATCAAACCAAAAGGGAATGAAGATCATGTGATTGATCTTCCTTACACCTCTGTTCTGAGCTCAGCTGATGCCTCAATGGATGTTGTTCAGGATGTTGCTGCAGATAGTGCACTCTCTCCTCCTCCTTCAAGAAGTGATTTAACTAGTGTTTCCTCACACTTGATGATAATTTCTGTGCAGGTGTTAAATTCTTATATATCACAGATGGTTTCTTTGATTCATCAAAGCACAGTTCTCACCAATGCAATGGTTGAGCTTTGTCAAGCACTTCGAGAAACTCTTTCTACACAAAAAGGGGGAGTAGATGTCGCTGCTAATGATGGTGCTAGAGGGGAGAAGGCTGGAAAGTCCGTGGCTAAGGCAAAGAGAAAGAAGAAAATATGAATTTTCTTTGTTAAAAACAATTTAATTTCATGGTTATGTATTATGCTGGACACAATTTTATTTTGGATATGTTTACATCCTTGTTGGTTTTTTATGTGCTAGACACATATTTGTTTTTGTTGTTGGGTATCCATGGTTGGATATCTTTGGATATTTATGTTTTAATCATCAGCATGAGTTCATGATTTTGCTATATATATTCTGTTCGCATATGTTAATGTGTGATGTTTTG
Source organism: Perilla frutescens (assembly GCA_026008535.1). Lineage (NCBI taxonomy): Eukaryota > Viridiplantae > Streptophyta > Magnoliopsida > Lamiales > Lamiaceae > Perilla > Perilla frutescens. The sequence continues at coordinate 26,655,020 of BRKX01000019.1, forward strand.
ATGTTGAGAATTCTTTCAACATTGATGTTCTAGTTTTCACATAACTTACAGTATGTGATGTTTTATGTTGGGAATGATCTCAACATTGTGATTGTTTTCGCATGTTTTAAGATATGTGTTGTTTGCCATGTTGAGAATGTTCTCAATATTGTATATTCATGTATAGGGGATTATACCCACTAACTTTGTATATTATGTATTAGATAATACCTAACTTTGTATATTATGTACTAGATAATAACTTAAGGGGGAGTAGACCTTAAGGGGGAGTTTTTGAACTCCAATATTTTTGTTTTCGTATTCCACTGAGGCTCTAATCATATGTATATTGAGCTTTATGTTTTGTGCAGAAAGGATAAGCTTAAGGGGGAGATTGTTGAGTTTGACGTGTTCCAGATGATGTTATCACTTCACTGATAACATCGCGATCAATGTCGTATCTAATGTTGTCCGTCATTCTCGTCACATCGAGTATAACACTCGGAACTCTAACCTTATCCTTTTCTAGTATTTTGAATTAATTTATTTTAAAATTAATCTGAATAAATTGTGATTTTTGTCACATATCATTTTCCACGATTTTAGGGATTTATTAGATATTTTATTTTGAATTAAAACGTGGATAATGGTTGATTCAAGTCCAAGTCATCTAGGATCGTGAAGCAACTGCCAATACAAGATAGAGGAAGTATTTAAGGTCTCCTTAGACCTTAAAATCATTTATGCAAGCAGGTTATCACCGTGTTTTGTGAGAAGCTCTGAATCTTGCATCTAGTGTCATCTCTGAAATCCAAGACATCTTCCTCGACATCTGCCTAGCGTCCCAATCAGTTGGAGACTTTCATTCCAGTTGTGTGTATAGCTTAGATAGTCAACTTTGAGAAGTCTAGGATTTAGAGTGACTGATTGTAATCTATCTATGTGTTTAGATAGGTTTGTTTTTGAGTGATTATTCAAGTGAGTGAAGCTAGGATAGTCATATGTATGTTTTATGCAGTATTGTCAAGGGAGTGAACCGAGACAACATCAACATTGTTTTTGTATTTCACTTGTGATAGTGAATTTCGCCTTGAGGCAATCACACACCGTAAGGAGTGTGATTTAAAACTTATTTTGTGCAAAGTTCTGCTTACGTTTCCGCTGCATGTTGAAGGCAATGTGGTAACACTAGCTTCAACATTACTTTTAACTTTGCAATTTACATCCGTAATTCACATTGTTTCAGGCAACAATTCTAACAGGATGAAATAAATTATAATTCGGATATAATAAATTATAGACCCCAATTTAGATATAAATTCTAAAAATTAATTATAGACCCCAATTGGATGGAATAAATCATAATAACAATATAAATATAAAACATTAGCATAATGATATTATTTTATCAACATTGCGAATAAACTATATTAGCATATGACAATTCATCGTTAGCATAAGTTATAAAAAATAAATGGATGAAGAAAACTCTAACTAATATATTCTAATTTGATGAAATAAATAATATATAATATTCAATTAGTAACTAAAATATAAAAATTAAATCATAAAAAATAATTATAAGTCATAATTGAAACGTAATAAATCATAATAATAATAATAATAATAATAATAATAATAATATAAGTATGCTTACTACGTTAACATTATGATAATCATTTATTATTACAATGAATGCAATATGTTAGCATATAACAAATGCTTCGTTAGCATACGTTATCAACTCATCATAATGCGGACGAACCATTATTTAAAAGCTAATGAAAGCATTTTTGCCCTGTACACGAGTGCAAATGTATATTTTGTATTTTTCATCTATATTTATTTGAACAAATATATCCATAACTGATCTTGAATTAAAGAGCATGAAAAGATCTTTAATTTGATATATTATTTGCATTAATTCGATTTGAAATAAGTCAGTTATGGTCGTTCAAAGTTTTTAGGATTTTTTTAAAAAGTGATGACATCAGCTTTTTTTATGGGGATTGGACAACTATACCCCCGCCTCCTTTTTTTGTTTTGACTTTGACATTTAATCTCAACCATTAGATTATCTAGGTGAACGGTATAAGATGAGTTCCTAATATATATATAGGATTTGGTTCAAATGAAAACTAGGTATTCCCGTAAGAACTATAAATCATGCTTATTTAGTGCAATTTTATAGCTTATTTTATTGTATTTTAGTGCTAATTTTTTTTAAAAAAAATTATAGCTTATCTTGTTGTATTTTAATGCTAGTGGCACTAGCACTAAAATACAACAAGATAAGCTACAAAATCATAATATTTTATAGTTCTCACGGGAATACCTAGTACCCATTATAATCAACCTATATACAGTGGCGGATGTACACCGGGGCTCGGGGCAGCCCCAATAATTTTTTTTAGTATGTATTTTAATTTTTTTTCTAAGATTAAAATTAAGTTTCCCCTCCCCCCCCAAATAATTATTTATTTATTAGAGGGCCTTCAAACTTGAATGTAATTAAACTTTAATGGGCTTTTGAAGAAATGGGCTTCCATTATTCCATTATCCATACACAATCTATTGAATTGAACTATTACCTGAACAAAATTAATTCAAAAAAAAGGGGAAAGGGGCGAAAGGCAGTAGACCGTCTTCCTCTTCTCCAATTCTCCGTCATTTTCACAATCGTCGGCAGGTAGCAGTAGAGCAGTGCAGCTCTTTCTCTTCTCCACTTCTCCATCTGCGGCCGATCATCGGTCAGCACTCAAGTCTGTAAGTTATTTTATCTATGAGAATTGAGATTGTGTAACTTAGGGTTGGAAATGTTTGGAATGTTGGATTCATAATTGGATTATAATTTTGAAATAGAATTAGGGATTTAAATAATTGGATATGATTGTTATGAATTATGATAATTTTGAAATATGAAAAAGAGATGTATCATGTACGTAATTTGCAGAAATGTTGATTGAATAATTTGCAAATTACGTAAGTTGCAGAAATGTTAATTTGCATAAATATTTATTGAATAATTAAAGTCTGAAGATGATTGTTATGAATTATGATAATTTTATCAATTTATTTTATGTTTTTTTTAATGTAGAAATAGAATATGGAGAGATTTTTTTTTCAAAAGCTAATGGGGGTGCTTCCTTACTCGCTTCTCATGTACCTAGACCTAGTGCTAATGGGTCGGTGGAAAAATGACCTCGAGTACCAATAGAACTAAATCCTATTGATATTGTTAGTGATCCAGAGGTTGAGAAAATCAATTGAGAAATTTGATATTTCTATTCGAGATCAAGTACGGAGGGAGTATTTGACTAGGGGTCCTTGTCAATCAGTCAGTCATAAGTATCCAAAAACTAAATCCGGTATATATAACAGATGTTTTGGAGATGAATGGTATACAAAGTTCACATGGATGGAGTATAGCATATCAAAAGATGTGGTATTTTGTTTTTGGTGTTATCTTTTCAAAGAATCATACAAAAGGGGTCGATATGGACTGGAAACTTTTACAAAAATTGGATTCAATAATTGGAAAAGGATAACAGAAAAGTGTGAATCTCATGTTGGGGCCCCGAATAGTTGTCACAACTATGCTAAAATTGAGTTTGAGTCTTTTCAAGATCAAAGACATAGTGTGGCAAATATGTTTTGAACAAATATTCGTGAGATAGATATTGCATATCATACTCGTTTAACTACAGTGTTGGATGTAGCTCGTTTTCTGTTGCAGCAAGGAATGGCTTTCCGTGGACATGATGAGTCAATTAGTTCTTTAAATAAGGGCAATTTTCTTGAAATGGTTCATTGGTATTGTTAGAGGTGTCATGATGTTTCCAAAGTTATGGGTCTAAATGCTCCTGGAAATAATCAAATGCTTGCACCTTCAATTCAAAAGCAACTAACACATGTTTGTGCTTCAGAAATTACACTTACTATAGTCAATAATATTGGACACAAGTTTTTTACTCTTTTGGTTGATGAAGCACGGGATGTTTCAGTGAAAGAGCAAATGGGAGTTGTTTTGAGATATGTGAACCAAAAAGGTTGTGTGGTTGAGTGTTTTCTTACTATCGTGCATGTGAAAGACACGAATTCACATTCTTTGAAAGATACTATTAATGCTTTGTTCGCACGGCATAGTTTATCATTATCCAAATTGAGAGGTCAAGGATATGATGGAGCTTCAAATATGCGAGGTGAGTTTAATGGCTTGAAATCCCTAATCTTGGAAGAAAATGCATTTGCAGTGTATGTTCATTGTTTTGCTCACCAACTCCAGTTAACTATCGTTGTTGTTGCTAAAGGAAATGATATGGTTCATGGTTCAAGATTTTTTTCTTATGTATCCATGATAGTGGATATGACTGTAGCATCTTGTAAAAGAAGAGATCCACTCAGGATGTTGGATCATGAAAGAATAATTAATGAACTCAATGTTGGGGAAAGAGTTAGTGAAAGTGGTAAAAATCAGGAATCCACTTTGTAAAGGCCTGGAGATACTCGTTGGGGTTCGCATTATGTTATATTGCTTCGTCTATACTCTTTGTGGCCTTCGATTGAACAAGTAGTGCGAAATGTACGTGATGATGTTACTTTATCTGAAGCTAGAAGTACTGCAAAGGGTTTGATTGATAAAATGGCTAGCTACGAGTTTGTTTTTGTACTACACTTGATGAAGTATTTATTAGGAATCACACACGAGTTGTCTCTTACCTTACAATAAAGGGAGCAAAATATTATTCAAACCATGTCATTAATTGCCACCGTGAAATGTCAATTACAAACCTTCAAAGATGGATGGAAAATAATTTTAGAAGAAGTGGATAGATTTTGTGAATTGAATGACATTGATCCTATTGATATGGATGCCAATATTTCACGGTGTGGTTATAAAAGGAATGAAAAAGAGGCCTTCACTAATTTACATTATTATCATATGCAGATTTTTTATCAGGTATTATTTCTAAATATATTGTTTATTTTATTTGTTGGAAATTTATAATTGTTGTTAATTGTATTTTTCTTTCAATGCCAGGTTGTTTATTTGATTATCCAAGAGATAAATAATCGATTTTCAGAAGCTGACACTGAATTGATTTGTTGCATCGCATGTCTTGATCTGAGAGATTCTTTTTCGATATTCAATATTGATCAACTCATGTGCCTTGCTCGTCATTATCACGAGGACTTCTCAACAGTCGATTGTTTATTTCTTCCGCCACAACTTAGCAATTTATTTGTTAATATTAGATGTGACCCTCAATTTTCTACAATTGCCAACTTAGGAAGTCTTGCTTAAGAAATGGTTAAATCTGGTAAGAGTTTAGTTTTTCCATTGGTTTATCGTATGATCAAGTTGGCGTTGGTGTTACCTATTGCTACTGTTTCTGTTGAGAGAGTGTTTTCTGCTATGAAGATTGTCAAGACTGATTTACGCAATCGAATGGAAGATGAGTGGATGAATGATAGTTTAGTTGTGTTTATTGAGAGGGACTTGTTTTTGAAAATTGAAAACGAGCTGATCTTGCAATGTTTTCAATCAATGGAAACACGCAAATTTCAATTGTCGGCACTTCCGCAAACAAGCACAACTACAATCTCACAAAGTGTTAATTTTTAGGGCATTTTTAATGTACTAAATATTTATACAATTCCATCTTACTTAAATTTGTGATTTTTTTTTCATATCATGTTGTTATTGTATGTTTATTTGATTGCATGGATTTGTTTTTATCATAGACTATAATGTCACCCCCAAATATTTATTTCTGGATCCGCCACTGCCTATATATATATATATATATATATATATATATATATAATGTCAACATACATGTTGTGAAAATGCTTGGTGGCGATTGGAGAAAGATGAGGGATGATGAACCCTTATTTAAGGTAGTATATTTTGTGCTTGTGCAGGATATTACGATGAAAGTGGTAAGAATATTGGGATCATTGCAATATATTAAATTAAATAGCTAAACATCATTTTTTTTTTTTTGGAAACGAATTGCCATTAATGAGCTCCGTGTGTTTGTAAGTATTTTTTACAATTAAACATCCTCACCAAATATCCAATTGATACGAATTAAATATGATGATTTTTCCACTTTTTCGTAAAAATGACAAGAGATTCATTTACATCGCCGGATTAATTATGATGCATACCAGAGTTCAGCGTGTCAAAGTGATTGAGATTTTTCTCTATTTGGGTTGCTTCTGTTTGATTGGGATTTTGGGAGTAGTGAAAATAAATTATTATTCTTTTTCCGTTGGGATTTTTGAATTTTGAAAGAATTGGAAAAAAATCATTTTTTCCTTCAAATTGAAATGGTAATAAGTGATTTAGAGGAATGAGAAGTTACGATCTTGGAGATGAAATAGAAAATAATGTTGTCATTATTTTTTTTAGTTTTAGAAAAAATTAAAAATTACACGTCAATTTGACATGCTAGACTCCAATATGCCTCGTCATTATTCTGGTGACGAAAATTGAATCTCATTATATTGTTATAAAAAAATGGAAAGTTCAGGACAAAAGGTTAAAATTCATGATATTTTTAGTATTGTTTATTATTGTTTTAGTATTGTTTCAAGTTCAGATCATTCATAGACAAAAGGTTAAAATTCATGATATTTTTACTAAAAATGTCAAAATTCAGAACATGTTTTGATATTGTTTGAAGTTCATGATAATTTCCAAAAAAAGGAAAAAAAAGTTAAAATTTAGAATATAAGTATATATTTGACCGAATTAAATCCAGTTGATAACTTAGGAAATATGTTGTATCTTCAATTCCGATGTGCTGTCTTGCAATATGATTGCATATATTTTGTTATGTGTACAAGCATTTGTCACGCTAGAGTAATTTACAGAAATTTTATATTTTACCCTTTATTATTATCGTCATCATCTTAAAAAGGGAACAAAAATAAGCGTGTCAGCGTGAGGCATCACGTTAGAATTTTCTAGCAAAGTAGCAATATTATCTGTTGAGGCTTCTATTAGTATCTATTACAATACTAGTAACACTTCGTTTAAATAATGCACCTACGCTGCAATTAATAATTTTGGAAATAAATTTCAATGAACAATTGTTCTCTTTCCTCAACAAAAATAATTAAATAAAATTAAACATTACGGCATGCTTGCACAGTTCACAACACGGCTCTCCGATTGGTTTGTTAGATTTTTTTGGTTGTTCACTTTCATGATTAATATGATCACTTGACTGCAGGTTGTAACTATTTGTAGAATTGCACCAAAAAATTTTAATATGACCACTTGAGTGGTTGTAACTATTTTGTAGAATTATATCATTTTTTCCCCCTAACCACAAGGGTAATTTGCAGACATTTCACAGCACGGTACTCCGACGATGTATTGATTAGATTTTTTTGGTCGCTTCACTTTCATAATGAAATATGACCACATGACTGGTTGTAACTATTTTGTAGAATTGTATAAATTTTTATGAATATGACCACTTGACTCGTTGTAAAATTTCTTTTAGAATTATTTCATTTTATTAATAACGAGGATAATTTGCAATATTTCACAACACGGCACTCCAGTGGGTTGATTAGATTTTTTGGTCATTTCACTTTCTAAAATAAATATGAACACTTGGCTGGTTGTAACTATTTTGTAGAACTATACCAATTTTTTTGAATATGACCACTTGACTCGTGACTTTCTTTTAGAGTAGTACCAATTTTTTTTAGTGACAATGATAATCTGCAGACATGTCACAATACGGCACTCCGATGGGTGGGTTAGATTTTTTTTTTGTCATTTCATTTTCTTATGAATATGGCCACTTGACTGGTTGCAACTATTTTGTACAATTGTCCAGTTTTTTTAATGACGAGTGTAAGTTGTAGCCGCGGCATGATGATATGTACTTGGTAAGCTTTTTTTTTGTAAAATAATTAGCAAACTATACAGAAAAGAATCACACTTAAAAGATTTATGATTTTAGTAAGATTTGAATTCGAAATATTCCATACGAAATTATACTACTCTGCTACTAGACCATCCTATAGGAAACAAGATGTACCATTTTTTTTTCAATTGACATGAAATGGCGTATTGATAATTCATAATTCATCATTCACCCATGTAGCTTAATAGTGAGTTTGTTATGATTTTATATATATATATAAATTAAAAGTAGATTGTTATCCAAATTGGTTCCATGGTCTAGTGGTCAGGACATTGGACTCTGAATCCAGTAACCCGAGTTCAAATCTCGGTGGAACCTTTTAGCGGCTTTTTTCATAATTGGAACTTTTTTGGTTTTTTCATTCTTTATCATAATTATTAAAATTGATAAATAAATATGCTTATTTTCTTTAAGAATATCCAATCTATACATATATGAGTAAAATTATAAATAAAAAAATGTCAGAACAAATGGTACAAAATAAATTTAGTGTCAAAAATTCTCGAATTGATATGAATGGTGTAGTTGGTAGTAGTGTTTTCCTCTTACTGTCCAAATTGGAGGTTCTATGTTTGAACACATTAAACGTCAATATGCGACCATTTTTTTTCTGCTTTTTCCTATTTTCTTTCATTCTTCTTTTTTTTCCTGCTTTTTCCTATTTTCTTTCGTTCTTCTTTTTTTTCTGTTTTTTCCTATTTCCTTTCGTTCTTCTTTTTTTCCCGCTTTTCCCTTTTTTCGTTCTTCTTTTGTTTTCCTGCTTTTTCCCTATTTTCTTTCCTTCTTCTTTTTTTTTCATTTTTTTTCCTGCTTTTCCCTTCTTCCGTTCTTCCTTTTATTTTCCTGCATTTCCCTATTTTCTTTCCTTCATCTTTTTTTTTTCTATTTTTTCCTAATTTCTTTCCATTTGAGATATTAATGGTTGCTAATGTTAATTTTATTTAAAACATTTTATATTCTAATTTTTCTTTGCATTTAGGATCCTTTAATTTTTAACTTTTATTCATATTTCATATCTATCGTTTCGTAATTTATTTTCATTTAAGTTTTTTGATCATCATCTTTATTTTCATTTAAGAAGTGGCTTTATTTGCATTTAAGATGTTTTATCTTCTATGTTTTTATTCACGTTTAACATCTTTAGAAACTATTTGGATCAATCTATAGTCAAAATGTTGGAAATCATATAAAAAATAAAATTATTTTATACAAATGACTTTTCGGCTCCATTGTTGATTCTATAAATAGTTGTATTAACTATCAAGCAATATTGTGACGTCAGATCCTTTTCACACAAAAAGAAAAAGAAAAAAACACTATTTGAAGCTTGCAATAATGTTGAAGATCAAGCAACCAGGAAGAAGATGTATGGAAGGATATATTTTGTTGGATTAATCACTTCTTATTAATCAAAATATAAAAATATATAGGTTAATTCAAAATCACAATGACTTAAAAAAAAGTTAGTGCATTGCACGATTATGTTTGTTGTATTTTGTGGATATTTTTGTTGGATGGAAAAGAAAGAAGAAGATGGAAGGATATATATATTTTGTTGGATTAATCACTTCTAATTAATCAAAATATAAAAATATATAGGTTAATTCAAAATCACAATCACATAAAAAAAGTTAGTACATTGCATGATTATGTTTGTTGCATTTTGTGAATATTTTTATATATTGGGCAAATATATTTTGTTCGGTGCAAGTTCTGATTATACAACTGCAAGGCACATGTGCTCAATTAATTTATTTTGTGTCAATTTTTTATAGTATTCTTATTATTTACTCCGAGATTATATTAAGGAGAAAATTTCGATTTTAGTCCCATAGGACATGAGTTAGTCCGATTTTGGTCCCATTCCTATCACTTTTGGTCCCAAATTGATTGAATTATCAATTTTAGTCCCGCCGTAACGTTTTCCGTTTAAAAAATTATCGATTTTGGTCCCATTTTGATATCGATTTTGGTCCCAAGTTTTCCGTTAAAACAATTATCGATTTTGGTCCCATTTTGATATCGATTTTGGTCCCAAACAGAAAAATACTAGAAATTTTTTTCTTTGCAATTCAATTGGAGGCAAAATTAAACTGATTTGGTAGAAATTTAACCTAATTTGGTTCCAAACTTCCCACGAACCTGCATGTATATATATATCTACTCACCAAATCATCAAATTACAACTACTAAATCAAAAGAAAATCATTTTTTTATTTAGTTTAATTTTCTGTCGAGCTCGAGTTCAATCAAGAAGATACTCGGCTCATTTACACCCCTAAAGGCACGTAATTTTTTTATTTAGTTTAATTTTACAATATTGTTTATGAGCGTTCACCACATCTAATTAGCATTTATAATTATTTTTAATATTTAATTTTAATTTTTAATTAATAATTCATTATTATGGTTGATTATTTCATAATTAAATTCTTGTAAAATATAAAGTAAAATCTAGGAAAAAATTATAATTTCATACCTACATTTTGAACTTTCACTACAAAAAATTCACATTTTAGCGATGAAAGCAAGCCAAGTTAAGCCCAAAATATTAAAAATAATATAAAATAATAAAAATATATATAAAGTAATAAAAAATTTTAAAAATCGTAAAGTAAAACTAATAAAAATTTATACTCATAATTAATTCGTAATTGAAAAATAAAAATATATATAATATTAAAAATGTAAAATAAATAAAACATTAATAATATTAAACAAGTTAATTTCGAATTCATAATTAATTAGGAATTAAAAAATTATTAATATTAAAAAAATTAAAAATTATAAAGTAAAATAAATAAAAATATTAAAAAATTTATATTCGTAATTAATTAGTAATTGAAAAATATATAATATTAAAAAATAATATATATTATTAAAACATTAAAAATAAAATAAATTGTAAAATGTAAAATAAATAAAAAATCAATAATATTAAAAATATTGATTTAAAATTCGTAATTATATAGTAATTAAAAAATTAATAACATTAAAAAAAATTATATTTATAATTAATTAGTAATTGTAAAATAATATATATATATATATATAATAATAATAATAATAATAATAATAATAATAATAATAATAAATATTATAAAAAATATGTCGTTATTGTGTCGTTAACATAAAAAAATAAAAAATTAAAATTAAAATATGACGTGTGTTCTTTGTTAAGTTTGAGACAAAAAAATCTATCATTAAATATCTTAATCTTAATCCGTTATTAATGTGTCTGTATTTTAAAACGAATTATAATCCGTTGTTAAATCGCGTTTTTATTGTAGTTTATAATCCGTTGTTAAATCGCATTTTTATTGTAGTATTTTTTTTAAATAACCCAATTAAAAAATAATAATAATAAAAAGTACCCCCTATTTACAAATTTAACATTTGATCACTTTTTCCGCTCAAAAATCGTTCATAACTGATTACATTTTAGGATTTATATTTCACTGAAAATTTCACTTTTGGTCCCAAATTATCGATTTGGGTCCCAAAACTAGCGGCCGTTACCCCATTTATTTTTTCCGTCTAAATTGTGGGATCAAAATTGATAATCCAAGTCCTATGGGACCAAATTTAATAACAATTTCTGAAATAGGACCAAATGTGATAGAGTTGGGACCAAAATCGAACTAGGCCGTGTGCTATGGGACCAAAATCAAAATTTTCTCTGATATTAAGTTATTTGTTTGTTTAAATAACTAGGATAATTATTGTTTATATCTATGAGCATAAAGTTTAGTTTCTTAATCTATTTAATATTTTTAGGCGTTTGTTCCACCTTCTAAATGTGTGTATTGCACATGTATATATTTAACTATGATTGGGTTATACTTCAATTATTATAAACTAAAATAATGTCAAGTATGGCTTGGGAGATATACTAGTTCAAATATCAAAATACGTTCTCCATTCTAATCTCTCGCTCATGAGTGTCTCTCTCTCATGAGCGTATAGGGATTTTACTTTTTCACCATATTTTTAGCTTACTTACTTGTACAGTATAGAGAAAATACATATTGTTACTTTACCTTCACATTTGGTATACATTCCTACAGTGTACCTTCATTTCGATATGAAATAAATGACATATCTTTACCTTATCTTTATTTTGGTATACCTTATCGACATCGGTATACCGTACCATACCATCATACAGTATATCTCATATATTTACTAAAAAAATGAAACACTCCTAATAATGATCAAAATTCAACAAAAAAAATAAATCTTTTCATGCCACGATAATTAAACTCCAGTAAAATAAAATAGATCTAATAATTCCAATCTAATACTCCAATGCAACAATTAAAATAAAAACAACCACGTGATATCCCAACAAATACTAGAAATAAAAAATAAGTGAAGTCTAGAATGTTTCCCAAAAACTAATGCAGTCTTCAAATTTGAATCTCATATTTACTTAGTATTATATATCAATCATCTATAATTCACACACACATACATACATATATATATATATAATATCAAAAATATTAACTAATTTAAATGTAAAAAGTTTATATTATTGTTTGTGTTCTTATTTCTTATTTTTATTTATTAGATTATAAACTACAATTGCATTGTAAATCTAAAACCGTAAAAAACACTAAGAATAATATTCATCAAACATGGATAATTCAGGTTTTTACATGCTATTTGTGTTGAAACCATTCGGGAAGTGTATGTTGTTTTAAGTTTATACTATTTTTTTGGCAATTTAGATTCATCAAGAAACAAATTAATATATAATAAGCAGTAAGTATATTATAATGAAGCACTAAGAAAAATGAACGTTAACCTTGAAAAAAAATGAGAACTACACACATAATTTTGAACAAGTTTAGATTTTTTAACAACTAACAATATGATATAATATATGAATGTATTCTTACAAAGCTACAAAATAATCATAATAAGCTACGTTTATGAAATTCATGCAACTATAAACGAGCACCTAATCATAACCATTTTTTGAGGTAATTTACATTAATCAAGAAATAAATTAATATATAATAAGCAACAAATGTAATTTAATCAAGTAGTAAGAAAAATGAAGAATAGTTGGAAAATTTTGAGCAATGATTATGTATAATTTTTAATAATTTATATTTTTGAACAATTAATAATACGAATAAAATATGAATATATTCTTACAAAGCTACAAAAATAATAACAATAAGCTATGTTTCTTAAATTATATTCAAACCACTAGAACTAAGCAACCTGATCATAACTAATGTATGTTTTTGGTTGGCCAATTTACATTAATCAAGCTACAAATTAGTACTCCCTCTATTTCTATATAAATATCATTTTGGATAAATGCATACAAATTAATAACTTAATTAAATTACTTAATACAACATTGTGTGAATACATTAAATGAGTTAAATATAAATATTTGAATACATTAAATCAGGGAAAATATGTTAAAAATATGAATTTTCTATCTCAAATTTGTAGAATAACACTTTTTTGAAACAAAATTAAAATGCTAGAATCACACTTATTCAGAAATGGAGGGAGTATATAATAAGCAACAAACATATTGTAATCAAGTAGTAATAAAGAAAACTGTAATCTATTTCATATAGATTTGCGAACTCATACTTTTGATACCATTATGTAACGATCCAATCTCAGGAGAATTAGGATTAAGAGACCAGTGCATTACTGGGGGGAAATGGAGGGGGATTGTTACTACTTGACTTGCACAATAAGAAACCTCAATTTGATATATGAGAATAATAGATTATGCTTTCCAGACATTTGGGCAGCATAACCTCTGTAACTAGACTAAATTCACGTTTTCAACATATTATAAGAAGGGTGTTTGGCTCAAATGTAAGATTAATTATGTGGCTTACCAATGACTAATAAATAAATAATCAATTAATTATGAACTAAATTATACTCGGGTTAATATGGAGCAGTTTTATTATATCCGCTATTTGATGTGAATAGTGGGCTTATGGGGAATAATAGCCCATTACCGTAAAACTGGGTCCACTTCTTGATATAAAATGTATTCTATTAAAACCCTAGTCATCACGTATGATAGAGAATAGAAAGAGACATCAAGGAGGTGAAACACCGATTTATTGTTCTTCTCAAGAAATTCAACGGTGCATCTCAAATTTAATCATGGAGAAAGGTACGCAATATTCTAATCAATTATGTGATTATGTGAGAACCATTGATTTCAAGATCCTGTAGTTTTCTCATAATGAATTGTAGAAAACTAGAATGATTTTAGATGTGGTATCAGAGCATGTGTTCTGAAATCATATGATTCTTCATGAATAAAGTTTTCTCAATTTGTATGAAACCTAAATGTAAAATTGAGAATTATTTTCCGCTGCAATTTTCGATGATTTGAATTGTTGGAACTGACTTCCATTAATAAATAGAGCCGATAATTAGAAATTTCTGTCAGGTGATATTTCAAAAGTGATTTGATACTTGGAATTCGAGAACAGTTGTGGTGTTGGAGACCTCAACACAATTTTTGTGAAGAAACTGATAAGCCTAGCGATAGAGAGGAAGAATAGGGAGAAAGATACGACTTATGTCCTGCACTTCTCCCTATGCTTTTTTTTTTTGGATGTCGAGGGTAACCCGCAGCCGCTACCGTGGTGCGCACTGGGTAAACCCCGCCCCTGTGTAATAGCCTGCAAACCTACACATATTCTTGCCATCATATGATGTGGTGAATGGTTTCATAATGCTAATAGAATCAGTAGAGGTCATGGCCCTGTACATCTCGATTGTTGTGGAAGATCTTGCAATGTTTATATCATAATACATGCAGTGTAATTATATTATTTAAGCATTCATAGATTATAAATAAGCTGCATTTTATATATAATCAAACAACAATAGCCGGAATAGATGAAAACATAGATTTCGACGATTTTATGTGGTTAACGATGCTGTGTTCATTACCATTTGTATCATATATCATTATATTTTAGACGTGATTATGTGTGATTATATGTGCGACGGCGTGTACAGATTATTGACTGATTATTGGCTACATGTGTCTGAATATGTAACGCCCCAAACTACTCCGTTTGGCCACGTCACTTAACATACAATTTACTTACTTAATTTTATGCAATTATAAAAAAATGAGCGGAAGCTTAGGTCAAAAAGCATGAATAGGCATGACGTCATAATTCTCAAAGTAAATTTTTCACGAATTAGCATGCAATCTATCGAATCTACACTATCACAAAGCATAGTAGTTGACGGAAGCATTGTATAAGCCCATCCACATCATTCATACAATTGTCTAACTTATCGGGCTCATAGGTTGTCATAACCCGCCCATCTAGCACCCTAAATCATCATATATATAATAGAGGGTCAACAACATACTTCATACATAATAGGCTCCAAGGTCGAACGACCCGCCTTTAAATTATTTTGCATAATATCAAGTTATATACATCATAACCTACAAAAGATTGGGCTATTCCCATCCCCAATAATCATTGATCATAAGGCAAAAAGAGTGATCAATGTAATAATAATAATAATGAGTATTTTCAAAAGAAGAGCATGCAAAAGATAAACACAAGCTTGTGGGGTTCTCTTGTGTTCACAACGCTCCTACCCAGCCTCGACTCCTCAACCTGAAATTCATTGAATGAATGGGGTGAGTATTTAACAACATACTCAGTGGGGAACACTGTAAACAGTTATAGCTAATTGCACAAGTGAAAATATAACATATGGACTTTTCTTTACTTTGTGGAGACTAGTCTCAACCACGTAGGGTCCAAACATCATGATGCCACCGTTAATGAACATCTTTGGCCCTGTAGGGATGCCCGCAGACATACTACCCCCCAGGGAGGACATTAACAGGTCTATATTCGATCCCGAAGGATCTCTGCCCCGAAAGGTCCCTTTGTCGACCCCGAAGGATCTCTGTTTTGCTCCGAAGGGTCTCTTTCATTCACCGGTCCGAAGACCCTTCATATTTATATAATCAAAGCACAACAATAACTATAACCTTACACGTGTTCATAGTTTAGAGTTACCCCACCTTATGAGACACTTTCACAATTTCTCAACCTTTGAAATACTCCTTTGCCGCCCATAAGTTGTCCACCTCGAGCCACAACACGTCACCTAGCACCTTTTAATCCTCTTTTCATTTTAGACGTCGAGTTATAAAATTAAATCATAATTTAGACTAAGGACAATCTATACTTTTCTTTAAAGATTTCATACATATCCATACACATAACCTTGGATATACCAACTCATAGTATGATTTTGGACTCAAAATACATATTAAAACTCTTTGAAGCATTTAATCGAACACGTTACGTGCACTCATTTAAACCACATACTCATAACTCAATTTAAATCCTTTAAACCCAACATTTCAAATACAAACACCTTCATCCTAGGGCTCTAACATACATGAAAATCGATCCCAAACAACCATCACAACACCTCTAAACAATTATCAACAAAACAAGGGAAAATTAGGGCAAAAACCCAAACCCTAGCAACAATGAACCATAGAAATTCGATATAACTTCACATATAGCTTCAAGGAGGTAAATAAATCATGTGTTCAAGATATCAAAGCAAGATGATCAACAAAATCGAAGAACCCTAATTTTGGGTAACAAACCCTAGGTTCGATTCAACAAGAAATGAGTGTTTAAATCACCAAGATGAAGAGGTGTGAAGTTACCTTAGTTGATGGAGGATGATGGAAGGATCCACTCCAAAAGTTCAAGAATTTGTAGAGAGAAATGGAGAGGAAAAATCGCCCAAATGGAAAGAAAATGAGGATGAAATGAATAAGTGTTGTATTTATAGGTAGAAAATCCCCGGACCCGCGCGACCATACTCTCGACCCATGCTCCCCGCGAGCGTGCAGCCTCCCACGGCCGCGCACGGCCCTGCGGGCGCGCACCACCCCGCGGGCGCGCGGCGTGCACAAATCGACCCCTTTATCGATCTCGACTCCCGGACATTTCCAACTCCATTTAATACGACCTAGATTTTCAAAACACTTTTAATATTTACCGAAAAAGCAGGGGGCACGCCCCCTGAACCCCCGACTTGTTGACCAGTCAGTGAGAACCCCGATCAACTCAGAGTTAGGGTGTTCAAGGTATGGAAAAATAAAATTAAATATAAACACACTCATTCATTATCATATAACTTGACAAATTTTAATATTAAATGTTAGCATGTATTATACACGTAGTATAATACCACCGTGCTATGACGTATCGGCTCAAGTGAGACAACCTGCAATAAAACAACGGCATAATACATACATACACACATGATTAATATTCAACGATATTAATTCGAAGCCATTTACTAAAATTATAATTTATAATTTAGCAGAAAGGATCGGGGTATCACAGAATACATGCAATTTTATTGCACTTTTTAAGCATTCATAGAACTATAAATAAGCTACAAACTATATGTAACTAAGCAACAATATATGGACTTGTAATTCTAAACAAAAAGTTGTGGCAAATTTAATTCTCAATTGACATGACGAATTATTCATATGTATAAACGATAATTTATGTCTATAGAAATAATTATTTTATCTTTCATGAAATATGAACTTGTAATACAACACAACAAGGTATAGCCAATATTATTTTTTTTCAATATGTTCCAAATTAATTAATTATTTGATTTTTATCTTTCAAATTAATTTTTTTGTATATGCATATAAAAATAACTCAACTGATTGTGCAATTGAATTATTACCCGACATGACGAAAATACTATATTCCCGATTGTGATTCGTCTTTGAATCCATTTGTTAATAAGATGTTCCCTACTTTTAATGATGACATTGAATTTTGTAACTATTATGCACTGTCATTTTAGTTTGACCTTTAATACAATAGAGAAACGGTCAAGAATACAGTAATTGAAGATCCAATTTTTATGGGATGATTTTTATTTTCATATGATCCTTCTTGATCCACATAGGTCAATAGTTATATTGATTGTGTGTTAGTAGAAACAAAAACCTTTTTACTAATTTTTATATATTCATAGTTTGTATTATATGTTTATTGTGCTTGTTAATTCAGTGTCCCCAAGTACAAGAATTACTAAGATATGACTAATGTATAAACACTTCATAATTAATCAAAATAAAAATTAAAGTATAGCATTATCCTGAAAAATATATGTATGTCTTTTGCAAGCTACAATAACGATTATAAAAAGCTAGAAAATCAATTATTACAATTTATGGAATTAACTTTTAATTTTCATTTAACTAGCTATAAAAACAATCATAGCAAGCTATGAATTCATATTTAACAAAAATTAAATCCAAACATAATAACATACACATTTACATAAATCAAATCATTTCAATGGTTCAGAATATAGATGAGTCAGTTGTTTAGAGTATATGAAAACAACCAAATTAAACACACCTAAATCATAACCATAATAGCATTTATCCTTTGTAAATACCATATCCTGAAAAATTATTTGTATTTGTCATTCACACGCTACAAACACAACTATAAAAAGTTACAAAAATCAATCATACAAGTATCTGGAACAAAATATCATTTTTCATTTCACAAGCTACAAAAACACTTAAAACAAGCTATGGATTTATATTTAAAGAAAATTAAATCCAAAATAATAAGATAACAGAAACAATAAAACACTCAATCAATTTATATTAATGTAGTCTAACAACAATATCAAAATGTTAGAAATAATGGTATAAATTTATACTACAAAAATTTAAATAATCATGTCCAACATTCTAAACAACTTGTTCTTTTCCTCCACCAATTGTTAAAACTATCATTGAACAAATCCTTTAAATCAATTTGACACTCACTAGAGGCAGTGTCAAATATTCAAAGCACATTTTTGGAATTGTGTCTTTATGAATGTTCATATCTGATGAGAGTATATGTGGTAGCGTAATACTTAACCCGAAAACAGTTCATTATCTGTGTTGCAATTCCCCTTTTTCAGCCCAGTTTTCCAAGCTTCAAATCTTTGATCCAGGAAAGTCTCTATGTGGCGTATTGCATATATACCACAGTCACTCTCACCACGCCATTTTCAATATCTCCGTGCAAGCCTTTTCCATATCATTGGACTTCGCCTTTAGACCGTGTTTTCCCAAATACAAACTATTTTTTTTCTGCACCACAAATTTATTATGAAGTTATTAATTTGCACAAAATTACTAATTGAATATTTACCAAGTGAGACCGTAAACAAAAGAGACATAAACATATGCATTTAACATTCGATAGCTACAAAAGCATTTATAAGAAGCCACAACGTCAATGATAACAATTTCTGAAATAAAATCTTAATTATCATTCCTAAGCTACAAAAATAATTATAACAAGCTATGAAACCAATGATAACAATTTTAGGAATAAAATCTTGATTTGCATTTCACAAGCTGTAAAAACAATTACAAAAAGCTATTAATTTAAATTTAAAAAACACTGAATCAAAATCATATTAAACACATCTAAGTGAGAACCAAAATAACAACAAACCATACACATATAAACATACATAGCTCCACAAAATACATAAACAAGCTATAAATATTTATTAAAAAATAATAAAAAATCTAGAAAAAAATAATATTACTATATCACTACCCTATTTTTCTATGTAATAAGCTACAAAATAAATAAAAAAAAATAGCAACAATAAGGAAGTGCACGCCACCTTCAATAATGCAACATTCAAAGTATAAAAAATATGCTTAATAAGATCTAAACTCTAACAAAAGTAGTAACAAAATCGAAACATGAATACTAACATACAAAATAAAAAAATTTCAGCAACAAACACATCTTTCAACCCTCAATTGGCACACTAATTAAATCTGAAAATTAATAGGACATAAAAATACATATTTTCTTTCATAGCTGCTACAAAATACTACTAGCGTATCAAATAAATCAACACAAATATCCACATACACACGTTTGCATCTTAAATAAGCTACAAAATATCAATAACTTAACTTCTGCTTCCACTATATTCATATAGCATTCAAAATGAAATATTACATACACCCAATACTTGCACTAAATAAGCAACTAAAAAATTACGCGAATCGTTCATTCATGCATTTAAACAAACACGTGGATTACAATATTTGTAGGTACACATCCATGGAATCTTTAATATCGTTTCCAATGATGGTTTGATTTTTTCAGACGCCATTCTACACAAGATTTCAATACACATTTGAAAACAACCAAAAAAATTCCTCTATTATCTTGTTTGCATCTCGCCATGGAAACTGAGAAAATAACCGATGGAAGTGGTTCTTGTGGTAGTGATGGGCGCTGTCGAACGTGCCAGAACTAGTTATGATGGTGATCGATTTTCGATTTGTAGCGCCGCTTTTCCCAGAAGAAGGAAATGAATGAAAGTGATTCCTAATTCTAGGTTTCTTGATTGCGATGAATCTCGATAAATATTTGGTTGTTGTATCATTTAATGATACGTATCTTAGGGATTTCATATATGCACGTTTCCATATAAAAGATTAATGTATAATTAGATTAATTCCATTATGTATATTATTTTCAATTATATTATTGGATTCTAAAGATTTTATGCAATTTAAGCTTATCCATAGATCTAGACAAAATCGAGGGTTAGGATTAGTTCCTAGTTCTCATCTAAAGTCTAGTGCCCATAATAACAAACCCCTATATATATATATATATAGGGGTGGGATCTGGTGGGAACCGTCCCCCATGTGGGAACAAGGAACCCATCCCATCCACTCATTCATAGATTTGGATGGCTAAGATCAAGACAGATTATCGGTGGCAAACTTGTAAATATGTTGAACTTTTTAAAAAAGACGTGGCATATTGGTAAATAAATTGAACTTCAAAAGTGGGGGGGTTAATTTTTTCTGTCAAAATATAGATGATGATGTCATCATATTTGTACAAATATTGTAGAAACTTTAATAAATCATAACTTGCTCATTTTTAATCGGATTTACGCAAATCATATATCAAATTAAAGCTCTTTTCATACTCTTTCATTTAAGATCCATATTGTATATGTTTATTTAAAAATAATAGATGAAAAATACAAAAATCAATTTTCAGGCATATTTTTCATACAAAACAGCCACAAAATTATATTAACATGGCGTATATAATATTTTAGCACGATCTATATAGCAATTTAGCATGAAACTACTCGCATAATAGCATGATTTATACATATATGACATTTGAACATAATCTGTAACTTATATCAGCATTTTCTTCATGACTTGCTCGTTTTAATCAAATTCATGCAAATTATATATCAAATTAAAGATATTCTTATTAAAATTCTCATTTTAGCATGTTGTGTAATACATTTTAGCGGGTGATATTATGAATATTTTTCTAACAGTTTTATATAAACACCTACACTTATATAGATACTATAAACGAAAAACACGAGTTGATGATAAAGAAGAAAAAAGAATGAGAAAATGAAGCAACGAAGGAGATGACTGACAATTAAGAAAGAAAATGAGAGAATATTTTTCCGAAACGAGATAAAGTTTATTGTTAGGAAAAACTATCAAGGAACCCCTAGATCAGGTTTTGATGAGATGTCAAAATTATTTATGAAAACTGACCAAAATTCAAGCTATAGATCGAAGCTGATCAGCCCAGGGCATCATCGAAGAAGAACTCTAGAAGAGTCAAAGTTAACCAATCTAAAAAATGACCCACAAGTTGAAAGACACATCATCCAGTCTAAAGTTCAACTAGGCTGAGGAATCATACCAATCAAAGCAAGCTGACAATCGAGTCAGCTGAACTGAGGGATAAAGGAGTTGACCAAAGATTGAAGAAGCTGATAGAATATCAGTTTATGCCAGAGACAGACTGACAATAGCCAACTGGAACAATGGTCAATCTCAGCTGACAAGCCCAGAACTGTCAACTGGAGCAATGGTCAATCTCAGCTGACAAGCCCAGAACTGCCAACTGAAGCAATGGCCAATCTCAGCTGACAAGCCCAGAACTGCCAACTGGAGCAATAGCCAATCTCAGCTGACAAGCCCAGAACTGCCAACTGGAGCAATGGCCAATCTCAGCTGACAAGCCCAGAACTGCTAACTGGAGCAACAGGCAGACTTAGCTGATAAGCCTAGAACTGCCAACTGGAGTGATAGCCAGACTCAGCTGACAAGCTCAGAACTGCCAGCTGGGACGATACTGCAACTAAGCTGAGAAATCCAAAACTGCCAACTGAAATTCCAAACTGCCAAGAGAGCTAAAGCCAGAAGACTCCTGGAGTGTATTGCTTAAATTAGCGTATCTTGAAATAAATGATCCTTCAAAGATCTTGGAATTCAATGAAGATCGATTGGCAGAGTAACGGCTACTTCAACCAAATGATCCAAGCGATCATTTAAGACCACATGCCATTGATGAGACAACAAAACCACTGATCAAATGGACAATGGAGCTCAACGGTCATAAAATCACTCCTCTATAAAAGACGGGTGAATCAGAGTTTTAAACACTTTTCGCAAACATAACCTCTGGCCAACCTTCACATATACAAGCAGAGCTTTTCTTTCTCCCTCCCACTTAAGCTCAAGTGAAATGTTTGATAGAAACTGTGAAAGTCAAACTAAGAAGAAGAATTCACTGAATCAAGACATCCAACCAGCTGTTGACGAACCTGCCAGGGCAGCCTTCTCAGTTTTCAGCTATTCAAGATCAACTACTCAGCTCAATCAAAGGAGCACATCAGTTGATACCCCCTTGTTCAAGATTAACCTCTTGAAGATCGAAATAGATCTAAAACCTTGTAAAGACGACAATAGCACCTACCTTCCTAGCGAGCAGTTACGGACTTCAAGTGTGAGCCGTCGACCAGCTGAGGTAGCGAGCAGTTACCAGGTTCAGCCAACTGTCCTTCATTGTGTAATTTGTAAAGCAACTCAAGTTATATAGTGAAGTTGCCCTTCTGCGGAAGGAAGAGATGACGTAGAAGTTTGAGATTTCGAACCTCTATAAATCTCTTGTGTATTGTACTTATTGATCATTGCATATCTCTAACTGCACACTACATCACACAAGCTGCACTCAAACTGTCTCAACTGATTATCAAGTTGGTGCATAGATAAGTTTCTTTAAACGAGTCAAAGGGCCTTATTTTCCGCATTTAAAGTAAAAGTTTTTGAATCAGTTTATTCACTCCCCCTCTAAACTGATACCGACTCACTCGAGACCAACAAGTGGTATCAGAGCGGTTGATTCTAAGGATCAGCCGTTTCTGCAGATCAACTGAATCAGATCTAATTATCTGTGCTAACATTTCAGCTATGGGAAACCATAAGCTACCTTTGTTTTCAGTTGAGAACTATGATAAATAGAGCAGGAGAATGAAAGCGCATCTCTGCTTAATTCATGAGAATATGTGGGAAGTCATTGAAGAAGGTCCAATCATCATCATGATGGACAATGATGCTCACATAGTTGATATCAATCAACCGGCAAGGATTCTGAAGCCAACTAATCTTCTCACTAGTGAAGAGAAAAATTTGAAGAATCTAGAGTTCGTTGCTCAAGCTGCATTATTCCAAACTCTAGATAAAGATCATATGAAAGATACCAAGAATTGCACAACTGCCAAAGAAATATGGGACCTACTAGCAGATCTTTGCAGAGAGTCCAAAGCTATAAAAAGAAACAAGCTCCAACTGGCGGTTGATAGGTATGAATCCTTCAAAATGCAGGTAGAAGAGTCCATCTCAAGCCTTGAAACTATATTTCTAGGCATCATCAGTGAGATGAACAACCTTGGAAGAAGTTATCCCAATTCAGAGATGAATTCCAAAATATTGGATAATCTCACTGACGAATGGGATATGAAAGTGATAGCTAAAAAGGAGTCAAGAAACCTAAACAGCATCACTCCAAGGGAACTATTTGGTTCTCTTAAAGCTCATGAGTACAGTCTAAACCGAAAAAGTGAAGCGTCGACATCATCAGCTCAAAACGCAGCTTTCTATAGTGAAAGGCCTAGGTTTAAAGACACTCGAGAAAGAAACAGCTTCCGACCTAGGAGCTCACCAGCCAAAGAAAATCAAGATGGATCTTCAACTGAACGGAAAAGAGAGGCAACTGAAAAGAAGGAAAATCTAACTAAGGACATCAATGATCAGATTTAATCAGTTACCAAGTTGCTCGAAAAGTTGAAGAGAGCTCGGGATAAACAATCAGTTTCACCTCAGACTGATGAAATCCCAAAAGTTGAAAAAACCTACCAACCAGCTGAACCATTCAGAAGTGGCAATCGCAATCTTGGAGAATGTTTTCATTGTCATAAACAAGGACATTACAGGTTCGAATGTCCAGAACTCCCCGAAGACAAGAAAGCCAAGTTAAAAAGAAGCTTCTTCAAAAGAAAAGCAATGGTCGCAAATCTCGAGAATGCCGTGCTGGATGATTCAGACTATCCTTCTGGAATCGATTCTGACGGCTACAGCTCAGATGATGATGAAGTATTATTCTGCCTCATGGCTGACCATGATGAAGAGGTTAGTACAGCTGACTCTCAAACTTCTTTTTATCATATCAATGAAGCAACTGTCTTTAGTAATGAACTTGATGTGAAACTTATGATGCTAGAAGACCAATTAGCTTCAATCTTCTGTTTGCATGTGGAACTGGAAGATGAAAATGATGAACTGAGAAACAAGGTCAGGAAACTGAGCATTGATCATGAAAGACTAGAGTATCTTGAATCCCAGCTTATAGAATTTGAGGAATTGAAACTAAGAACTGCTAATCTAGAGAAAAAAAATCAAAAACTCAAGCAAGAGATCCTTGAAAAAGAAAAGGTAAACCTAAAGTTCAAAAAGGGATCTCAGACTCTAGATGAAATACTCAGTCATCAACTTACTAGAACTGACAGCTCAGGGCTAGGATATAGCAAGTTCACTGCCCTAGAAAAGTGAAAAACAGTTGCTCAACCTAGTGACAAGGGTATCCTAAAAGGGTTTACGAGATCTCAGGATCAACCAGCTGAGTCAAACAAAGAAAAGGGAATATTGAAAAATCCCCAGACCCAGTCTAAAAAGTTTGGTCAGTTCTACCAATCTAAAACACCCGGTCAGCTAAAGCCTAGTTCCCAGCCAAGACCATCAGTTCATTCAAGTCAGTCCACTCGTCCAAAGCCTCCAGTTCAACAAAGGCCACCAGCTCAGTATAAAATGCCCTCAAGGCAAACTGGCAGATCAGTTCACTATGAAAAGAAAGACCAGTTTAGATCTCAAACCTACCCTGCTAAGCAGTTTAATCAAAGCACTTCTAGGAGAGATCAAAGAAAAACATTTCAACCCTATCATCATTACGATGAATATTTGGATTCCAGAAATGAACCAAGAGCTGATCCAAAAAGGTTCAATCTAATGAACTGGAAACATACAAGACATTGGCCTGATTGAAGAGCCCAGAAATCTCAAAATAATTGTGTGCTAGTTGAAGTGTTTTATCCTACTAACTTTCAGCGCAGGTACCATTCAACCGACTCAAGGAGAGTTGAAAGAGAGTCGAAACTGATGAAACGATCTAAGTCAGTTGACTCTTTAAGTGATAAGAAGCCAAAAGTTTGGCAAGTCTGGATTCCAAAAAGCTTAATGTATCAAAAAGGACCCGATATGAAACGGGTCCCTAAATGCTAATCTTTTTCTTTGCAGGACAAAAGCATCCTATCTATGAAGAAAACCAAAGACATTTGGTATCTAGATAGCGGGTGTTCCAAGTACATGACCGGAGACAGAGAAGATCTCGACGGTTATGAAGAAATTAAAGGTCCACTCATCACATTTGGAGACAATTCCAAAAGCCGAACCATTAGAGAAGGGTTCGTTGTCAAAGGAAAAGTAGTTGTAAATGGAGTCTCCCACGTGGATGGACTAAAGTACAAATTACTCAGCATCAGCCAGCTGTGCGACAATGGCTACTCAGTTGACTTCACAAAAAACTCCTGCAACATAAGAGACAAGTCAACTGGAGTAATCTTGCTAACCGGCATCAGGAGAGGCAACATGTACATTGTTGACTGGTCAACCGGCTACTCAGAAGCTTGCTTTCTCTCAAAAGGATCAACTGAAGTAAGCTGGCTATGGTATCGTCGACTGAACCACCTCAACTTCAAAACAATCAACTACCTAGCAAAGAAAGAGCTAGCTGAGGGGCTTCCCAAGGAGATATACAAGAAAACATGTGTATGCGGACCATGTCAAAAATGGAAGCAAGTGAAGTCATCCTTCAAGAATAAGAATCACCCACCAGGAACAACTGACTATCTTCAACTGTTGCACATGGATTTGTTTGGTCCAGTTAGACCTGAAACTCCAAAAGGCAAAAGATTCACTCTTGTAGTAGTTGATGATTACTCAAGATATACATGGGTGGAATTCTTGAGAAGCAAAGATGAAACATATGACAAGCTCACGGTGCTGATCAGAAGACTACAAACTGAGAAAGAAAGATCAGTTCAAAGGATTCGCTCTGACAATAGAACTAAATTTGTGAATCAACACATGATCAACTTCCTCAACCAGCTTGGAATCACTCATGAACATTCAGCTGCAAGAACTCCACAACAAAACAGTGTAGCTGAAAGGCGCAACCGAACACTAAAGGAAGCAGCTCGAGCGATGATAGCTGATGCCAACATAGCTAAAGGGTACTGGGCTGAAGCAGTCAACACAGCTTGCCATACTCAAAATCGAAGTGCCATTGTAGCAGCCCATGACAAGACACCTTATGAACTGTACAAGGATCGTAAGCCTTCTATCTCATATTTTAAAATATTTGGCTGTAAATGTTATATTCACAACAATGGCAAGACTCAATTGAAAGCTTTTAGTGCTAAAGCTGATGAGGGAATATTTCTTGGGTATAACTCTCCTCATGCACATGCTTATAGAGTGTTCAATAAATGAACTCTTGTTGTGGAAATAACATGTCATGTGGTATTTGATGAATTTGCTAATGAGTACGGGAACAAAGAAACTATAGACACATCAGTTCAAGTACTACCTAGTGAAACTGAAAATTCGCAGGACTATGTGGATCACATTGTTCCAGAGTGGTTTGAAGTTTCATTAGAAGAAAGCAATGAAACTGGCACTAAACCAGCTGAGAACAACTTGGTCAATGAAGACACAAATCGTGCTGAGACCGCAAACCCCACAACTGAAGTAGAGAGAAGAAATAATGAGAATGCCGAGCTAACTGATGAACGAGCAACTGATGACATCATCACAGAAGAACCAGCTGAGGACCCAGCTGAAGCCATATTGCCCAAGTGGCTCCGAAGCCATCCAACTGACAAGATAGTTGGTGATCCAAGAAGTCGAGTCCAGACCAGAGGATCAACTGAGCATGCATTATTCACATGCTTTATCTCTCAAACTGAACCAGCAAACATCAAGGAAGCCTTAGAAGATTTAGATTGGATCATGGCTATGCAAGAAAAACTGAACCAGTTCACACGAAATGACGTATGGTTTCTCGTTGATAGGCCAAAAACCCAGAAGGTCATTGGCACAAAATGGGTGTTTCGCAACAAACTGGATGAACAAGGAGTGATCACAAGGAACAAGGCTAGATTGGTAGCCAAAGGTTACTCACAAAGTGAAGGAATCGACTTTGATGAGACATTTTCACCAGTTGCAAGATTGGAAGCCATCAGACTGTTCCTAGCCTATGCAGCTCACTTTAACTTCACAGTCTACCAAATGGATGTCAAGAGTGCTTTTCTTCAAGGAATGCTCAAGGAGGACGTGTATGTCGAGCAACCACCAGGCTTTGAAATTGGTGATCAAGTCTTCAAACTGAAAAAGGCTCTCTACGGACTAAAGCAAGCTCCAAGAGCGTGGTATGAAACTCTAACAACATTCTTGCTGAAAAATGGGTTTCAAAAAGGAGTCATTGATCGGACTCTATTCCGAATAGAACGATCAACTGAGATCTTAATGGTTCAAATTTATGTGGATGACATAATTTTTGGATCAAAGAGCAAAGATCTATGCACACGGTTCGCTCAACTGATGCAAAGCGAATTCGAGATGAGCATGATGGGAGAAATAACATTCTTCCTAGGACTCTAAGTAAAGCAGCTGAAAGATGAAATTCACATTAGCCAGGCGAAGTACACCAAGGAGCTAGTCAAGAAGTTTGGAGTAAGTAAAGGAAAAACTCTCAAGGTTCCAATGAACACATCAGTTCAACTAACTCTTGCTGAAGAAGGAGAATCAGTTAGCCAAACTTACTACAGAGGAATCATTGGGTCCCTACTTTACTTAACAGCCAGTCGGCCAGACATCTCATATTCAGTCGGCATATGTGTGCAATTTCAATCCAATCCAAAGAAAAGTCATCTTGAAGCAGCTAAGAGAATTATCAAATATCTCAAAGGAACCATAAATCTTGGATTATGGTATCCTAGAGATGACAGTTTGAGTTTAATTGAATATCCAGACTCAGACTTTGGTAGATGCAAGATTGACAGAAAAAGCACCAGTGGAACATGTCAGTTTCTTGGAAGCAAACTGATATCCTGGTTTAGCAAGAAGCAGCACTCAGTTGCCACATCAATAACTGAAGCAGAGTATGTAGCTGCTGGAAGCTGCTGTGCTCAAATACTCTGGATGAAGGAACAGTTGAAGGACTACAAAGTTGAAACTGAAGAAGTGCCTATCTACTGTGACAACAATAGTGCAATCATGATATTTCAGAATCCAGTTCTACATTCAAGAACTAAGCACATTGACATAATGCACCACTTCATCAGAGATCACATCGAGAAGAAAGACATATGCATCAAATATGTCAATACTGAGAAGCAGATAGCCGACATCTTCACCAAACCGTTGCCTGAAGCAAGGTTTATGGAGCTATGCATACAGTTGGGACTGCTGGAGGTAGCATCACAGGATAAAGATGATGAACTGGAAGAAAACGGCCAAGGAATTACTCCAGCTGAAGAAAGAAACTGAGTCAAAATGACGAAAAACTGATCAGTTCGCCACATAATATGCAAGAAGCTGCTGAGAAATAAGCAAACTGGAAATGATCAGTTTACCCTATCAGTTCAACTGAATCATCAATTCAGTCACTCAAACTGATAATCCAGTCAGTTATGCAGAACATACAAGCTGCAAATTGTTCAAACTGACGAAAAAGTCATAGGAACTGAAGTAAACTCAAAATGATATATCAGTTCAAGGACCAGCTAAAGGAGAACAGTTGAACTGAGAAGCAGGTGAAAAGATCGAAGCAATTAAGATCAGTCAGGAACTGATGAGAAGACATCCTAGTTGGAACTGATCAACAGAAAAACCATCAGTTACGGCCAAACTCAACTGATGACGTAATCAGTTTTCAAGCCAAGGAGAAACTGCTGAAGAGAAGAGATAAGTTCAAAAGTCTCAAATAGTGGAAACGGTAAAAACACTTGTCATCCAAATGTTACCGTTGAACCGTCCTTCTCTCTCCTCCTTAATTCCCAACGGATAGAAATGAAAAGCCAATCAACGGGTCGATTGATCTAATCCGACCGTTGAATTTAAGGAGACCAAGAGTCACAACCGTTGGATGAGCCAAATCTCTCTATATAAATAAGTCGGCTGAACATTCGAGATAAGCTTTCCAATTTTTACCAAAGTTACTGGCCTTCTACGTTTCTCTCATCAAAAGCTTGTTCAATCTTGAAAGATCAAATTCCTCAACTTCGCAAGTCAATCTCTTTCGAAGAATCATGGCTCAAAATCCATCACGCAGAAGATTCAATTTCCAACAATCCGGAGAAGACTCTAAAGCTATCTGTGATAAGCTCGATAGAGACAAATTTTTCAATCCAGCCGGATTTCTTCGAGCTTGCAAAGCTTCTCCGCTAAGCAGAATGATCATCGAAAAGCTTTCTCAGGCCAGGCTGAAAAAGTTTCTGGAGGTGTTTCCAGAACGAATCTACATTGAACCAGTCGCTGAATTTTATCTAAATTCAAACGGATCTTCGAATCCCAGGGAAATCAGATCGGAGGTCAGAGGACATGCTATTGTCGTAACAGCTGAGTCCCTGAGCAACATATTTGGACTACCCATCAACGGACTCAAGCTGGAAGACGTTCAAGTGAATTTCCAGGAAGCATATGACTTCTGGAAAAAGGAAGGAGAGCCTCAATCATATAAGAGCAATCATCTTATATCAAAGTTTCAAGATGAATTCCAGGTACTCGCTGCTATTGCTTCAAAAATCATGGTTGGAACAACTGGCAGCCAATCGAAAATGACAGCAACAAAGTATAAAATCTGCGCTGCCATCTACAACCGAATGGATATCAACTGGGCACAGTACTTCTTCGAACAACTAAAAAGGTATATTGATATCATTGAACGAAGCTGGAATGGTGAGAAATTCCCTCAAAAAATTGGATATATCAGCCGAGTCAGCATAATTCTGGAGAAGCAGTTCCCATGGATAGCTGAGGAGAAGGAATTCAAAACAATAGTCAGTAATGACTTCATCTCAAAACCTCTCAGAATTGTTGAGATTGATCTGGAACAAACTGATCAGTCAAGAAGAAAGAAGCCTGCAGCTGAAGGCAAGGGAAAGAAGCCAGCTACTGACTCTGATGATGAAATTCCAATAGCTCAGAGATTCAGACAACACGGTTTAGTTGCTACCAGACCTGGCATGATCGGACAGTCAGCTAGGCCAGCTGCTGTCAGATCAACTACAAGGAAAAAGCCAGCTGATCAACCACGAAGGAGAAGAATACTGCTCTCTCAGTCCAGAAGGAGAAAACGATCAAGTCCTATTCTAGATCCAACAATTCCACCAAACTTAACTATTGAAGATACAGCTCCATGCGATAACCTAGAAGATATCATCCCTGCAAGAGGGATTCCTCACAATGGAGCCGGAGCTGATTACTTTCAAATGACCTGCCCACCAATGGCTCAAGTCGAAGGAAATATAAGAGCCTACTCCCTAAGCTCCTCTTTGTCAAAAAGAAATCAAAGACTCTTTTTTGCTTATATAATTCTTACGGAAAACGGCTCTTCTGCTCAGAAACGAAATGTAGGAGAGTCCGTGAAGAAATGGGCTGATGAAACCACGCAGAAGCACATGGCTCAACATTTTGCTCATGAGCTAACCGGTCATGGGGAGCTCTTCAACACCTTAACCAGCTACATCTACTAGTTTTTATGTAGGCACGTATACCTGTCAGAACAGTTTCTATCATTGCTAGCCTTTCATGGAATGAGTTTCTGGAGGTGAGAAGAAGAATAGAGCCTATAGTGGACAGACAGTGAGAATGCCAGTATCACTAAAGGCAAACATCTCATGAGGCAGCTACAGCTGAGGAAAGAATGCTCAAATCCAACTGAGGGATCAATGAAGGATGTGTTTGATGAACTGTGCAGAATTCACTGCTTAACCCTGCCAGTCATCACAACTGAACTGGAGCAAGAAAGGTTGTCGCATCCGCATGTTCAACACAAATGGCTATTTAATCAATTGATGAAGAGGTCACATAGGCATCAGCCTGAACAACAATCAGCTGCTACAAGCGACCGGACAATGAATCTAGTTGATGATCTCATCGATGAAGTGATAAGAGAACTTCACTCTGAGAAATCTCCTCTCAAAACTCAAGTCGAAATCAATGTCATTCCAGAAGATTCAGAAGAGTCACCTGATCAAACTCGTCAGTTTGATAAGACAGCTGAGCCCTAAACAGACATGTCACAAGGGCCAACTGCTGAGAAAGGGAATGCCACACCTATTCCTCCAGCTGATCCAATGATGGATAAAACTGATCAATCAACTGATCAGTCAGCTCAAAATAATCAGGCTGTCTGCCAACGCAGTATGGAGACAGATGAGATTTCGCACACAGTTCCTTGTGAGGAACTTGTTGGAACTGAAGAAAGGGAGGAAGCAGATTCTAGAGTGGTCCAGTTCATGGCTCAACCCAGCAGTTCCATGGTCCAGCTCCCTCCACATTATGTGGAACTGATTGAGTCCCTGCAGCAACAGGTTAAACTGCATACCGAGCAAATCAAGCAGCTGCAAGCCCAACAGAGACTCCAGTTCGCTGAAACTGAGTCAGCTAGCAGCACCAAGGATGATGATGAGGAGCCCACTGAGCCGTTGGCCAAGAGAAGAAAAACTGATCACAAGAAGGACTAGAGACTGATCACACTTAAAACATGATTAGAAAAGCCTTAAGTACACTTCTTGTTAATCAGTTGTAATTATCTTTTGATTATACTTATAAAAGTTTATTTCTTTCTATTTTCAAATAAATGTCAAGCTTTATATTTATTTTGAAATTTTTGACCATTGCAAATCAATGACACGTGTTAAGGTCATTAATTGCCAACGACCAAAAGAAATCAGAGGCTAGTACCATTTCAACCATCATATCTATGAGCCTATCCACACACTCATAAAAGCCTCTCTCTCTCTCAAGCCTCTAAAAAAGCCTCCTCCTCCAAAAAGATCTAAAAATCTCTTTCTCTCTCAAAAGATCTTGAATACTCCAAAACTTCAGCAAAACTCAAAGATGGTCGAATTATCCAGATCTTCAAACTCCTTCAAAAGCCAACTTATGAGAGATAAATTCCTTGACAGACAGAAATTTCAATTGATTCTTGATGAATCAAAGAATCCAATTCTTCTGTCAAATCTTCACAAAACAGGAGTTCTTCACTACCTGGAAACACCACCAAAATTCTTTAGACAAAATTTGGTGAGTGAATTTTTGCTTCAAGCAAAATTATCTGCAGATGGAAAGATGATATCTTCAGTGGCTCAAGGAAGGATGTTACACGTCAATGAGAAAACAATTGCTGAAGTATTTCAACTCCCGCAAGAAGGCTTATCCGTTCAAGATCTAAAGGAATCTGCAGAGTCACACTAGAGAAACTGGAAAGCCTCAACATGCAACAAGCAATTCAGTTTTACCACTGCTAAAACTGATCTCAAGCCTAAGTATGGAGTTCTACTTGACATAATGAACAAAATGATGTTCGGAGTAATTGGCAGCCTAAGCCAACTCACTCAAGAGAGATACAAGGTCATCACCTTGCTGAAGGAAGACAAACAAACTGGGCAGAATTTCTCTTTCAACAATTCAAGCATCAAGTTATCAAGGCTATAGACTCAAAGAAATCTGGCAAGTTTGAGTCCAAGGTAGGACTTGTTCTAAGGATGAGCAAAATGCTTGAAGACCTGCTGAAGCTCCCAAGTGATGAATCACTACCGGTTCTGATCTCCGACTGGATCCCCAAGAAAGGAACTGCTCATCTACAGTCCCTGAAGAAGAAGAGAAAAGGAAAGGCCAACATGAGTAACCCAAGTTTGAGCAACTTAACTGCCAATGCCATTCACTCTCCAAAATCAAAGAACGGATCACCAGTTGATTTCCAGGTTTGCTCTGATTCAGATGAGCTTATTCCATTCATCTGAATACCCCATCCAAACTATGGAGCAGACTACTTCAGAGGCACATGCCCTCCGCTCCAGCTGACTCAAGAGAATATTCGCACTTTCTATAGTGTTGAATATGCAGTCAAAAGTGCACAAAAGGAAGTGACCAATCTCCTTCTCACTCACTTCACTGTTGTTACACAACGTGATCAAGAGTTGTTTAAACAACTTCACCGATACTTCTATTGGTACAACTTGAGACATTCTATGTCTATCCAGTCTCACTTCTTGCTAACTGCCTTTCATGGCATGAGCTTCTGGCAAAGAGAAGAAACTTGGAGCATCAAATGGATAGGATCGTCAAATCCATTCCCTCCAACCATTGTGCAAGTTCAGCACATCATGAATCACCGGATGGTCAACAAGATTCCACCAACCGCCTTACTGGCTGAATTCAAATCTAGATTCATGTTTCAAGTAGTTGGAACTACAAGTCAACCAGTCAACTACCCAACTGACTCACTTTATCGTCAGTTGAACTTTGATAATCTATCAAGTCAATCAGCTGAGCCATCACAACGAACTTCATTTGCTGATCAAAGGATAGAACCCCACCTATCCCACACTGCAGTCATAGCTTCTCAAAGGAATACAAGGCATAATGATGCAAGAGATAGTGACGATGAAGATACTGCCACGTCACCAAATCTCCTATCCAAAAGCTATGTGACTCTACTGCTCAGTTCAGGTTCAAAAGGTGCGCAGTTGACCAAGAAAAATTATCAGTTTTGGTCATCGCCAAAGGGAATCTCACATTCCCTTAATCAAAAGATGAAGAGCTCGTCAGTTGAGATCCAGCTTCATCTTCGCCAAGCCAAGAAGACGGAAAGGCCTGGACCATCAATGCACAAAACTGCATCTAAAGGAAGCTACGCAGCCAGTCCAGCTAGTCCATTCAAGAAGCGGAAATTGTCTACAGAAAAGCCGAGCAACTGATCAAATTGACTGATCAACTCAGTTGCAGCCTCAACTGCAGCCAGCTCAGAAAGGACAACTGAGTATCCAAACTCAACTGCTCAGCCAACTGCCACGTCACCAATCAGTTGGACTGTATCCCAACTGACTAAGGATAAGTCTTTTTAAATTCAAAAGCTTACCGTAACTATATTGTTACCGTTGCGATTATAAAATACCTTATATTATACGTCAACGGTTACAATTTGAAAATTGGGCTCAAATATTACAAGGTTGTCATTAATATCTCTGCATGGATCTTAAACCAACCCTTCTCAAAGGCAAAGAAAATATACTTTAATGCGCTATAAATGGAAAGATCTGCATAAAATATTTCGCTGTTTATGGCAACTACCCCATTTTTAAAATGATGTTATCCCAGCCACACGATCATAAAGCCATTCAACTGTTGAACGACTGAGATACATATATCATTAATTCAGCTAATCAACCATCAAATCAGATGGCTGATCAGCCAAGAAAAGCCATCGAGTACTCTCGATTCTTGCATGCATAAGATGCATAAATATGAGCAAGGGGATGAAAGCTCCGATCACCTGAAAATCTCTCTCTATCTTACTCGATCGGTTGCTAAGTCTTCCCTCGCTCATCTCAACTCTTACATTTCTAAAACTAAATATCATTCTTTTGCAGAAATGAAGCCTCCATTTTCTATGGTGGACATTAAAGCTCTTGAACGCAAAATGAGAAAGGACAAGTCTCTAAATCTGGAGATGCTTAATGCATGTCTTGGGCCGGATATCTTTCAACAGATTTATCGACCATTAGCAGCGATTGGATTGCTTCCCTTCTTGACACAATTGCCGGTCAAGAACATACCTGACTATGTCACCGAGTTCTACTACAATGCAACTATCAACGACGACAACATCATCTCCACAGTAAAGAATCAGGTGATCACAGTCACAAAGAACACGATGATATCAACTCTACACCTCCCTGGCACAGGTGCAGACGTGATGAACCTAAATCTGCCATCCAAACATGAGCTATGGAAAATCTAGAAGCTTCCTCATGTGCACCACAACGACAGTTCGTACAGATTAAAGGAGAGCTTGCAAAGTGATATCATCCAGCTTCTAGATATCACCAGCCATATTATCCATGTCGACTTTGAGATCGTTCATCTCTCTGAGATCAAGGCTCATATCACTGCAGCCCTCTACTTTGGATGTCAAGCCGACTGGGCTTTATACATCCTGGCACAACTGAGAGCCAACGTCGAGCGAGCAACGTTTGATCCATCAACTGGCACATTCCGAGAAAGAGTCGGCTTTATGAACCGCATAAACCACATCATACAAAGCCAGTTTGATGAGATCACACCAACTGGCAAACTACTTGGAAGACGGGACATGCTCCCCACAATATATTGTCATCCGACCCCAAAGCGCTCACACCCACAAGGGCCTTCCAGCTCAGATCGTGGAAAGGCGCCCTTAGAAGCAACCGTCAGCTCCACTGACGAAAAAGAACTGATGCTGGAGAGTGCATCTCTTTTAAGGCTGAGTGATCAGCCCACAATATCAACCAGCTCCCAACCTCCACCTTTAGTCCAAAACGACTATATTGAGGTTGATTTAGAAGAGGTTCTCGACCACCAGCTCCGAAGCTGCTTTGGTCTCATTGAGGCCTCCGACTCCTCCCTCTTCGCGCAATTGCGGCGGTACTTGCAGTATCATATTTGGCGCTTTCAACTGGATGAGTCAACTATGTTTCACCTCATCCATACCTGTGGCTCAGCCTTCTGGATCAGAGAGGGATCATGGAATCGAAACTGGATGAATCATCTACTTTCCTCGCCTCCAAAGCTTTCGAAGATCATGGATTCAATGATCAAGTTACTCCAGCTTGGTATACCCTCCGATGCCCCACTCCCCGACAATGAACCAACCAATTCCTCATGCGCACCCGTCGTTGGTGATCCACCACTCCCTTCAACTGATGAAATCTTCACCAGCTTGGCCCCCATGAGCTTCAAAGATCAAGATATCTCTGATCCAGGTCAGTTCATGCCAACTGAAGATGCCTATGCATGGCTTTCTACGCCCATGCAAATATCTTCAGTTCCTGCAGCTCATGATGGCAATTTGGCAACCGCCTTCACTTTTCTGCCAAATTTGTCATTACCATCATGTGATCCTCTTCACCTTTTGAATGATGCCAAAAAGGGGAAAGATGGACAATATGATGATGGACAGTATGATGGATGCATGACTCTTTGGGACCAAATTCAAAGAGAAATTCATTATGAGGGGGAAGCATGGACACTACAAGGAATCCAAGGAAGAGGAGAATCGAGCAGAAGGAAAAAAAGCAATCGGAGCAACATTCAGGAAGTAGATTAGTAGTCTTAACTACTAACTCTTGAATCTCTTGAAGTTATGCCTTAAAATGAATATATAATACAAGTTTTGATCTTGATTTTGCTTCAAGCTTGAATAGTTTGACATAATTCATTATGCCCTAATACTTCAGTCATGCTCTGATACTTGAATGAGAATCATGAATAAGCCCAAATTGCTTTTAAAACTAACATGCTTTGATATTTTAATGATAAGCATAAATGACAATTGCTCTAAAAATTAAATAAAAATCTTGAGTCAATCTATCTCAATATGCTACGAATATGACATGCTCTGATATCTGAATGATAAGCATGAATAACAAAAGCTCTAATAACTGAATAAAAATCATGAGCCAATTTATCTCAATATGCTACGAATGTGCACTAAATGAAAGATTCTATTTAATGCATTTGCTACACTTGCAGTTTTTCCATCATCATCAACAAAGTTTTGACATCATCAAAAAGGGGGAAATTGTTAGGAAAAACTATCAAGGAACCCCTAAATCAGGCTTTGATGAGATGTCAAAATTATTTATGAAAAATTGACCAAAATTCAAGCTGTAGATCGAAGCTAATCAGCCCAGGGCATCATCGAAGAAAAACTCTAGAAGAGTCAAAGTCAACCAATCTGAAGAATGACCCACAAGTTGAAAGACACGTCATCCAGTCTAAAGTTCAACTTGGCTGAGGAATAATACCGATCAAAGCAAGCTGACAATCGAGTCAGCTGAACTGATAGAGAAAGGAGTTGACCAAAGATTGAAGAAGCTGATAGAATATCAGTTTATACCAGAGACTGACAGTAGCCAACTGGAACAATGGTTAATCTCAGCTGCCAAGCCCAGAACTGCCAACTGGAGCAATGGTCAATCTCAGCTGACAAGCCCAGAACTGCCAACTGGAGCAATGGCCAATCTCAGCTGACAAGCCCAGAACTGCCAACTGGAGCAATAGCCAATCTCAGCTGACAAGCCCAGAACTGCCAACTGAATCAATGGCCAATCTCAGCTGACAAGCCCAGAAATGCCAACTGGAGTAACAGGCAGACTCAGCTGATAAGCCCAGAACTGCCAACTGGAGCGATAGCCAGACTCAGCTGACAAGCTCAGAACTGCCAGCTGGGACGATACTGCAACAGAAATCCAAAACTGCCAACTGAAATTCCAAACTGCCAAGAGAGCTGAAGCCAGAAGACTCCTGGAGTGTATTGCTTAAATCAACGTATCTTGGAATAAATGATCCTTCAAAGATCCTGGAATTCAATGAATATCGATTGGCAGAGTAACGGCTACTTCAACCAAATGATCCAAGCGATCATTTAAGACCACATGCCACTGATGAGCCAACAGAGCCACTGATCAAATGGACAATGGAGCTCAACGGTCATAAAATCACTCATCTTTAAAAGACGGGTGAATCAGAGTTTTAAACACTTTTCGCAAACATAACCTCTTGCCAACCTTCGTATATACAAGCAGAGCTTTTCTTTCTCCCTCCCACTTAAGCTCAAGTGCAACGTTTGATAGAAACTGTGAAAGTCAAACTGAGAAGATGAATTCACTGAATCAAGACATCCAGCCAGCTGTTGACGAACCTGCCAGGGCAGCCTTCTCAGTTTTCAGCTATTCAAGATCAACTACTCAGCTCAATCAAAGGAGCACATCAGTTGATACCCCCTTGTTCAAGACTAACCTCTTGAAGATCGAAAGAGATCTAAAACCTTGTAAAGACGACAATAGCACCTACCTTCCTAGCGAGCAGTTACGGACTTCAAGTGTGAGCTGTCGACCAGCTGAGGTAGCGAGCAGTTACCAGGTTCAGCCAACTGTCCTTCATTGTGTAATTTTTAAAGGAACTCAAGTTATATAGTGAAGTTGCCCTTCTGCGGAAGGAAGAGAGGACGTAGAAGTTTGAGACTTCGAACCTCTATAAATCTCTTGTGTGTTGTACTTATTGATCATTGCATATCTCTAACTGCACACAACATCACACAAGCTGCACTCAAACTGTCTCAACTGATTATCAAGTTGGTGCATAGATAAGTTTCTTCAAGCGAGTCAATGGTCCCTATTTTCCGCATCTAAAGTAAAAGATTTTGAATCAGTTTATTCATCCCCCCTCTAAACATGTGCTTGTGAGGAGTGGCATGGAAAGTGCATCCTGAATCAATTAACCATTCATTTTCATGCATATATTTAGAAACTGCATTGGAGTAATTGATAAATTGACAATCATATGCAGTGTGGACCATATAAATGCCATCTCCCTCATAATAGTCATAATTCACAGTGTCTTCATGCACATTATTTGCACCTTCATAAACATGATTAGCACGATGATCATAATTCCCAAAAACTTTATTCTTTTTAGGCATTTTGCATCTGTTAGAAAAATGACCAGGTTTACCACAATTCCAGCAAGTTTTTCTAGGCTTCTGGTCAAACGTATGATTCTGAGCATAATTAGGAGCATGATTATGATGTTGGTTTTGCCCTAATTGCATATCCCTCCTATGTCTTTCAGCTGCAAGTACACTAGGATTCTCAGGATTCGGAGGTCTATTAAAGCCATTTGGA
Organism: Perilla frutescens; assembly: GCA_026008535.1. Lineage (NCBI taxonomy): Eukaryota > Viridiplantae > Streptophyta > Magnoliopsida > Lamiales > Lamiaceae > Perilla > Perilla frutescens. Next base: position 26,694,433 of record BRKX01000019.1, read on the forward strand.
GGATTTCTATTAATATTCCTATTCACATACATGATCTCATTCTGCAAAGGTTTGGATTTTAACTTTTTAAGCTCATTTTCTTTAGCTTTCAAGCCTGTTACAATCATATTACAAGTAACTTTTGACCCACCATATTTCAAAGCAGATTTGACCTCAGAAAATGACTCAGGAATAGCACCTAATAGAATTTGCGCAGCATATTTTTCATGCGTATCATCACCAGCAAGTTTCAAGTCTTGAAGCATCCATTTGATAATTCATAAATTGATCTTGTAAAGCATATACAGACTCTTCAGAAGTAGCAGTATATAGAGAATTCAAATCATCCCATAAATCCTTAGCACATCGATGATGAGACACTTTCCTAAGAACAGTACTACTCAAATTCAATAAAATGGTAGCCCTAGCACTATCATTCATATCATGCAACTTCTCATCATCCACAGATTTATCAATTTTAGTAAAAATCGCTTTATGAATCTTTTCTTTTGTCAAATTGCACTCAATTCTAGTTTTCCAATCCTGAAAATCATTTCTACCATCAAAAGGCGCCATATGGAGGTTATTCATGATTATATGTAGACACAGAAGTCACAAAAGCAACAGGAAGGCAAATAATCACCAGAATATCAGAGAACACAACAGAGCGATCACAAAACCGGGAGGGAACACCTCCAACACACAGAAACAAGTACACACGGGGGATAAAGTGCTGAGGCTAGCCCAGTTCTCAGCTTAGATTTATCTGTGGAGCAAGGATTCACTCAGGACAACCCCAAAACTTGTTTCAGTAGCAACTGACTCAAATACCGTAGTCAGTTTCTCAGAAACTCACAAAACTTGGAGTTTCACCAGGTTTTCACCACCAAACACAACCAAAAGTACTCACAGAGATATCACAGCAAAAATTAAAGAACGCGGAAGCAAGGTATAGGATCGCAAGATACCAAACAAAAAGAAGAGATAAATCAACAATAAATTTTCAAAAAACACAATATCTCAAAAAAATTTCCAACAAATAACACAAAACTCCAAAAAATTCTCCCACAACACCACCAAAACGCCAATAATCTCCCAAACTCCACAATACCAAGCCTAAGTTCTATGGAGCTTAGAGTTTCGCCACTTTACCAGAGCAGATCCTCCCGGGAAGGGGAGAAATCTGACCTACCATGTTCCTTGCTCGTCGGGAGCGAAACGGCACAGCCAATGGCGGCGGGGTGCGCTGGTGCGAGTCGGAGGGTGCCCCGGCAAGGGTCTCCGTGGCTCTGATACCACTGTTGGGTATCCGCGCCCTGCCGGGGTTCACCGTCTTGGTTCCCGACTCGTCCTGTCAGCCACACGTACGCCTGCCTTTGATTGAACACAAGAGAAGTGGCAGCAACTTTGAAATTCTTTCAACTTTAGTTTTCTGCTCCAGCAGCAAGTTGCTTGAGTATGACGGGCTGCAACGTTGAGTTTATGAGCAGCACGATACAGCAACTTTGGTGGAAAGGATCTGCAAACAACCTGCAAAAACTCAAGAGTTAATTCAAAGAGGTAAACTAGCGGCAGACTCCCAATCTCTCAATATATATGAATCTGTAACAGAAAGAATGAAATAGAGCAGATAGTTCAATGGTCTTCTCTGGTTGACAGCAACGTTGAGGACTTGGAGTGCAGCAGCAACTTGTTGTGAATGCCGGTCGATTTCTCAGGTAATGAGAGTGTCTAGGAGCAGCCGGCGTCTTCTTCCGGAAACTACAGATCACAGCAGGCGTCACAAGTTCCGGCAGAGGACTGCTCTTCTTCACAGTAGCAACTTCGTCGACTTTCAGATGCAACAGCGGAGCAGAGACTTGTTGAGACTTCCGGTCGTCTTCTCCGGTGATGAAGCGATGCAGCAGCGACGTCGAGACTTTCTGTGAATTTGCAACTTCAATAAGAACAGATTTAAATGCCTATGATCAATAGAATCAAACCCCAAAACTGAAAATATATCGATATATGAATATATATATATATATGATAATAGAAAAATAAGAAAATTGAAGAAGATTGGTTGGCTCAGAATCCAAATAGGCAGCGGCGGCGTCGACTTCCGGCAACAATAATCGATCAGTCAGGCTTCAAGAACAGGTCACGAGCAAGAAGGGAAAAGGGGCAGAACACGGCCAAGCTAATCGACACTCCCTCATGAAGCTTGCACACACACTCGACGCCAACAGGACACCGATGAACAGGGAATCCGGTGAGGAGTTTGATCGGGAATAGCAGAGCCCGATTCCAGAGTGTTTTTCTCAAGCTGCAATTCATTTAAGCGGCGCGGGTAGGTTTTAACCAGAAGAAGGAGAGTAATTATGGCTAATTAGGGAGATTTGGGCTAGAATAAGAATATGGGCTATCAAACAAATAATTCATAAGCCCATTAAGGATCATTGGGCCAACAAATCTCCACATTTCCACCTTTGGCCCACTGATCATTATGTCGCCAAGGAAGAAAATACCACACACCTTAACATGGATAACATCATCGCCTATTTTTACTCACGTTTATCACGAAGACAAGACAAGAGTGGGAGAGAACAATACTATGCGTATTTGAACTCAATCTCAACACTAGAGACCAATCCTTTTGCAAATCATCTCCAGTCACTTGATGACTATCCTTGATCGAGATGCAACCTAGCACAGTACCAACGGGAAAAACTAACCAACACACAAAAAACAAGTAGAGACAAAACACAAAAACAAATAAGGTATCCAACCAAAAGACTAGAATACCATCACATAAAGCTCACATAGAAGAATTTAACCAAGATCAAAGTTCAAAGATCTCTTGCAGGATAATAGCTTTGCAACTTGAAAGCACTTAGTGCCCATATCCGCAGGGTTAAATTCAGATGGGATCTTATCAAGCAACACTTGATGACTATCCTTGATCGAGATGCAACCTAGCACAGTACCAACGGGAAAAACTAACCAACAATATCCAAAAAAAAATAAAATCAAAGTATAGTAACTAATGAAATGCAATTGTTTCTAATGACGTGATAATCTGACATATTAAAAACCAGATCGATAACTTGTTACACGTAATATATATATATATAGGGGTGGATTATAATGGGAACTAGGTATTCCCGTGAGAACTATAAACCATGCTTATTTAATATGATTTTGTAGATTATCTTGTTGTATTTTAGTGCTATTGTAACTAGCACTAAAATACAACAAGATAAGCTATAAATTTTTTTTAAAAAAAATTAGCACTAAAATACAATAAAATAAGCTATAAAATTGCACTAAATAAGCATGGTTTATAGTTCTTACGCGAATACCTAGTTCTCATTTGAACCAAATCCTATATATATATATATATATTATTCTAATTTTTCTTTGTTAATTTATATATATTTTTAATGAATTATATTAATAAATTATATTTATTATTCTATTTTTTTAATTATTACCGTGTCTTGTCGTTATCTTGTTATTATCATGTCATGTCAGCACAATAAAATATTATGTATGTCATGTTCATATCATGTTATTGTTGTGACAAAATTATCGTGTCCGTGTTCGTGTCAGATATAGTTATTTTACACTTTAGAATGCTTAAGTTGTGATTTCATAATATTTTTTCACATTTACGATTCTTGTAATTTAACTTGAAGAGAAGAATGACATAATATATATATATAGGGGTTGGTTATAATGCGTACTAGGTATTCGCGTGAGAACTAGGTACCATGCTTATTTAATAAGATTTTATAACTTATCTAGTTGTATTTTAGTGCTTGTTTAATAAGATTTTGTAGTCGGGTCATCCTGGTTCAGCTGTGACCCGGCATACATTGACATCCATTCGTTTATTGTGTCGAGGACAACATGTTCGGTTCACTCACATCCCTCGTGAGGGAAACCGAGCTGCTGATTTCCTTGTTGGTAGGGGGCCCAGACCCCTACTCTCACTTTCTGTGATACTGGTTCTGCCCCCACGTCATCTTCTCTCCATTGTTCGGATGGATCAGTTGGGTTATCCCAACTTCAGATATTGGTATAGTTAGATGATGTTGGTCTTATCTTGTTCGTTTCATCTTTGGTTTATTTGTTCTTGTTTGGAGTTGCAGTCGGTTTGTGGTTGTGCTCCACGTTTGGTTTCTTCTTGTGGTTTTGGGGATAGGAGTCGGTTTGTGGCTGCATCTTCTTTGTTTGGTTGTTTTTTTCTTGTTCGAGTACTTGGTTAGGGGTGTGTTCACTTTTGGGACACATCCCTCCCATGACTTTGTACGAGATGATTGAGTATATATATACAGGTTGGGCATGGTGCCGGATACCCCACCCCTCTTAGGGGTGTTTTTTAAAAAAAAAAAGCTATAATTTTTTTTAAAAAAAAATAGTACTAAAATATAATAAAATAAGTTATAAAATTGTACTAAATAAGCATGGGGAAAGTTCTCACGCGAATACCTAGTACTCATTTGAACCTATTCCTATATATATATATATATATATATATATATATATTGTTATGCTATTTTTATATTTCAAAATGTTTAATTTGTTATTTGTTAAAGTTTGTTTCACATTGAAGATGCTCATAGAAAATAGAAATGGTGATATTATATATTTGACCTTGAGAGCATCTACAATAAAAATTCCATGAAGGTATCACTTCATTTGGTTTTGAAGAGAATATCATGGATGAATGTATATACCAGAAGGTTAGAGGGAGTCACATTTGTTTTCTATTTCTATATGTGTGGATGACATTTTTGCCACTAATGATAAGGGTTTGTTATATAAGGTGAAACCATTTCTCTCGAAGAACTTTGATATGAAGGATATGGGTGAGGCATCTTTTGTCATTGGCATAAAGATCCATAGAGATAGATCTCGAGGTATTTTAGATTTGTCTCAAGAAACGTACGTTAGCAAAGTTCTTGAGAGATTTCGCATGAAAGATTGTTCACCAAGTGTAGCACCTATTGTGAAGGGTGATAAATTTAGTTTGAATCAATGTCCCAAAATGAGCTTGAATGAGAACAAATGAAAATCATTCCATATGCTTCAGCCATAGGAACTCTTATGTATGCACGGGTCTATATTAGACCTGACATTGCATTTATTGTTGGAATGTTGGGAAGATACCAGAGTAATCCAGGTCTTGATCACTGGAGAGCTGCAAAGAAAGTGTTGGGATACCTCCAAGGTACAAAAGATTATATGCTCATGTATAGACGAACTGAAACTTTGGAAGCTATAGGCTACTCGGATGCAGATTTTGATGGTTGTGTTGATTCTCAAAAATCAACATCCAGTTATGTTTTCATATTTGCCAGTGGAGCAATTTCTTGGAGAAGTACAAAGCGGACTTTGACTGCTACTTCTACTATGGAAGCAGAGTTCGTATCATGTTTTGAATCTACTTGCCATGGTGTATGGTTGAAGAGTTTCATATCTGGGTTTAAGAGTTGTCGACTCTATATCTAGGCCATTGACAGTGTATTGTGATAATTTAGCTACATTGTTTATGGCTAAGAATAATAAAAGTGGTAGTCGAATTAAGCACATCGACATCAAGTACTTAGCCATAAGAGAGCGTGTTAAGGAAAAGAAAGTGATCATTGAGCACCTTAGCATTGAATTAATGATTGCCTATCATTTAACTAAAGGCATGCCACCTAAGAAATTTAAGGATCATGTAGTAAGGACGGGTGGTTCCATAATGTAATTTTTAAGTTGTACGTACATTATTGTTGTTTTCAAAATTCATATTCAGTTAATATTTTCTCTTTTACTTATGTGCACAGATTTTGGGTTTGAGAAATATCATTAATGTTTGGACCTAGAATAAACATGACGTTTATTCATTAAGTTATATTTTGTGGAATCAAGGCATATAATAATACATGGAAAATAACACTCGCTTCAGAGAACCTATCACCATGATTCATGTGTTTTGTTTCCTATAGTTGTGAATATAGTAATATGTGAACCAAGTGGGAGAATGTTAGATTTAATATTTTAATTTTTCAATAAGTCAATAAATTCAAATATTAAAGACTCCTAAAGTGGTTCTACATATTCCTATTTTTAAGCAAAATGATTAACTTCCTACTATCACTATTTTATTAAGGGTAAATTGGCTTAAAATACACGAACTTTGGGGTCATTTTGGTTTTTCACACGATTTTAAAAACATAGTTTCAATAACACGAACTTAACCTCTTTTTGGTTTTTCACATGATTTTTAAATTCCGGCAAGTTGAATCTGACATGGCAGTCGGAACTGCCACGTGGCAGTCGGAGATGCCACGTGTACATCTACGTGGATATCAAATTGCCTTAAAATACACAAACTTTCGACTGATTTTGTTTTTTCACACAAATTTAAAAATATCAATTTTAGTTTTTTTTTTTGCTTTTTTTGTGTAATACGGAAAATTCGTCGATTATTACTATAAAGTTGTTGTAGTAGACATTGTGAAATATTTTGATTTTTCTTAGTTGATGCAATATATAAAATTTAGGTTTGAAAAAATTAAATAAAATAACTATCGGACCTTTTTAGTTCTCTATTTGAAGAAAAATTTAAACAATATGACTTAAACTAGTGTAATGGTATACATAATTGAATTCTGAATACAACAAACATCAAATCATAAAAAGTGGTCAATGACATATCGTATATATTGATGAATAATATTACACAATTAATTAATTAAGTTTACAAATAAATTGATCACGTAGTAACTACATATTAATTTTTCATATATGTTTAATAACATATTTTGATATAACTTTATATGTTAGATAATCTCAAATTATATCAGAAGATGCTATTATACATATATGAAAAATTAATATGTAGTTACTACGTGATCAATTTATTTGTAAACTCAATTAATTAATTGTGTAATATTATTCATCAACATATAGGATACGTCATTGACCACTTTTTATGACTTGATGATTGTTGTATTCAGAATTCAATTATGTATACCATTACTCTAGCTTAAGTCATATTATTTAAATTTTTCTTCAAATTGAAAACTAAAAAGGTCCAATAGTTATTTTATTTATTTTTTCGAACCTAAGTTTTATATATTGCATCAACTAAGAAAAATCAAAATATTTCACAATGTCTACTACAACAACTCTATAGTAATAATCGACGAATTTTCTGTATTACACAAAAAAAGCAAAAAAAAAAACTAAAATTGATATTTTTTAATTTGTGTGAAAAACCAAAATCAGTCGAAAGTTTGTGTATTTTAAGACAATTTGATATCCACGTAGATGTACGCGTGGTATCTCCGACTGCCACGTGGCAGTTCCGGCTGCCACGTCAGATTCCACTTGCCGGAATTTGAAAATCATGTGAAAAACCAAACAGAGGTTAAGTTCGTGTTATTGAAACTACATTTTTAAAATCGTGTGAAAAACCAAAATGACCCCAAAGTTCGTGTATTTTAAGCCAATTTACCCTTTTATTAACTTCTATGATGGATAGAAGTGAACCGTTTTTTTCCATCAGTTAAAAGGGTGCTAAGTTTTTTTTTCATATCGTTCCATACACCATCTCTGAAGAAAAAGAAAAAACTTAGAAGCACCTATATGCCAAGATTTTAATTTTAGAGTTCAAGGCTCTCTCTAGATTCGATAAAGTTAAACATGGAATCTCTCAAGTCTAACAAGTATAAGCAATGGCTAGAGGTATCACTACAAGAAAAACGCTCATATACTACACTATTTAGACTACGGTTTTTTCAAAAAACCGTAGACTATTAGTTTTAGACTATGGTTTTTCGAAAACCGTAGTCTATATGCGCGTCTACATTTCTTAAGACAACGATTTTAAAAAATACCGTAGTCTATGTGCGTATTTTTTTTCTTAAGACTACGGTCGTTTCAAAACCGAATTCTATGTACACGTATTTGATTTTTTAAGACTACGTTAATTTGAAAACCGTATTTTATGCGCGTAACTTTAGTTTCTTAAGACTACAGTGGTTTCAGATCCGTAGTCTATGTACATAAAAAAATTAAAATTATATTAGGAAACCAGAAAACTGAAATAATCAAAATATCTAGTATTTATTTTATTCTTTAAAAAGAATGAAAAAATATTAATTAAGAAGATAAATTATAAAGATATTTAGGAAGATAAAATTTTATATAAAATAAAACTTTATAGGCTAGAAAAAAAAATGCTACCTCTAAAATTCGAACCATGGACTATTGAAATTAAAGAACTTAACTAACTTAACCAAAGATTTAAATGTTATCCAAAATGCTTCATTTTTATATATATTACTATTGATATGATATCTTCTAGAATAAAATATAACACAGCAGAACCCTAAGTTTCAATTTCTCCAATTTCATTTTCGCGCAGCCACTAATTTTCTTCATCAGAAAATTCATCCTACGACGCAGAGGTCGTCGAGAGCAGATCCGACAATGCTATACCTGAAGGGTGTGGTTACCGACATCATACACGACCCCGGGCTCGGCGCTCCACTGGCCCGCGTGACCTTCTACTATCTCTTCCGGTACCAACAGCAGAAGGAGCTGTTCGTGGCGACGAAGGGCACTTACACCAGTCAGTTCATCTACTGCGGTAAGAAGACTGACCTCGTCATCAAAAACGTATTGTCCCTGGGATATATTCCTGAAGGCGCCATCTTTTGCAACGTCGAGAACCACATCGGCGATCGTGGGGTTCTCGCTAGGGCTTCTAGAGATCCTGTTGTCGTAATCTCATACAACTCTTGCTCTGAATCTGTGTTGGCTTCTGTTGGTTTTGTATACTAGAAGACTTGTCTTTGTATACTTTTTCTGATGATATGAAATGAAAGTTATTGCAGTCACTATTTGCATTTAGATTATATTCTATAATTGTTCTATGCAATATTCCATATACTTACATTGTAGATGATATGGTATGGGGAGTCACACGGTAAGATCATATCATTAGAACATTGTCTTGTATTAAAGAGCTCAGGGCTTAGATGGTCATGAACACACCATCGGTACACCATAGAATAATCTGATAAGTTGGTTTGTCTTGACTAACTGATTATTCTAGTGCACTTGTTAGTCTATTGAGGAAGATCATGATAGGATACTATTCTCTGTCTCTGACCCAGTTAGTGAGAGAATAAAGATCCATAGAGTTCGGGTTCTGAACTCATGTGATATTGGCAAGCATATGTGTGCGTGGTTTGTTACTTTGATTTATCAAAGGGTGAGATCTTTTCGTAGATCAATAAACTCGATAACTTGGGTAATGACAGTGTATGCATAATGTCTTGAGCAGTATGCATGAGCACTGTGTCCTGGTATGCCAGGTTGATGATGTTCTCTTGAGGAAACATGAGTTCATGTTGAAACCCTGCAGGTGGAATTTATTCCTCACATGGTAAAGCTTGTGTGGTACTACTCAAGGTTTTAGATGTTAATTAATTATAGCTGTCAGAGGCTGACATAATTAATTAATGACCATTATATCTTAAACACGGGGAATGGCTGGACTAAAGGAGAAAGCATATTCGTAAATATGTATTAAATTGGTAGGTCAGTTTTACTTCTTTAGTGGAATAAAAGTAGAACTTAATTTATTTAATTATATCCTAAGTTTATTGGATATTGGATATTAAATAAATTAGTAGGCCAATTTAATATTCTTCTAGATCCCTGTTATAGCCCAATTGACTGAAAGTGGACTGTATATTGAACTTGAGATAGAGGCCCAAACCCAGTAGGGTTGGGATGATGATTTTCGATCACCTCCTATATAAATATAGGAGGGGTGGATCAAAAATTGCAGCATAAGAAATCAGCCCCTCTTTATCTCTCAAGATATCCACAGAATTTGTAACACCCAAAATTCTATAATTTAAAATATTAACCTTTCTATTCTTTAAAACAGAAATTGACTAACAATAATAACAATTCAAGTATTTTTTTTTCGTTTCTAAAATAATCATGCTAGAAATCTCAAGTAAGAAAATAGAGCATAATATATATATATATATATTTAGAATATAAATAATTAAATCGAAATACCTGCATTTCATAAACGCTGAGTTCATTTCAAAGAGAAAACTTATAATTTATAATATAAAATTTATATTAGAGACATAAATAAAATCATAGCTTGATTTAATTCAAAAGGCAATCATCATGAACATCAAGTTCAAAATAACTTATCACAAAGCAACAAGGTCAAAAGATTGAAATAATTAACTCAAACATCAAAACCATGTCCACCCCATTTCCTTCACGCTGCTCCAAACTCACTAACCTGAAACATTAAAAACATGGGAGTGAGTACTCTTAAAACGTACTCAGTGGTGGAGACTGTGAGCATTTCTTTCTATTTATCCAGCTGAATTAAATCGCAGGAATATTGGATTTAGGGTACTCTTCTTCTGATTCTAGAATACATCTTGAACTATGCATAGGACATATTATGGTACGTATAAAACGCTTCTGTGCGTTTGAAACGCTATTCTGATCTGATGCGTATAAAACGCTATCCATATTCCATCCACGACAATTCAAGTTGGATTAAAAACATTTCTGACTCAAATAGCATATAACATATACATTTATTTCAAAAATAATAATTTCACCCACCTGATAATAGAGGGCACGTAAAATCAAGCAGAGTATCATATAGTAGACGAGGGTCTTAATTGCGCCGCACCTAGTTTCAAAATAATTTTAAATAAATCATTTGAGTCAACTATAAATTAAATAAAATTTCAAAATGAGAAATTTCATGGGCTTATTTAATCAATTATATACATAAAATTATTGGCCAAAATCTATATTCTAAAAAAAATTTAAGGTTAGATTTTAGGTTTAAAATAAAATAAGAGAGCTAAATCTAGAGTTCATAATCTTTTGAAATCATTAGTAATTTCTAAGAACAAATGGATCATAAATGCAAAGAATTTTAATTATTACTAACCCCCCACCTCTTTCTCTTTAAAATCACGACAACAACTAATTAGAAATCAAAATCTTAAGTCAACTCCCTCTCTCTCTCTCTCTCTCTCTCTCTCTCTCTCTCTGATCTCCCTGCTGTAAACAAGAACAAAATAGAAATCCCAAAGTCAAATTACTTGCCTAAATCCCTAAATCCCCAAATTTCATTTCCAATTCCCTAATTCTTCTTCCCCCTTCTTCTTCTTTTCCCCGACAATGGTGAGCTCACCGCTGCCCGCCGATGACGCGAAGACCCTGACCCTGACACTGACCTGCGACTGCAGTCACACTTGCTGCGACCTAGACCGACAACTCCAGCCATGAAGCAACCTAAATCCGATGCAAGTACAGCCACAACGACACTACGCTGCTAGTTTTCCGGCGACTCGATTATAAGACTCGACACCATATCAGATCAACGCCGGTCAGTAAAGCAAAACCTCAGCCGCGACTCAGAAAAGCATCGCCAAGACCCGAGCCCAGCCGGCGATGTCGCTCCCCTGCTTCGACTCAACTCAACTGAGTAGAGAGACTCCTACACCCAACCCAGCTCTCTCTATTTCTGTTTATTTATGTTTCTTTCTCCTTTTCTAATTTCGGTAAGTTTATTAGCTATTTCTAAGTTTTAATGTTTAGAAAGTAAACGAAAAAGAATGGAGGAATCTCATGTGTTCTATGGTTTGAAATAGGGATTAGTTAGTACTTGCAGAGGTTGGAGTGGTTATATTTTGAAATTATGAATTTGGAGAAATTTATTGATTGTGCTATGTGGAAACGTGAATTCTCCAATTATGTGTTGGACTGTTGGTGATGTGATGTGATAAATGGAGATAAAATGGGTGTTTGTGTTTGCAAATACATTTATAGAAGTTGGAGAAATAAAATGTTGAGGTTACATTCATCACAAATAGGAGTTAGTTATTATTGAAGTTTCTGTTTCAGAAAGTGATATTGTTGTTTGTGCTAGGATGCTAATCATGGATGATGGTGTAAAAGTATACAATAGTCACAAAAGGTTGAACTTGGAAAGCTTACCCAAAGAAGTTTGATCTTGATGCAGCTCTTCAGTTTGACAGTTTATGGAATCTTTTTAAATATTTGGCGGATTTACTTTGAATTCTAGTCGATTTATTTAGCTTAGTAAGTGGTTAAGATATCTCTTTTTCTGTTATTAAAATACAGAGATTGTGATTTGGTTAACACAGTAAAGGACAAGTGTGTGTTTCTTTTTTTTTTTTTGCTGAATCGTCTTTTATACATATATGTGTCCAACTATTGAAGGAAGAATGAAAACTCATGGTTATCCTATTTAATATATATTTTTTTTAATATCTTTTAATAACTCTTAAAAAGTAGTAATTAAAAAAAAAACCTTATCTAACTAAACAAGACTCAAAGCAGCTTTTGAAATTCAAATATTAATTCAAAATATTTATTATACTAGGGGCGCAATCTCGGACTCTCTAAAATCCAACTAATTTTTATCGAATATTACCAGATAGATATTAAAAAAAATCAAATTTAACGCAATTAAATAATTTAAATTACGTAGAAGTGGATTGTTACAATCCTACCCACTTAAAAAAAATTTCGTCCTCGAAATTTATCTTATTAGATTGTTCTAAGGATGGGTACTTAATTAGGATCTCCTCCTTACATTTCCAAATCGCTTCTTCCTTTCTCATGTCTTCTCTATTGTACTCTAATCAGCAAGACTTGTTGATTTCTTAGCTCGTTTTGTCTCCTTATCGTGAATAGCAATGAGGTATTTCCTATAAGTTAAATCATTATTGAGTTGTATCTCCTCATGATTTATGGTGTGACTCAATTCGTGCAAATATATATTTCATCAACATAGAAATATGAAAGACATTGAGCAATGAACAGTATAGCTAAACGATAAGCTACATCATCGATTTGTTCTAGGATTTCGAGAAGTTCGATAAAACGAGGTCTCAACTTTCATTTTTCCCAAATCTTAACACCCATTTCATAGGAGTGACTTTCAAAAACACTTTGTCACTTACCTCAAAAGATAAATCTTTTCTTCTTCTATTGGCGTACTATCTTTGTCGATCTTGAGCAACTTTAATGTTATCTTGAATCTTCTCAACTGCTTTCACTGTTCCTTCATTAATTTCAGGGCCTAAGATCTTTATCTCCAATTTCATCGCAATACGTTGGCGATCTACACTTTTGTCTGTATATCGCTTTAGACAGAGTCATGCCAATGCTAGAGTGGAAACTATTGTTATAAGCAAATTCCACTAACTGTAAATACGCTTCTTAACTATTTTCTAAATCCATGACGCAAGTCCGTGACATATCTTCCAATGTCTATATAGTCCTTTCTGATTAGCCATTTGTCTAAGGATGATATGCCATTAAAAACTTTAACTTTGTGCCCAAAGCTGCATGTAAGCTCGTTCAAAATCTCAATTTGAAATGAGGATCTCGATATGATATTATTGAGACTCGGACACTATGAAATCAGACTACTTCTTGAATGTATAGTTGAGTAAAATAATCCATGGTAAATGTCATTCTTATATGTAAAAAGTGAGTTGATTTCGTCAATTGATCCACTATAACCCAAATCATATCATTATTCTTAATGGTCTAGGGAAGTCTAACTACAAAGTCCATTGTAATATGCTCTCACTTCCATTCCAGTATCTCCAAAGGATTCGACAATCCTCATGGTCTCTGGTGCTCTGTCTTTACTTGTTGACAAGCTAAACATCGAGCAACATAATCTGCAATTGACCGTTTCATGCCGTACAACCAAAAATTTCTTTTTAAGCCTTGATATATCTTAGTTTTTCTAGGATGTGCCATGTAAGGCGTTCGATGTGCCTCGTCTAAGATTTTTTTTTTTACATTATGCCGTTGTTTGGGACACAAATTCTTCCCTTAAATAGTAGAGTCCCATTTAATGATATTGTGAATCTCTTAGAATCATCTAACACTTCTCTTGCTCGCAGTCATCTTCTTTTCCTCAAGGCGGTATTCCGACTTTATGGTTCTTGCTGGTGATCACCATTGATTGCAGGTGTAAAGATTGCACGTCTAGAATTTAACGTACGCTCGGTACTTACTTGCCGACATCAAGTAGATCGTCTCCTAATAGAATGAACTGAGAAATTATTTAGATATACGCGTCCTACTTTGAGGAGCACTAACTGACACTACTTGGATTCTACTTCCTCCTGGAAAATACCACTACTTATTCTTTCAATCGATGACTAAATGGAATACTGCTATATACTCTTCACTCTATTTCAAGATCCACACTCAAGTTCTATGAGTGGGATTAAAGAGAAACAAACGCCTCTAAGTAAGGGCTTTATCTGATCACAATTGTTTAACAAGATCAAAGGTTAGAAAAGATATAACTCTTGGTTATATATACCAAAAATATTTCCTTTTCAGAGGACTTACAAACTTAAAGGGTTCTCATATATAACAAAGATATGGGAAAAAAAATCAGCGGTTAGCAACTGAGAACCGTGCTGAAATATTTCACAAAGGTATCAGCATAGCCTAACAAGGAAGTGCTATTATTGATTTTTTGATGATCAAGGAGTATCATCTAAAAAAATTACAAATTATCCAAGAGGATATAATCGAAGAATTTCAAATGATATGAAGCTATTGAAGGGTGATTGATTCAATTGATAAGAGAATGAATAAATAGATTCAAAATGAGAATGAATAAATTGATTCTATTGACAAGAGAATGAATAAATTGATTAATCAAAACTTCTTATCATAATGAAACTCTCAATCTACCAAACACTAGGTCTAGCTTCTTAATGATCTTTTTTCAGGTTCTTTCTTTCTTTCTTGAGTGTCACGCATCTTCTTCTTTACGAGGCTACTATAAAATAGCACGAGTCGCTGGGACTCAAATGGCTGCGCTTGGTCAGGAAAACGACATCCGGGGATCTCATCCTATCTACGACAAAGCGACTTGATCTATGGCACCTCCTAGACTCAAAATGATCTGACTTCAACTTCTCCTAGAAATACCGATGAGTATGTCTTCAAATTATTTTGGCTGCAGTCATAACAATGATCTTTGTTTTCTTTAAAAATTGACTTGAAACGAGTGACAACTCCTGGCATTGAACGCGACATGTTCTTGAATGTCCCTCCAATGAATTAACGAGCCTTTATTGAAAGAAATGAATCTTCAATTTTTTTTGTGAGGGATATTTATTCTTCATAGTGAGGCAATTTAAATCTCCATAATCTATACCCATTCTCATACTACTATCTTTCATCTTCACAAACAAGATCGGTACTCCTCACGGTGAAACGCTCAATTGAATATATCCCTTGTTTAGAAGTTCTTAAAGCTGGATCTTCTACTCTTGTAATTCCGATGGTGTCATAAACAACAGTTTCTTCTGTAATTAAAGCAATCGTGAACTCTATTTATCCATTTGGTAGAAATCGAAATATCTTCTTCAGAAACACAAATACAAAGCACGTTGATTTTGTTGGCGTCGTCCGGATAATATTTACCAAGAATTCCTATCATCTTCAATATCTTCACCGCTTTAATTGTCGATATGATTTCTCGTTTTCCATCTAACTTAGCTATATTGAAGATAAACTCTTCATCGTCTAGTTTCTGAAATACAACTGCTCAACCATGATAACCTATTGCCGCCAAACTTCTGCTTAACCGATCTATTCTGAATGTTAAATCGAATTCTCGCTTTCGAAAGCACAAGTAGCCACAAGTCATTTGCTTCCAAAGTCAAATCTAATGTCTTTAACAATCCTATTAGTTCTTAATGTCATTCCTACAGGAATTCTAATATCTAGGGCGAAGTTCTCTAAAAGCGTTTCGTCTAATTAGGGAAACATCTATGGAGGATGCTTCTATGTTCTTCTAAATTTCAAGGATTAAAATAATTTCTTTCTCATTCATCATGCATTGCAACATAACAAAACTTCATTGAATAAATCACTTTTCAACATATCTCATTCTTCACATAGTATCCATAATCTTCTTAATGTTCACTACATTAAACAACTTTGCAAAATAAATAAATCAAGCAAAGTACCTTGGAGCAGGAGCACGTGGTAGAAATGGGTGGTGTATCATAAAATCAAACAATAAAAATTGTTTCAAACACATTAAGTCTACAGGAAGGTAAACCTGGCTCTGATACCACTAAATGTAACACCCTAAATTCTATAATTTAAAATATTAACCTTTTTATTCTTTAAAACAGAAATTGACTAACAATAATAACAATTCAAGTATTTTTTTTTCATTTCTAAAATAATCATGCTAGAAATCTCAAGTAAGAAAATAGAGCATAATATATATATATTTTTTTAGAATATAAATAATTAAATCGAAATACCTGCATTTCATAAACGCTGAGTTCATTTCAAAGAGAAAACTTATAATTTATAATATAAAATTTATATTCGAGACATAAATAAAATCATAGCTTGAGTTAATTCAAAATGCAATCATCATAGAACATCAAGTTCAAAATAACTTATCATAAAGCAACAAAGTCAAAAGATTGAAATAATTAACTCAAACATCAAAACCATGTCCACCCCATTTCCTTCACGCTGCTCCAAGCTCACTAACCTGAAAACATTAAAAACATGGGAGTGAGTACTCTTAAAACGTACTCAGTGGTGGAGACTGTGAGCATTTCTTTCTATTTATCCAACTGAATTAAATCGTAGGAATATTGAATTTAGGGTACTCTTCTTCTGATTCTAGAATACATCTTGAACTATGCATAGGACATATTCTAGTGCGTATAAAACGCTTCTGTGCGTACGAAACGCTATTATGATCTTAGGCGTATAAAATGCTATCCATATTCCATCCACGACAATTCAAGTTGGATTAAAAACATTTCTGACTCAAATAGCATATAACATATACTTTTATTTCAAAAATAATAATTTCACCCACCTGATAATAGAGGGCACGTAAAATCAAGCAGAGTATCATATAGTAGACGAGGGTCTTAATTGCGCCGCATCTAGTTTCAAAATAATTTTAAATAAATCATTTGAGTCAACTATAAATTAAATAAAGTTTCAAAATGAGAAATTTCATGGGCTTATTTAATCAATTATATACATAAAATTATTAGCCAAAATCTATATTCTAAAAATAATTTAAGGTTAGATTTTAGGTTTAAAATAAAATAAGAGAGCTAAATCTAGAGTTCATAATCTTTTGAAATCATTAGTAATTTCTAAGAACAAATGGATCATAAATGCAAAGAATTTTAATTATTATTAACCCCCCACCTCTTCCTCTCTAAAATCACGACAACAACTAATTAGAAATCAAAATCTTAAGTTAACTCTCTCTCTCTCTCTCTCTCTCTCTCTCTCTCTCTCTCTCTCTCTTCTTTCTCTTATCTCCCTACTATAAACAAGAACAAAATAGAAATCCCAAAGTGAAATTACTTGCCTAAATCCCTAAATCCCCAAATTTCATTTCCAATTCCCTAATTCTTCTTCCCCCTTCTTCTTCTTTTCTCCGACAATGGTGAGCTCACCGCTGCCCGCCGATGACGCGAAGACCCTGACCTGCAGTCACACTTGCTGCGACCTAGACCAACAACTCCAGCGACTCGATTATAAGACTCGACACCATATCAGATCAACACCGGTCAGTAAAGCACAACCTCAGCCGCGACTCAGAAAAGCATCGCCAAGACCCGAGCCCAGCCGGTGATGTCGCTCCCCTGCTTCGACTCAACTCAACTGAGTAGAGAGACTCCTACACCCAACCCAGCTCTCTCTATTTCTGTTTATTTATGTTTCTTTCTCCTTTTCTAATTTCGGTAAGTTTATTAGCTATTTCTAAGTTTTAATGTTTAGAAAGTAAACGAAAAAGAATGGAGGAATCTCATGTGTTCTATGGTTTGAAATGGGGATTAGTTAGTACTTGCAGAGGTTGGAGTGGTTATATTTTGAAATTATGAATTTGGAGAAATTTATTGATTGTGCTATGTGGAAACGTGAATTCTCCAATTATGTGTTGGACTGTTGGTGATGTGCTGTGATAAATGGAGATAAAATCGGTGTTTGTGTTTGCAAATATATTTATAGAAATTGGAGAAATAAAATGTTGAGGTTACATTCATCACAAATAGGAGTTAGTAATTATTGAAGTTTCTGTTTCAGAAAGTGATATTGTTGTTTGTGCTAGGATGCTAATCATGGATGATGGTGTAAAAGTATACAATAGTCACAAAAGGTTGAACTTGGAAAGCTTACCCAAAGAAGTTTGATCTTGATGCAACTCTTCAGTTTGACAGTTTATGGAATCTTTTTAAATATTTGGCGGATTTACTTTGAATTCTAGTCGATTTATTTAGCTTAGTAAGTGGGTAAGATATCTCTTTTTCTGTTATTAAAATACAGAGATTGTGATTTGGTTAACACAGTGAAGGACAAGTGTGTGTGTTTTTTTTTGCTGAATCGTCTTTTATACATATACGTGTCCAACTATTGAAGGAAGAATGAAAACTCATGGTTATCCTATTTAATATATATTTTTTTTAATATCTTTCAATAACTCTTAAAAAAGTAGTAATTAAAAAAAATAATAATAAATAAACCTTATCTAACTAAACAAGACTCAAAAGCAGCTTTTGAAATTCAAATATTAATTCAAAATATTTATAATACTAGGGGCGCAATCTTGGACTCTCTAAAATCCAACTAATTTTTATCGAATATTACCAGATAGATATTAAAAAAAATCAAATTTAACGCAATTAAATAATTTAAATTATGTAGAAGTGGATTGTTACAGAATTCACAAACCTATCTAGTAGATTTCAGCCCACTCTGAATTTAGATACAGTCTGGCAATACAACAGAAGATCTTGGAGTTGAATACTGTGTGGCCGATTTTTGAGAGATAGGTGGCGTCTATTCCTGATTTATTCAATAGCAAGATTAGTCATGTAATCTTGTCCTCAGACCATCTATCGATTTGTAAGTAGATTCATTTCTATGCATTCCGCTTTATTAGATTCGAATTTGCCTTACATGTTAATTCTGTTAGACTGTGATAAACATGCATGTGATATAAAATTATGCTTTTCATGAACATGGATTAAAGAACAACCAAATAGATCATGCGGTGGTTTAATTCGAAAAAACCCCAACAGTGGTATCAGAGCCAAGTTTTGGCACTGTTCTAGGATTAATCGAAGCATGAATTCAAATTACATATTAAATTTGATGATAAATTTATGGTATTTAAATTTTCAGATTTAATTGTGCATGTATTTCGATTTTATGGTATTCAAAACTTGGAAGAATTTTTGGATTGAATTCGAAAATTCTAGTTTTGAATTTGGGATGATATTTGATGGTCTTCAAATTTCCAGATTTATGTCTCATAATTTTCGAAAATTTGGTGTTCAAAATTTTCGAATTTTGATGTGTTATTTTTCCCTAATTTGTGTTATAATTTTCGATCACTATGAATTAAACATTGGATGGTTTTTTTATCAAGATAAAAATTTCTAGTTTTAATTTGGATGTGTTTCGAAAATTATGGTGATTAGAAAAAGGATAGGTAATTTTTGGTGTATATCAAAAGTTGTCTAATTCTAATCTAGATGGGTTTGAAATTAGAATTTTAAATTTGGTAATTTTTTGAGGTGGATCAAATTTTCAGATTCTAATTCTTGAAAATATCAAAATCTATAGCTATATTATTTGGAATAGTTTTTTGATTAATGTCAAAATTTTCAAATGTGAAATATAGTGTAATTTTTGACATTGTTAAATTAATTTGGAGAAGATTTTAATGAAAATTAAATTTTCAGATTTATTTAATGATGTTGATCAAAAATTTGGTGTGTTGGATTAAGATTTGATATTATTTAGTGTATATCTTAATTTACCTAATTTAAATCTAGGTAGATTTGAAAATAGAATTTTAAATTTGGAAGAATTTGAAGTGATCAAATTTCCAGATTTATTTTTCTAGTGATTTTCGAAATTCTTGATTAAAATTGGATAAGGTATTATTTGGATATATACAAATAATTATTAAAATCCAATTGTGATAAGAATTTAAATTTGGATAGAATTTGGAAGATTTTGGAGTGGATCAAATCTTCAAACCTTATCCTTAAAGATTTAGACTCTTATGGGTAATATTTAGATTAGATTTTTGATTTATATCAAGATATCCAAATATTATTTAATTAGGGTGGTTTGAAAATATTAAATAAATTTGGTGGATAATTTTAATTAATTTCCATATTTATTTTAAGTGATATTTTTGAAAATTCAAGATTTAAAATTGGTGGATAATTATTTTAATTTCCAATTTTTATCTTGTGGATAATATCGAATTAATTAATTTAATTAATTAAAAAATTCGAATATTATTTATATTCATGCATAGATATCATATGTTATTTTATATGCATCATATAATACATGATTGTTGGTTTTGTAGACTGTATTTGTTTGCAGGTTTACCAACTAACATGGTTCCTTTATTTTATGTGATGTATGTTTATGTTGAATGAATGTTGGTCGTATGCCGGTTTGGCTACGTGATTTTAATCCATGAGAAAATCCATGGATTAGGTCTAGATTTTATTTTACGTTGTTTTAATGTAATAGATATAAAGTTGTTAGACCGAGTTTTTTAGTTGTAATTTTTATTCTAGCAATATTAGATTTTTCCTTTTGGAATAGATAGTCTATATTGAATAAAGATCGGAGATCAACTCAAAGAAGGAAAGTAGTTTAGTGCCAAGAAGGAAGGTTCACCGGTTCACGTCCCGAAACCCTAAAATGGAGCTAAGGTTTTCGGCGAGGCGCGGTGAAAGGGGCGGCAATCCAAGCCTGTTCCGGAGCTGACTTTCCTGTTTTATCTCATCAATCAACATGAGATATAAGCCATAATAGTTGGAATATTAATGTTGCTTATTATGTTGAAGCATGCAATGGTTGTTTATTTTTTTATGTAAAGTTTGCATGTTCGATAATGGGATAAAATGAAACCTCAAACATAATCAACTAAGTGGGAGAGATTCATACAAAAGTATGTATAAATCTCATGCGGTCTCCATTAAATCTGGTTTAATTGAGAAGTGATGGGCATGCACGTTGACATCGGTCTTCCTCCATATCGGATGCGTCATATCACAGATTTCTCTAGAAATTAAATCTCCTAAATGGATAGCTGTAGAACATTATTAGAACTAACTGACTCCTCCATCTAGAGCGGTTAAATTCGAATAGTGATCTTAGTGCGAAGATAATGGTGTGCACACTTAGATGTAATTTATTGATAAACGTCCACATGATCGTGGCTTATCAGTTAGATGATTACATGACCGTGTTAATTATCCAACTATTAATTTGCTTGTTGTAAAAAAACTCAACTGGAGGCAAATTAAAGGTTTAACCTATTTAAAAATGAATTTTATAAACGTCCACACTATCGTGGCTTATAAAAGACGTTTTTAAAGTGTCGGTAGAAAAGTATATAATTTTTGTGAGGCTTTCGATTATATACTGTTTATCCTAAAAGTTTTGTCACTGTACTACATGTTTTAATTTCAATTATTTCATATCATCAGTGACACTCTCCAATCTGTCTTCAATCCTCAAAGAAAACAAACTTGTCGGTGAAAACTACAATGACTGGATTCATAAACTTAACCTAGTTCTTGTTGCTGAGGTACACAAGTTTGTACTTGAAGAGGTTTATCATCAGACGCCAGATGAGAGTTCTGATGAAGCCTAAAATGTTGCATATGATAAGTGGGTTAGGTCTAATGAGATAGCGCGCTGTTATATTCTGGCATCTATGTCGAATGTGTTGCAACATCAGCATGAGCCTATGAAAACCACTTATGATATCATGTACAACCTTAGGCAGCTATTCAGTCATCAGAACCGCTCAATACGCCATTTGGCAATGAAGAATCTAATGAATGCGAGAATGGTTGACTCCACACCTATTAGGGATCACGTTCTCATGATGATGGGGTAATTATCTAAGATCGAGACCTTGGGTGGAGAGCTGGATGCCGATTCTCAAATCGACATTGTTCTTCATATCTTGTCCTTGAAGTTTGAGTAGTTCTGGCTAAACTTTGACATGATCAAGAGGGATGTCAGCCTGACTAAACTGCTCATAGATCTTCAGGCGGCTGAATTGCTTTAAAAGAGCGATCCTCAGGCCCACATAGCTGAGAAAGGGGCGTCTTCTTTTGGTGGAAAAAGGAAGAAGAGAAACACACCTAAAAAGGCTGCAGATCAGGCGCCTAAAGTGAAGAAGCTAAAGGCAAAGATTCCTCCTGAGGAGTTCAAGTCGAAGACTAAGTGCTTCAAGTGCGGCCAACCAGGTCACTGGAAAGCGGCGTGTCCTAACAAGAAGAAGAAGAAGAGAGGTACATCTCACAATCTGATTGTAGAAACATGTTTAGCAACTTGCTCTACCCAGTCATGGGTAGTAGATACTGGAGCTACTGATCATGTTTGCATGTCTTTATAGGGGTTCTTGGTAAAAAGACAGCTGAGTGAGGATGAGATCACCGTCTACATGGGCAATGCTACGAGAGTGGTGGCTGTTGCAGTGGTAAATTCTGTTTTTCGGTGAAACTTGATTTTAGTTTCTAAATTCATTATGGATGGATATTATGTTTCTTTTGATAACAAAGTAATTATCTTTAGTGGTAAATATTTTATCTGTTCTGGCACATTGGATGGACACTTATACTTTCTTAAACCAATTGAAAACACTACGCAAAGACAACTGTTGAATACATCGATCATAAACCCTAACAAGAGAAAAGAACCTTCAGACTTGAATCAAACCTATCTTTGGCATCTAAGGCTAGGTCATATTAACTTTAAAAGGATACAAAGACTTGTAAATGATGGATCATTGTCTTCTTTGGTACTGGAATCATTTTCTTTGTGTGAATCCTACTGGAAATGACCAAGCGTCCTTTCCAGTCAAAAGGAAATAGATCCAAAGGGCTATTAGATTTGATTCACTCTGACCTGTGCGGCCCTATGTTAGTTCAAACTCGAGGAGGGTTCAAGTATTTCATCACTCTCATTGATGATTACTCTAGATATGGTTATATCTATCTTTTGTGTCGCAAGTCTGAATGCTTTGAAAAATTTAAAAATTTTAAGGCGGAAGCGGAGAAATGAACAGGCAGAAGTATCAAGTCCCTATGTTCTGATCATGGTGGTAAGTACCTCTCAAGTGAATTTAGGGATTACATGGCAGAGAATGGGATTTCATCCCAGTTGACTGCGCCTGGAACGCCATAGTAGAATGGCATGGCGGAAAGAAGGAATCGTACATTGTTAGAGATGGTTAGATCGATTTTGAGTTATTCTGAGTTGCCTATTTCGTTCTGGGGATATGCACTGGAAACAGCAGCCTATATTCTTAACTTGGTTCCATTGAAATCAGTTCCTGCTACACCCACAGAATTATGGGCTGGATGAAAACCTAGTTTAAACCATATTCGGATTTGGGATAGCCTAGCACACGTGTTGGACAAGAAAGCTGATAAGCTGGCTCCTCATACT
Organism: Perilla frutescens; assembly: GCA_026008535.1. Taxonomy (NCBI): domain Eukaryota; kingdom Viridiplantae; phylum Streptophyta; class Magnoliopsida; order Lamiales; family Lamiaceae; genus Perilla; species Perilla frutescens. Next base: position 26,718,016 of record BRKX01000019.1, read on the forward strand.
GATGTAAGGTTGTTCATTGGATATTCTAGAGGAACGAAAGGTCGTTTGTTTTATAGTCCTAAGAATCAGAAGATCATTGTCATCACCAATGCTCGATTCTTAGAAGAAGACTATGTCATAAATCACAAATCAAGAAGTCAAATCACCATTGAGGAGTTAAGGGGGGGATCGAATCCTACACCAGTTGTACAAGAAAAGGAACCACAAAACACTGCACAACGTATCACAGAAGTACAGGAACTGCCTCATTGCAGTGGGAGGGTTGTATGCCAACCTGCTAGATTCATTGGTCTGGGAGAGGCTTCAGATTTCCCTGAGGAACTAAATGAATTAGATCTCAGGACCTATGACGAGGCAATTCGAGATAAAGATACGGATTCTTGGAAAACTGCAATGGAATCTGAGATTGGATCTATGGATCACAATCAAGCCTGGGAGCTCGAAGAACCACTAGATGGGATTAAACCCATTGAGTGTAAGTGGATCTACAAGCACAAGAGAGGAGCTAACGGGAAGGTTGAAACCTTCAAAGCTAGATTAGTGGCGAAAGGGTATACTCAGAAAGAAGGGATCGATTATGAGGAAACCTTTCGCCGGTAGCCATGCTTAAGTCAATCCGGATTCTCTTGTAAATTGCCGCTCATTTGAATTATGAGATCTGGCAGATGGATGTCAAGACAGCTTTCGTAAATGGAAGTCTTGAAGAAAACATTCTGTAACACCCCAATTCCGGATAATTAAGATGCTAACAAAAGGTTAAAATAAATTTTCTAATTTTACAAAATTTCCGTATTTAGAGAAAATATTTATACAATAAATATTTCCTAATTTTTAAACCAACCAATCACGACTCGAGGAGACTATTCAAACAGCCAATCACATGCAAGTTCAATACACGACTAGTCAACGTTGACAGCCTACTATTTTCAAAGTCAAAAATAGCGGCGGAATAAATTAAGAGTTTTAGGATATTTCATTATAATCCAAAATAGTAGCGGAAGCATAACATGTTTTAATATTGACCACAGTCAATATTCAAAATTCAAACTATATAATAACGACACAGTCCAAAACAAAACAAAAGTCATGTGTCCACGTCAGCAGCCTCCATCACTTCGTACCTGAAAAATATTTTAGCATAGTGGGCTGAGTGCCAGAAAACACTCAGTGGGCATGCTTATATTGTTCGTCCAAGCACATATAAACATTTTTCATCTCATGTGGCCAAGCAATTTATCATTCATTTGAGATCAATGCGCTCAATTAATCATGCGTGGAGACAGACCCTATGTGATCACATAACTATATTTCAATAGAATTGACAATGCCTGAATTCATCATGCAGGTCAAATCACATCCACGAAGAGCGAAAACATTATATTCATATTGAGTAAAATCTCAATACATTGAAGCATGGACGAAAGCATTTAAAACATGTTCGTAAATGTTTTGGTCAGCAAAACCCACCTTGTAGCTAATGTATAGCTGAAGCTTTAACCGACTATCCTGTTGATCCTCCTATGTCTGAGGTCTCGGGTTTGGGCCTACCAAAAGGGTAAATCCTATTAGCACCATGTTAGGCCTTATTTATATTATAAAATAAAATTGGGCCTGGAAGATGAGCTCTCGAAATTAATGGGGCCTAAACGAATATACCCAAAAGGGATTTTAAATTAACACAATAGATACATTTGATATTTTTAACAAATCGTGAAATATTTTAATGTAAAGCTTAGAAAATATATTTCAGTACCCAATAATTAAATGAAGAATATTTTTGTAACAGTTTTGACATAAATTCAAAAACTTATTTTAATAATAATTATTTACCTTAAGAATTGAATCATTAAAGAGAGAAATTCGTAAAAATATTAACACACATACTGTACACCTTCTCATAATTATAAAATTAGATTATTAAAATGAGAACAATACAACAACAATTCTTCATTCTTTCTTACTCCAACTCTCGGTCCCACACCCACACACATATATATATTTTTTTCCAAGACAACCACTTTCTCTCTCTACTGTACACTCTTTGCAAATAAAAGATTCAAAAGTTTCTCTCTCTTCTTTATTTTTCAAAACCATTTACGCACACTTCACAATCAAATTGGAACTTTGAAAAGTCAACATGCTCTCTCTCTCTCTCTCTCTCTCTCTCTCTCTCTCTCTCTCTCTCATGCCCCACACTATTTTGTAAGTATAGATACAATAGGTTTCTCTCACTACTCTCACTCATTTTTTTCGATCACAGCACACACATGCACTTTTATCAATTGACAATTTCTCTTTCCCCAAAAAAAACCAACCTGTTAAAACTTTATTTTAAACAATTCCAACACCCAATTTAGATAAAGATTAATCTTGCACTTATTTCTTTTCAAAGAAACACCCCAGCGTGTATATAAGTATGCATATACACATATATTTAACAATTCAAAACAGATTATTTCCCTCTCCCTTTACTGTAAAATATTTGGGAATTATCAACCGAAACCTCACACAAGCCTTCTTTTCCTTCTTGCCACCACTATCGACACAACACACACACACGGTTAAATTCCAGATTTTTATTTCTTCACCATTTATTTACACATGCATCAACTTATATGCATTTAAGATTTATATAAAACAGTTTCTCTCATACCATAAACATAAAAATAAAAAGGATGAAAGATAAGAGGTATTTTCCATATTTTATGGTCTTCTAGGATTTGAACTTGAATTTTGACCTCTTAACCTACAAGGATCATAAAATAAAATAGAGGAATAAGTAGATGAACAAGAGAGGAGCTCGTAGGTATGATTGCATGTTGGATCCGGCCACTGGAAAAAGTCACCGGAAAAGCACCGACTTGCGGTCTTGGTGGCCTTTTCCGGCCATTACAGCCTTCATCTCCTCATCAAACTTGTCCCAAAGTGTTTGTAAGGTAAAAAGAAGCTTAAATAATGAATTTTAGAAAATTTGACCGAATTTGAAATTTTCCGGTGGCGGCGGACGGTGGTCCGGCGGCGGCGCTCCGCCTCCGGCCACCATGCCGGAAATCGCCCAAGAAGGTGGAAGAAGAAGGAGAAGAGAGTCACCTTTAGAGTGAAGAAGATGAATGGTATTTTTCTGGATTAAACATATATTTATATTTAACTAGGTTAGGCTAAAGGGTCCATTACCTCATCATTTTTTTAATTTGGGCCTGCTCAATCCTTTTTCAAACACAGCCCATTAGCCTAGAATGTCCCTTTAAGATTTAAATTTTTATAAATCTAATTAATTTGGCCTAAACCTAATAAAATCCAATTAGTAATATTTTTAGGGTATTACACATTCACATGAAGCAACCAGAGGGATTCATTGCTAAAGGCCAAGAGCACTTGGTGTGTAAGCTTAAGAGATCCATTTATGGACTTAAGCAGGTATCGAGATCTTGGAACATCCGTTTTGATGAGGCTATCTAGTCATATGAATTCGTGCAAAGTCTGGATGAGAGCTGTGTGTACAAGAAATGTGACGGAGACGTGGTGGCATTCCTCGTACTTTATGTTGATGGCATCTTGTTTATTGGAAACAGTAAGAAGATGTTGTCAAACATTAGGGTGTGGTTGTCCAAGCAGTTCGATATAAAGGATCTGGGTGAAGCCGGACATGTCCTTGGCATCAAGATCATTCGAGATCGCCAAAAAAGGATGTTATGTATGTCCCAAGTGACTTATATCGATACAGTGCTAGCTAGGTTTAGCATGCAAGATTCCAAGAAAGGTTTTATACCTTACAGGTATGGAATTTATCTATCTAAGGAAATGTGTCCCCGAACACAGTCTGAGATAGAGAAAATGAAGAAAGTACCATATGCTTCGGCTGTGGGAAGTTTGATGTATGCTATGCTATGCACTAGGCCTGATATATGCTATGCCGTAGGCATGGTAAGCAGATATCAATCTAACCCTGGATAAGGTCACTGGACTGCAGTAAAAAACATTATCAAGTACCTTGAAAGGTCTCGAGACTACATGTTGGTTTTCCGCTCTGATAGTCTAGTGCCTTTGGGTTATATGGACTCAGATTTTCAAACCGACAAAGATCAGAGTAAGTCTACCTCGTGTTGGTTTTGTATAATAGAAGACTTGTCTTTGTATACTTTTCTGATGATATGAAATGAAAGTTATTGCAGTCACTATTTGCATTTAGATTATGTTCTATAATTGTTTTATGCAATGTTCCATATACTTACATTGTAGATGATATGGTGTGGGGAGTCACACGGTAAGATCATATCATTAGAACCTTGTATTGTATTAAAGAGCTCACGGCTTAGATGGTCCTGAACACACCATCGGTACACCGTAGAATAATCTGATAAGTAAGTTTATCTTGACTAACTGATTATTCTAGTACACTCATTATGTATTGAGGAGGATCACGATAGGATACTATTCTCTGTCTCTGACCCAGTTACTGAGAGAATAAAGATCCACAGAGTTCGGGTTCTGAACTCATGTGATATTGGCGAGCATATGTGTGCGTTGTTTATTACTTTGATTTATCAATGAGTAAGATATTTTCGTAGATCGAGTTCGATATCTTGGGTAATAACAATGTATACATGATGTCTCGAGCAGTGTGCATGTGCACCGTGTCCTGGTGCGCCAGGTTGATGATGTTCTCTTGAGGAAATGCAAGTTCATGTTGAAACCCTGCAGGTGGAATTTATTCCTGACATGGTAAAGCTTGTGTGGTACTACTCAAGAATTTAGATGTTAATTAATTATAGTTGTCAGAGGCTAACATAATTAATTAATGAACATTATATCTTAAATACGGGGAATGGCTGGACTAAAGGAGAAAGCATATTCGCAAATATGTATTAAATTGGTAGGTCAGTTTTACTTCTTTAGTGAAATAAAAGTAAAACTTAATTTATTTAATTATATCCTAAGTTTATTGGATATTAGATATTAAATAAATTAGTGGGCCAATTTAATATTCTTCTAGATCCCTGTTGTAGCCCAATATGACTGAAAGTGGACTAGATATAGAACTTGAGATAGAGGCCCGGCCCAGTAGGGCTGGAACATGAAATTTCGCCCCTCCCTATATATAAGGGGAGGGGGGCACGAAATTTTAAGGATATTAATCATAAGAAATCAGCCCCTCTTTGTCTCTCAAAGTTATCAACAGATTTCACAATTATATCTAGTAGATTTTAGCCCACTCTGAATCTAGATACAGTCCAGGAATACAACAGAAGATCTTGGAGTAGAATTGTGCAGTGGCCATGTGTGACATAAGTGGTGCCATTATCATTGTTCATTCAACAACAAGATTAGATCTATAATCTTGTCCACAGACAGTCTGTCGATTTGTAAGTAGATTCATTTTCTATGTCTTCCGCTTTATTAGAATCGAATCTGTTTTACATGCTATTTGATTAGACTGTGATAAACATGCATGTTACATAAAATTATGATTTGCATGAACATGGATTAATGAACAACCAAATAGATCCTGCGGTGGTTTAATTCGAAAAAACCCCAACACCTCGGGCTATGTGTTTACATTAGGAGGTGGAGTCATCGCATGGAGGAGCATAAAGTAGAAATGCATTGCTGATTCCACCATGGAAGCTGAATATGTAGCTGCCTCTGAGGCTGCAAAAGAGGCTGTCTGGCTCCGCAGTTTCCTAGTGGGCTTGGGCGTGGTTCCTGGTTTGCCTAAGACTATCACGATATACTGTGATAATTCTGGTGCAGTGGCACACTCGAAGGAACCCAGAGCGCACAATGCAAGTAAACACATAGAGAGAAAGTACCATCTTATACGAGAAATTATTAAGAGAGGAGATGTGCCAGTGGTTAAGATTACATCGGAGGACAGCCTGGCTGATCCATTCATGAAGAGCTTGCCGGCTAAGACCTTTGATGGTCACGTGGAGAAAATGGGGGTGAGATGCAGACCTGGTGGCGCAGTTTGAGTTGATAGTTTTGATTGGAGAGTTAGCCAGTTAGTTTTTATGCTTGAAATACATGCTTCAAGTATAAGTGGGAGATTGTTGGTTTTGTATACTGGAAGACTTTTCTTTGTATACTTTTTCTGATGATATGATGATATAAAATGAAAGTTATTGTAGTCACTGTTTACATTTAGATTATGTTCTATAATTGTTCTATACAATGTTCCATATACTTACATTGTAGATGATATGGTGTGGGGAGTCACACGGTAAGATCATATCATTAGAACCTTATATTGTATTAAAGAGCTCACGGCTTAGATGGTCCTGAACACACCATCAGTGCACCGTAGAATAATCTGATAAGTTAGTTTGTCTTGACTAACTGATTATTCTAGTACACTTGTTAGTGTATTGAGGAGGATCACGATAGGATACTATTCTCTGTCTCTGACCCGGTTAGTGAGAGAATAAAGATCCATAGAGTTCGGATTCTGAACTCATGTGATATTAGCAAGCATATGTGTGCGTTGTTGTTACTTTGATTTATCAAAGGGTGAGATCTTTTCGTAGATCAATAAACTCGGTATCTTGGGTAATGACAGTGTATGCATAATGTCTTGAGCAGTAAGCATGAGCACCGTGTCCTGGTACGCTAGGTTGATGATGTTCTCTTGAGGAAACACAAGTTCATGTTGAAACCCTGTAGGTGGAATTTATTCCTTACATGTTAAAGCTTGTGTGGTACTACTCAAGGTTTTAGATGTTAATTAATTATAGCTGTCAGAGGCCGACATAATTAATTAATGAACATTATATCTTAAACATGGGGAATGGCTGGACTAAATGAGAAAGCATATTCGTAAATATGTATTAAATTGGTAGGTCAGTTTTACTTCTTTAGTGGAATAAAAGTAGAACTTAATTTATTTAGTTATATCCTAAGTTTATTGGGTATTGGATATTAAATAAATTAGTGGGCCAATTTAATATTCTTCTAGATCCCTGTTGTAGCCCAATTGACTGAAAGTGGACTGCATATTGAACTTGAGATAGAGGCCCAAACCCAGTAGGGTTGGGATGATGATTTTCGATCACCTCCTATATAAATATAGGAGAGGTGGATTGAAAATTGCAGCATAAGAAATCAGCCCCTCTTTGTCTCTCAAAATATCCACAGAATTCACAAACCTATCTAGTAGATTTCAGCCCACTCTGAATCTAGATACAGTCTGGGAATACAACAGAAGATCTTGAAGTTGAATACTATGTGGCCGATTTTTTAGAGATATGTGGCGTCTGTTCCTGATTCATTCAACAATAAGATTAGTCCTGTAATTATGTCCTCAGACCGTCTATCGATTTGTAAGTAGATTCGTTTCTATGCATTCCGCTTTATTAGATTCGAATTTGCCTTGCATGTTAATTCTGTTAGATTGTGATAAACATGCATGTGACATAAAATTATGATTTGCATGAACATGGATTAAAGAACAACCAAATAGATCCTGGGATGGTTTAATTCGAAAAAACCCCAACAGCTTCTTGTTCCTCCTCTATTTATGAACTTGAGACATTAGTGAGATGAGTGTTGCTTTTCTGATTTTTTTGTTTATATGAGGGGGATTGATGTTGAGTTGGGTGGAAGGGTTCCGGTTCGCGGGGCATATGAAGAACGCCTTTTCTGAACTCTTCCTGCTATGGTTGTATCGTGCACCCATCACTATTCTCTTCCGTCTCAATAGATATAGACAACAATCAGAGAGGATTCTTAGGCGAAGATGAGTCTGCAATTTTAGGTGATTGTTCAAGCAAGGGTGCGGGATTGCTGGGGGGTATGGGTTCTGTGAGGAGGTGGTATGACTTTAGCATTATGAATATGATCAAGTTTGTGTTCTTGATTTACATGTTGTGTAGTAAAGTTTGATTTGTTGCAGATGTTGACGATCCATTTATGTGTGTTGGATATCATTTTGGAGGATATTGTATTTTGGATAGATATTGACTCTTTGAGTACTTGTATTTGGAATAATTTGTACTTTGGTGGAATATTATTGTATATTGGTATTTTGCATGGATCATTGTAATTTGTATTTTGCTAGAATGGTTATATTAACCGGTGAAAATTATTATTATTAAATTATTATTTATTAATAATTTATAATTTCAGGCTAATCAAAGATGACGGTTTACAAATAAACCATTGTCTATTTATATTCTTTAACAACGGTAAAAAGTGTTGTAAAAGGCATAAAAACTGTTGTCTACAGAATGTAAAACTATGGTATTAAATTGTAGAAACGTAGTCTTACGTCATCTAGACTACGGTTATCAACTATAGTGTAAGAGCGTATAACCGTAGTGAATACACCATTTAAACAACGCTTAAATATAAATGACTACGGTGTTTAACCGTAGTCTTAAAGACCTAAGACTACGGTTTAAAACCGTAGTGTATACAACTAAACTGTAGTCAAATAGTATCTTAAAACAACAGTAAGCTGTAAAAGACTACAGTTTTTATCCGTAGTCTTTAAGTGTAAAGACTACGGTTATAAACCGTAGTTTGTGAGATTATATGTAGTCAAAATGTATATTAAGACAATGATTTTGAAACCAACGACTATGGTTATAAACCGTAGTCTAGTTGAGCACCCATAGACTACACCACCTGTCTCTATGGTTTTCAAGTCCTTTAGACTACGGTTTTTAACCGTAGTCTATGAGCGTTTTTCTTGTAGTGTATGTTGTTTTGATCTCTTCCGCTGCCATACGATTTTGTGTAAATCGATTAAGTTTGTTTTAACATTTTCTTAATTCATTCCAAACTAATAATGACTATTGATCTTAACAGATTAATGGATATAATCCATCCACAATTTACACAGAAAGTCTATGTGGTCTATGTTCACATGATAATACTCTCCTATATGTATGTGTGTGTAGACACGCACACTTGTCTCTGAATTGTTTGTAATAATTGATTTCTTATATTACTAAACGTAATGTGTATTGATTATACATAGAATATCAATATTAATATTTATTTGTCTATAAATAAATTAAAATAAAATCACAGAGATAAAATTACCCGATAAAAAGATATGTGAACTTAGTCTATGGTGGGGTGGATAAAAAACAAAGGATAAAATTACCCGACAAAATTTGACTTTGAATAAATATTTTGTGAACTTAGTCTATGGTGGGGTGGATATGTAGGTTGCTTGAATCTCATGTGGTGGTTACAGCTTCGGTTCGAGTCTCCCCATGGAATTCATACCTTTTTTTTTTTCCTTTTTAACTCTAATTTTGTTCAATTTTTTTCCCTTTTTTTTTCCTTTTTAACTCTACTTTTGTTCATTTCTTTTCCTTTTTAATTTCTACTGTTGTGTCACTGTTCATTAATCATTATATTTGTGTTTCATTTTTGTTTCTTTTTTAACTTCTACTTTTGTTCTTTTTTTATTTAATTTCTACTATTGTTCATTAATTAATCATTATATTCGTGTTTCACAGTTAAATCGATTCGACTCTAACAGTCTAACTTCTTATTATCTTAATTATTTTTGCAATTCAATCGATACATCGCCACACTTTTCAACTCCTTCATAAATTCTAAAATGGAATTAATAAACCCTAAAATAAAAGTGAATTAATTTGATTTTTTTCTTAAGTTCGGGAGGGACTCGCTCAGTGCATTCGTCCGATGCTAACGCGTGGGCTCGTGCATTGTACTCGAAATTATTTAAATATGGCCCATAATTGAAATTAATAAAACATAATAAAAACAAACTCTAAAAAAATACAAAATAAACTCCTAAAAACCCATAAAATCCTAAAAAGACCATGTGCCTAAAAAATCATGAACCCTAAAAAAATCCTAAACCCCTAAACTCTAAACATTAATTGGAATGGAGTCACAATTTGAACTAAATAAACAAGTATAAGATAACTAGCAGATGCCTTTCTTTTAAGGATATAGGTGATAATTTTTAAATTTGAAGTTATATTTTTTGGTGTTATTGTTGATACTGATTTTGCTGATTTTTATAGGGTGTTGACCCAGGGCAGATCCTAATGATTTAGATTTATATCCATAATTGTATATTTATATATAATATTATGACGCAATTTGGGGCCTCTAATTCTATCGTAATTTTTAGGGTCTGAGGCGACCGACTCACTTGCTTCATGCAAAGAGCAGCCCTGGATTGACCCGGTCAATGCGAATCTAAAATAAGACTTATATGCACCTTGTGCATGTAAATTTTTGTGATAATTAAATCTATTCAACTCCAACCCTCTTTGAAATTATGTCGATTCAACTCTGGCTCTTCACAAGGAGTGAATCATCTAATTTTCAATCACCCAAAACAACGAATTTTTTTTTTTTAAAAAGTCATTCGCCCATAGGCCCTTTCATTGATCAAACAACAATTTACCTTCCAAAAATGCCAATTGCCACCTAACACGTAGTAGCAGTTCAAAGGTGAGGCGTCTCACTAGGGGCAGATTATAATTGATAGACTCATATTTTACACTAGTTTTCATGATTTTAAATTGTGCATTTTATTTGGTTTACTCATGTTGTAATCTCAATTTAATTAGATTTTACCCATCTCGTTCTTGGAGTTTTGTATGTTTTGTGATTTTTATAGGATTTATCCCAATTTATGTTGTATTTTTAGAAGAGAATAGTTGATGATGTCCTGGGATCGTACGATGAAGAAGTCGAGTCGAGAAAGGGACGGAAACAACAAAGAAGAAATTTTGTGACCAAATTCACGAGTGCGTCCGTGAGTGGAGCCATGTATGAGCTGAGGGCCGAGTCTTTGGAAGCCCGCTACTGAGGCGGGGGTCATCTTCGGAAAATTCACTAGCTAAGTCACGAATATTGGTGCCACGTCGGTGACATGTGGACTCGCAACCCGAGTCACAAGTGACTGGTCGTGAGCAAGGTCGCGGGTCTTCTAGGCCTGTCCAAATTAAAGCTTGTTTTGGACTTTTCTAACTAAGTATAAAAAGAAATTTTGAGCTAAATTTGATCAGAATTTATCATACCATAAAGTTGTGAGTAGAGAAAAACAACAGGGAAAGAATGTAAAGAACGAGCAAAGAATTCAAGATTGGTCAAGATTAGAGGCAGAATTAGACTTACGAGTTTTATGTACTTCAATATTTTCATCTCAATGTTTCCTTTGTGGATTATTTTAGTAGTTAATTTTACTATGGAAAAATAAAACTCTAGTATTCTAGGGTTGTTTATGATTTAACTATTCAGTTTATTTAATCTATTTTGTTTTTATGCCTGTGACTTGGTTGTATTTTGCTTATTCCCGTGTTTATATGTATTGTTTAACTGATCACTAAATAATACAATCTAATGTGTTAATTCATAAATCGAGATATGAATTTTAACATGTGATCTAGAATAAGTAAATGGCTAATCAATATCACTCGACAGGGTTGCGATTAATTTAGAGAGCAAAGAACCCTATGAGCTATCAGGAGTTGCATGTTAGATAATTAATAAATACATTATTATTTTAATTTGTGATCTACAACCTAGGCAATTAGAGAGGAAGTTTAGGATAATTAAATGGTGGCTCTACCATAATTTAAATCCCAGCATAGGCATAAGAATGAAATGGTTAAATGAATGAAGTAGTTGATGATTAATCAATCTAGAATACGTCTTTTTCTCATTGTTTGATTCATCTTTGTTTATTTCTGTGGTAGTATTCTATTGTGTTTATTATTTTTAGTTTTTAGATAATTAAGTATCTCAATTATGTTAGGTAGTCTAGATAATTGTAGGAAGTTAAATTTAGATAATTAGTAGTTTAATTATTAAGTCCCTATGGATATGACATTATTCATCGCTACACTATAAACCTCATTATGTACTTATAATTAAGTTAAAATAAATACTAAACAAATTATTATGCACCCAAGTTGTAAATGATTTCGTTAGCTTATAATATTGCTTCATCATCAGCATTATGATAATGTATGCTAACGAAGCATTTGGCATGTGCTAACATAATGTATTCACTGTGCTAATGAAAAATTATCATAATACTAGCGTAGTACAGATTTATTAGAGTGTATTCAATCTCAATTAGGATTTATTTCATCTCAATTGTGTTTTATTCCATCTAATTATAATTAATAATTATTTTTTTAAATTTAATTTTCCTTTTTTAGTTCTTAATTGATTATTGATGTTTATTTAATCAAATTATGGTTTACAATGTATGTTGACATAGTATTATCGTTTGTAATGTATGTTGACACAGTATTGTCATATGCTAACGTAGTGTATTTACAGTGCTAACGAAATAAAATTATAATGCTAACGTAGTACATATATATTATTATCATGATTTGTTCCAACTCATTAAGGATTAATTATCACATCCAATCAAGATTTATTTCATCCAATCATGGTTTCTTCTATTTAGCTAGGTTTAATTTATTAAATTAAATTAAGTTTATAATTATTTTAGAATATATTTTTTCTAACAATATTTAAAAACTTCAATTAGCATCACGATAATGATTCGTTAGCATGATGATAATACTTCATTAGCATGACGATCTTATTATCCAATACTCTGTGATTTTTATAAGAATCACCGTATTACATTAATGCCCTAGCCCACTCGAAAAACTTTTCAAATATTACATAATTATCACCGTCTTTTTAATTAAATATGGACCTTTAATTTTTGATAATTGTGTGGTATGTGATGTGATCTTAATTCCCATACTAGAATTGATTTCACATAATCTCTCCTATGTATGTGTGTGTGTGTGTGTGTGTGTTATATGGCAAATTCTATCCTACCCTTGGGATTCTGTACCCTAGAGTAGAACTACACATACACATATGATATATATATATAGGGTGCTTATAGTACAAATCAACCATAGTGTGAGAACTAGGAACCCATCTCACACCATACAATCAATAAAGATCTATTGTCTAGATTTGCTTAAAAGGGGTGGTGGCAATTCTGTAATATTTGAAAAGATTTTCGCACTGGGGTATTAACATAATTTGGTAATGTTTATAAAAATGTGATGGGTAGTTGATAACAATATCGTCATGCTAACGAAGTATTACCATCATGCTAACGAAACATTATCGTTATGCTAATAAAAGTTTTCTCATATTGTTAACGAAAAATTAAATTCTAAAGAGTAATTATAAATTCTAATGGGATGGAATAAACCATAATTCAGATATAATAAACTTCAATGATCTAAAAAGTAGAATTACATTCTAAAAATTAATTATAAACCTTAATTGGATAAATAAACCATACTGGCAATATAAATATACAATGCAAGCATAATGATATTGTTTTATCAGCACTGCGAGTAAACTATGTTAGCATATGGCAATTCATCATTAGCATAAGGTATAAGTCATAAACGGATGAAGAAAACCCTAATTAATATATTTTAATTTGATGAAATAAATAATATATAATAATCAATTAGTAACTAGAACATAAAAAATAATTATAAGTCCTAATTAAAATATAATAATCATAGTAGCAATATAAGTACGTGTACTACGTTAACATTATGATAATCATTCATTAGCACAATGAATACAATATGTTAGCATATACCAAGATGCTTCGTTAGCATATATTATATAACGCTGACAAACCATTATTAAAAGCTAACGAATACATTTTCGTGCTAAATACGAGTAAAAATTGTATATTTTGTATTTTTCGCCTATATTATTTGCACAAATATATCCATGACCGATTTTGAATTAAAGGGCATGAAAAGAGTTTTAATTTGATATATTATTTGTATTGATCCGATTAGAGATGAGTGAGATATGATCGTTAATTTAAAAATTTTGAGATTTTTTTTAAAAAATGATGACATCAATTTTTTTATAAGGATTAAACAACTATATCCCTACCTCCTTTTTTTTGCCTTGACTTTGACATTAAATCTAAGTCATTAGATCATCTAGTTGGATGGTGTAAGATGAGTTCCTAGTTCCTACACTAGGAAATAGTATATTTTTGATCCATCACTATATATATATTGATGGTCCTGGTGTGAGTCTTAGTTAGTTTAGAGGGGGTGAATAAACCTTTTAAAATTGATGCGGAATAAATAGGGCCTTCAAAAACTTTTAAAATTGGTTCAGTTTTAGCTTTTAAGCTGACTTTGTTCATCAGTCTATCTTGGCTTCTCGCTAAGATTGTTAACTAACCCATCTGAGGATGTCTACCAGTCTCCAAAGTTCTCTTCCCCATTTGCAGCTTATCTCAAGCTTTGAAGAGTTTACTCTGACTGGTCTGATCAGGCAACCTGTAAGCTGGTTGACCATGCTTCTAAATAGTTGTCTCTCATCTCAGCTTGAAGTATTACCTGGTCATTGTCATTGATTTCCAGCTTATCATAACCTACAGTTTTTCATTAAATCATCACACATATTTTGACATTTCATCAAAACCATCAGTTGGGATTTTCCCAACAATTTTCCTAACAATTTCCCCCATTTTGATGATGTCAAAACCAGCTGATTTGATGATGGAAAAACTGTGCAAGGTTTTCATTCATGAATAAGCATCTGAACATGTACCAGTTCTGGTAATGAGGCTGGAAGTTAGACTATGTTCAAAAGAACAGTCTTAGATACTGGTAGCTATTCAAAGCTAATATTCATGAGTATCAATGCTTTGATATAATCATCAGAGCTTTGATAAAAGGATGAGTACCAGAGTAATAGAGCATACATTAATATGTGAGCTCAACGAGTTTTATCTGTAAGGTATCAGAGTTTTGCTCATTGAAAAATACAACTAAAATGACATTCAGATATCTGAGTACTCGTTTGGTCAACTTAAAAAACTTTAAGAGTTTCAGTTCTAAACACAGCTCAATCCTGATTATTATGCAGATTTTTTAAATTTTTAGAGCGCATGGAAAGCCTTAAGCTATTCAAAGGGACAAATCAGCATGATCAGAATAATTTGTATTATAAACAAAGAGCATATTTTAGAAACTGATTGAGCATAGAAGATGAAGAATTATAGGAAGTAAAAGAGAGAGAATATCAAGACCTGATATTTAACTTCCTTCTTCAGTTGGAACTATTCACCACTCAGTTCCGTCTTCTTTTGCTCGATTCTCCTTTTTCAAACTTGCAGGGAAAGATGTTGGGTATGCAGTGGATACCCCATTCTTGTTGTTGTTTCAGTTGAGAATTCCCCCAAGTCCAACAGTATTCTTGAGTTGGGCATTGCTCAAGTTAGACTTCCCCCTCACGAATAGTTTCCCCTTGATGGGTAGCTTCCCCCTCGTGAGTAGCTTCCCCCTGAGAAGTAGCTTGCCTCTGAAGTTGTACCTCTCTTTGGACTTCTCTTTGGATCTCGTCCCAAAGAGTTATATCACCCTGCCAGTAATCATATGCTGGAACATATGGTTTTTCATCATCAACATATCTTTCTCCCTTTTTGGCATCATCTAAAAGGGCGAGTTGATGGAATTCATAATGAGGCAGTGACAACTGTGGCAAAGGAGAGAAGGAAGTAGCCAGCAAGTTGTTGGTGAAGTGAGGAGCTTGGGGTGCAGGCATAGAAGCGGACAGCCATGCATAGGACTCCTCTGTCGTCATCATCTGGTCAAGATCTGGGAGAGAGAGTGGATCTTACCGAAGAGAAAAAGCTGATGGGATTTCCAGAAGTGGCTCGTCCGGAATGGTAATGATGGCATCCTCTTGAAGATGAGTTGTGGACAAGTTGGAGGGCTCATGTTTAGGAAGGGGTGCATCATGAGGCACCGAGGTTTGAAACCTCTTAATCATAGAATCCATGATTTCTGGGATTGATGGAGGCGTATTGAGTGGATAGTTCATCCAGCTACGGCTCCATTCACCTTCTTCTATCCAATATGAGTAGCCTTTCTTGTCTGCCATCATTAGCATGGTGGCATCATCCACCTGGTATCTCCAAAGGTGATACTGGAGATATCTTCGAAGGTGTTCGAAGGGAAAGGGACCGTGTTCCCTTATTCGACCAAAACAAATCTCCAGTTGTTGGTCAAGGCTTGCATTGAAGCCTTTTTCTAGAGATTATGGGCCAGCGACATAAGGAGGTTCGCTGGTTGCAGGTGCAGTAGACTCGTCACTTGCAGAAGTGTAGGAGTCACTGTCAGTTAAGAGTTGTCCTGCGTCAGCTGGAGAATCAGTGTAAAGGAGCGGCTGCTTGCCTTTAGCTGGGCTGTGGTCCTCCATGAGCTGGAGTCTCGACTTCCAAGGGTGGCCATTTATATTCTAATGTCGTTGGTGAATGTAGACTCTAGGAAGGAGATCTCATCTGGTGAGAATGTATCCACCAAGTACTGTTCCGAGTTGCTCCGTGATGATATGACTGAGTCGATTTGTAAATCCTAACTTGGCTTTGAATGTGCCAGAGGTTAGATCGATCTTAGCATGCTTCACTTGACGGTGAAGCTGTGCCAATATATAGGATGCCCAATCAGCCTTGCATCCATAGTATATTGCGGCCATAAGATGAGAGGTGGTATTATTGAACTGAGTGTTGGTGATGCTACTCAGAAAGATGTGCATCACTATGTCCAAAATTTGGACCATGGTTGGAGAAAGATCGTTCCATAGCTCCAACTTTGAAGGGAACGCTAGTTCAAACACCTTTGGGCCATGGCCGGGAAGCTGGAACAGTTCGGTTAGCACATGTTTGTTGATGATGATAACATGATCTCGGACAGCAGAAATGATGTTGTGTCCTGAGATTTCCGTGTGATAGTAGAACTCGGCTACTAGCGGAAGATGCTTCCTTGTGGGTTGTGTTGTCATAAATGACAAGAGCCCTCATGTCTCCAATGAGTGGAAGATCATGCTGGTCTTCTCACGACCGATTCGAGCTTGAAGAAATGCTCGATCAACGAACTTATCCATTTTGAGCTACTTGATAAGAAGCTCCATATTCATCGACTGGAATGAATAAGACATTCTTCGATGATATATGAAGAGAATGAAAGGGGCTATGGATAAGTGAGAAGATAAGGAGAACAAATGAAAAATGTTTTCAGAGAATAGTTATCTCTATTGCTGCTCATTTTCATTCATCTTCTCTACTGCTTTTAAAGGCAGTAAGTTTGCATGCATTAAACCAAAGTAACCGAGTGCTTACTGGCTTATCAGCTAACTGATTTGAAAGAAATTTAGCTGAATAAATGATGTATGTATCTCAGCCGTCCACTTGGATAATGCATTTTTGATCAAGCGGCTGAGATCTGAGGATTTGAAAATCTGAGTAGTTGCCATAAATAGCACAATATTTTTCCAGAAGATTTGCTATTTATATACCGCAGAAAATTCATCTCTTTTTACTTTAATGCTAAGTATAGAGACTTTAATGGCAACTCAGATGAACAGTAAGCTTATTTTGAAATGTTAATGTTAACTTTTTCAAAAATAAGCTATGAGGAATAGAGAGTAGAGAAGCTTATCGAAGAGGATTGATCAGACAGCTGATGAGAGACGGGACTTAGAGACTTGAGGCGTCAGTTTCCTGCTGAACTGATGATATCTCCTTTAACTGATTAAATCAGTCTTGTTAAGCAGCTGCTGATTGACTTTTTATCAATTTCCTCTTCTTGAGTGGTCTTATGGGACTAGCTTCACTGCTTTCTTTAGAGCTATTAGACCGTTTTCTTTTGGAAGCTGAACTGGAGATGTCCTGAGAAGGATCAGTTCCGATTTGAGTATTAGCATGTTGAAGTTGCTGAAGAGCAACTGCTGAGGTAGTCAGCTTCAAGGAGGTCAGCTCTTTAATTTCTCTACGGGATGAGCTGGACTGATGTATCATCAGTTTGGCAGCTCTAGAGCAAGACTAAGAGGAGTAACATATCCTTTGGACAATAGATCTGGAGACGTGGCAATGTATTCATCATCTTTGTCTTTATTCTGTCCAAAATGTTGCCTCCTAGGGGTCACCACTACTTGAGTATGACAGAGATCTTTGTCTATCTCTTCAATGGTGCCCGCAGCTTGCAGATGTGCCTTTTCAGACTGGACTGGATTAGGATTCAGTTGTAGGCAACATAGATCGATTGGAGTGTTGGCAAGCAGGTTTTCAGTTGCAACTCCTTGTGATCTCAAGCTGGCTTGAACATCAGCTAGTGGGGTCTTAGCTAGAATGTTGTTATCGAGTCGATGCTTCATAATTCGCTGGACTTGCATAATATTTAGAGGAAATAGATTTGAGGCTCCAATCCATTTGATGCTCCAAGTCTCTTGATGTTGCCAAAAGCTCATACCATGAAAGGCTGTAAGTAAGAAATGTTATTGGATTAACATTGAGTGTCTCCAGTTGTACCAGTAAAAGTACCGGTGCAGCTGTTTGAACAGCTGATTGTCTTGCTCGGCAACATACGTGAAGTGAGTGAGAAGGAGATTTATTACATCCTTCTGAGCACTCTTGACTTTATATTCGCTACTGTAGAAAGTGCAAATATTGTCTTCAGTCAGTTGGAGAGGAGGGCAGGCTCTCCTGAAGTACTCAGCTCCATAGTTTGGATAAGAAATTCTAATGAAGGGAATAAGCTCATCTGGATCAGTGCAGGGTTTAAAATCCACTGATGATCCATTTTTTGAGTGAGGAGAGGGAACTTCATTGGCATCTGAACTGCTTGAAGTTGTATGACTAGATTTGGCTTTAGATCTCCTCTTCTTCTTGAGTGATTGAAGATGTGCTTTCCCTTTCTTGGGAATCCAGTCAGATATGAGGATTTGCAGTGCGTCATCATTTGGAAGATTCAGCATATCTTCTAGGAGCTTGCTCATTCTCAGAACAAGTCCTACTCTGTACTCAAATTTGCCAGTTCTTTTTGAGTCAGCTGCTTTGATGACTTGATGCATAAATTGGGAGAAGATGAATTATGCCCAATTAGCTTCCAATCCTTCTACAAGGAGTATCATTACCTTGTATCTTTCTTGAGTCAACTAACTCAAGCTTCCAATGGCGCCGAACATCATTTTGTTCGTAATATCGAGCATGACTCCATACTCAGGCTTCAAATCAGCTTTGGTTGTGGTAAAGCTAAATTGTTTGGTGCAATGTGAAGCATGCCATTCTTTCTAGTATGGTTCAGCTGAATCTTTCAGATCTTGAACCCTGGAGCCTTTTCTGGGAAGTTGAAAGATGTCTGCAATCTTTCTTTCAGTAATGTGAAGTTTCCTTCCTTGAATCACTGATTGTATGACCTTTCTATCTGCAGTGACCTTTGCATGAAGCAAGAACTCACTTATCAAGTTTTGTCTAAAGAACCTTGGAGGAGTTTTTAGATAGTGCAGAATTCCAGTCTTGTGAAGATTGACCAGAAGAAAAGGACTGTTTGATTCTTGAAGAATCAATTGAAATTTCTGTCTTTCCAGAAATTTATCTTTCATCATTTGCTCTTTGAAGGAGGTAAGAGCTTTTGAAGCTTTAGCCATTTTGAAAAATTGTAACATCCCAGATTTTCAGAGTTCATTTAGAAAATTAAAGAAATTAATTAAAGCCTAGTTAAGGATGTTTTAGCCCTAAATTGCGATTTTAGGAGTTAATTTCGTAAAATCGACTTTTCTGGAATTTTGATTCCAGCTCAGTTATAGCCGATTTTGGTCACGTTTGAAAGGCGTTGACCCAAAGAGCATGCCGGTGCTTTCGGATTTCAAATCTGAAGTCATTTGAGTTCCCGGTGATTTAAATCGCGTTTAAAGGAGTTATGAATAGTATTTTTCCGTAGGAGCGCGATCATTAGAAATTAGTGAAATCTTGTGTGTTGGCCCGAGCCTTGATTTTTCAAGCCTATCCTATGGGAAATTTCTCAAGGAATCCGTTGTCGTTCCCGGATTTTCATTCTGAGGTCAATTGAACGCTCGAGAATTTTATTTGTCCCTTGCGTGGAATAGTAACTTTATTTTTGAAAAGAGATTAATTTCTCGTTTTTCTTCAAAACGACTTGTTCTTTATTCCGAGTCAACTTGGTTCAATAGTACTCGAGCTAATGAACCTACCGGTATTTTCAGATTTAATAAACGAGGTCATTTGGACCTTGCCATCGAATAAAGCGCCTTTTATCCGAACCCAATATTTTTAAAGCAGTATTGTTGCAGTGCAGATGCGTATCGAGGAAGCCATATTTTTGCTATAAATAGGGGAGCATCCCTCCCTTCATTCTCGCTCATTCATTCTTCACCACCATTCTGTAGAGTAGAGAGAGAGAGTAGAGGGGAGCTTTCTTCGTGAGAGCACCCCCAGTGAGAGAAAGAGCGGAGTAGGGAGCGCCGCGGGGCTGGGGGCGACGCGGGGCTGCAAGGGGGCGCCACGGGGGCTGGAGCAAGGAGGGCGCCGCGGGGGCAGCCAGGGGCGCTGCGGGGCTGGTGCAAGGAGGCGCCGGCGCCAACCACCCCCCCCCCCCGCCGCGGCGCTCGTGTTGTTTCGGCAGCTCCGACACATTTTCGTGCGGAGGCCATAACTTTCGCCTCGGTTGAAGTTACGAGGCCCATGAGTACTCAAATCGAAGCTATTTCGATGATCTACGAGGTAGCAGTGGCTGATCATCCGGAATCTCCATCGTTTGAATCGTATTTTCCGTCCCCTTTTGTGGTAATTTTGGATGCCTTAATCTTTTAATTTCTCGTGTTTTAAGTTATAGTTAAGGGGTGAGAATTTAGATATTGTTTCGATCTCTTGTTAGGAGCTCGAATAAGGTTTCAATTCATTGATAGACTTTCATAAAGAGGAGGTGAACCCCGAGGAAGCCTGAGAAAGGATTTTCAGCTCGTTGCTTCGTCTACGTGCTCGTTATCGAGATGCTCATCATAGAGGTGGATGGTTCTTAACCAAGTATAAAGTTTGAGCTATTAAGCTCTAGAAGCATGATAGGACAAGATGAATATCCAATTAAAATATTTTATGCTCTGCATGTTTAGTCTCTGTACGAAGGAAGGAAAGGAAAGGAAGTTATATGCATGATATTGTTGAATTGTTATTTGAGTTTGATAAGTAAAGTAAGTTATTATAAGTTAAGTGAGCTCTCAAGTATGTTTAGATATGCTAGAATTGTTCATATACAATTGATGCTAGCATGAGATGTTTAGAATTGATTTGATTGCAATCGATATTTATCCGCGTTCATTTCCTCGTCTTGGAATGTTGGATTTTGCTAAAGCTTATTTAGTTAAGTATTGTCTTTTAGGGTGAGTTATAAATCCTTTATAGGTCGAGATCATGCTTAATTAAAGGATTAGCCATAGAAGATTGCTCTAGGCTTGGTATTTCTAGTTAAGCCAAGTAAGTAAGAAGAGTTAATGAAGGAAGATTAAGGTTAAGTAAGGAAGGTTAAGGAAGGAAGATTAAGTAAGGAAGGTTAGGGATAAGTAAGAAAGAAGTTAAGGAAGAATATAGCATTTATTGTAAGCAGGTTATCGAGCTCAAAGAACAGTTTATTTGCATTATCATGTCGTGACCTTCGTGTCACTAATGTTGAACATTTGAAAGTAAAGGGAGTCACTGCTAGGGATCCCCTCGCATACCCAAAGGATACTTGAGGTAACCCCTCTCTCATCCTAAGGCATAAGGATGCAGTAGAGAACAGGTTTGAGCCAGAAAAGGGGCCAAGAAAGGAAGTAAAAGGTTTTGCGGGTATGGAGAGGGCTTTTGCATTTTGCTCTCCATTTGCCGCCAGTTTATAATTGGATATTCCAAAGTTTATTAAAGAGTTTTCTCATAAAACCCCACTGAGTACATTAGTGCTCACACCCTCTTTTTCAAATATTTTCAGGTTGAGATGCTGAGGCCGGTCATGTGCTGCTGGTGGGGTTGTCTGAGGTTTCAAGTTTGTTGCTCTATATGGTTACATGTTTTATTCCGCTAAGTTTCAGCTAAGTACTCTGATGTTAGTATTTAGTCTTGAGATGTGTAACTTGATTCTTGATAGTAGCATGTTTTAAATGCTATGAATCCTAGTTATCAATAAAGTCTTTGAAGCATGATCTTTTGATATACCCATCTATGCCTTTATTGATTCTTAGTTATTTGAAGAGTCATACTTATTGAGCATTCTAGTATCTATTCATCTTCAGTTGACTTGTGAATAAGTCTTGAATGCTTGTTATTAATGTTCGCCTACAAAGAGGCTTTTCTTTCAAGCATGATTTTGTTCATTCAAGTTAAATCTTAAGTTGTTTTCTTGATCCGTCCTATGAATAGGACAATAAGATATATTTGACTCCGACCGATCTATGGGTCTTAGTTGATGTGACCTATGATGAGGTCTCATTTATTTGAAAAGCCATACTCTTATCATGTTTGTCTTTGGATTCTGTTTAAATTTCAGTTGGCCTATGATGTGGCGTTCTTTTGACTCGATTGAATCCTTTAACCCCTTTAACTTGTTTGAACCTTTGACCCCTTTGAATCTTTGAAAACGATAGTTCTTCCAAGTCATAAAGTTAAGTTGCCTAAGTTCTTGAGGCACTAACTTAGTTTAATTCTAAAAACACCCCCCTGGATTTTTGATTTTTCGTGCTATTTTACACACAACAACCCCGTCCCCATCCTCAGGACCGAGCTGTTACAAAAATTTTAGCTGAATTTGAATTGAAGCTTTCTTTTCTGGAGAGAAAGAGAGAGCACACTCTTTTTTTTTAAAAAACAAAAGAACAAGAATTCTCTTGTGAGACTGCTTTGAGAGAAATTAGTGATTGTTGAGTGTGTTGTTGTGTTGTATAGCTTGATCAGGCTCCTAGTCTTACTTGTGTTCAGGTCTTCATCTTTTGGCAACAGGCAAGGTGGGACTTTTTTCCCCATCATCAGAGCTAGAGGACTCACCTTCAGATGATTGAAGTCCGGTATGTGCTTGAAGTTTTCTGATCAGCTTCTCATGTCACTTCAACTGATGTTGAAGGCTCTGAAGAAGATTTTCTTGTTGAGCTGATATTTGGCCTGATGATCACCTGAACTGATCTTCTGTTTGGATTGATCTTGAAGGACTAGATTGATCAATTGCCATATTTAGCTGCAGATCATCTCCCCTGGATGATACTTCATCTTTGTCTTCTGCAGCTTCCAGTTCTTCGCAAAGAACTGTTTTGGACTGATCAATTGTTTGCTCAGTAGTTGTTGCAGCTAACTGATCTGCATCTCCGAAATCAATTGTGTCATTGTGGCTTGATTGAGGAGGAGTTTCTGGATTCGTCTGAGCTTGAGCTTGAAGTGCTATCTTGATTGGATTAGCAAAGATCACTATATCTAGCACTGGGGGGCGGATGTCAGCTGAACTGCTTGATCAGCTGAATTATTAGCAGTTGTTTCTTCCTCTACTGATGGAGAAGAAGCTTCTTTTGGAGCTGCTTGTGACCTCTCTGAGATAGGTGAGGATTCATTTGCTTCATTAGCTTTCCTTGTTGGTTGAATTGTTGTCTTGAGTGGCTCATCATCTTCTTCACTACTGACAGCTCTTCCTTCAGCGGCTTTTGCACTGTCTTGCTGATCAGGGGAGTCTAGAATGTTGATTTCAAGTTCTATAACTTGTGGGAAAGCTCCTGACTACAACTCTTCGGCAGTTTCATCAATGATATCGTCAATAAGAGCCTCTTCCTCTTCTTTCTGAGGGGAATATTCAGCATGGCTCCTTGTTTGATGCTTCATTATTTCATCAAATAATAGGTTTTACTTTATTCTGATGTATTTCCATTTTGTTTCATCGTTCTCATCAAAATAAACATGAAGCTTTATTCCTCTTGATCTGCTCACTTCCTTGACAACTTTGAACATTGAACCTTCAGATAGATGTTCGCATTGTTTGCGGAGGTGGAGTTGTTGTTTGAGTTGGTTCCTTTTTATTGCCAGGCATTTTTGGTGCTCGTCCATCTTGTGCTCCATTCTTCTTCTCGTTTCCAGAAGCTCATTCTATGGAACCCCATGAGCATTAGGAACGAATCAACTTCATACACATGCCTCCAGAGGAGCCAGTAAACATACCTTAGTAAGGTATTGTAGAGCTCTTCATACCCAGATAGCTCTGCAGCGAAGTGTTTGGCCGTGTACTGATTGACTTGCTCTAGTGCCCAATTTTTGATATCTTCTCCTTTTGAGAAGGCTTTGATATTTTCTTTGGTTTTGGGAATGGGCGGGCACGTGAATTGAAAGTAGTCTGCTCCAGCTCCTTTGTGCGGAATTCCTTAAGCAAGAATAAGGTGCCTTTGATTATAGCATAACTCATAGTCAGCAACAGACTTAAATGTATGTCCTTCAGTTCTGGTTTCAGAAGAATCAGGTTGAGGATTTTGATTTCTTTCGCCTATCTCATCAGCCTGTGTGCGTTTTTCTGATGAGTCTTCTGAGGAGCTTTCTTCAATGATGATTGTCCTTCTTACTCTTCTAACTGATCGCTATGTTGATCGTCTAGCCCTCTGTCCTGAGAGGTTGAACATTCAACAATGTGCCGAATTTCTAGGATAGAGGAATATCATCCTCAGAGTCTATAGATGCTTTTCTTGATTCTTCAATAACTGCTTTTTTCCATTTTCCCTTGTAAGCGGCTTTCTTCTTGTCTTGGATATTTTGCTGAGTGCTTGGCTCATTGATGGAGATTGCCTTCACATGTGGTTTTGGAATATAGTCTTGCCATGTGATAGTTGTGAAGAGTTTCTCTTCCTTCATCAGGTCTGGGAGTTGTTTTTCAAGAATCGGGATGATTCGATTGAGAAAATACATTCCATAAGGGAAGTTCTTGTCGTTGTCATTCTTCTCCCAGGAGTCGACAAATCTTTTCAGTTGCCTGAAGAAAAATTTTGCCCAGTTGATCTTGATTTGATACATGATTGCCGCACAGACTTGATATTTGGGCTCTGACATTTCTGACCAGCTTCCAGTAGTTTCAATAATGATTTTGGAAGCGATAGAGCCTAGAATTTGAAATTCTTCCCTGAAGAGAGAGATATAATGATTCTTCTTGAATTTGTATGATGCGTCTGTTCATTTCCACAATCTGTAATCGCTCTCTGAATCTGAATGTATGTCTTCAAGATTAGCTCCACTGGTTGATAGGTTGAACATTGTTCATAATGTTTTAGCTGTAACTTTGAATCCCTGTCCTCTTACTCTTGTAATAAAGAAGTCCTTTTTGTTGTATCCGTCAGAATTTAGATAGAGCTCGGTTACTGCTTCTGGGTAGACTCTTGAAGGAGTGACTTCAAGAAATATTTGCAGTTGAGCATCATATACTCTCGCGATAATTTCTCCACTCAGTTCAGAGTTCTCACAGTTGTCCGAGAACACAGTTGGCTCAAAGAATTTATCCTTGAGCAATTTATCACAGAGCCTAGATGAGCTTTCTCCGCTTGATCAAAAATTGAATTATCTTCGGGTACGACGAGCAAGATTTTAGGCCATGATTTCAGTTTAACAATTCTTTGGAGCAAAGGTAGAATTTTTTTTAAGACGGCTTAGGGTTTTGTGCTTTTCGAAGGGAGAAGTGCTTGAAGGTAGAGAGTCTGAAGTTTGATAAAGTACCTCTGAAACTTCAGCTAGGTTATTTATGAAGTGGGTTAAATTTTGATCCAACGGTCAGAAAAATTTGACTTTGGTTAATCTAAACGGTTTTGATCATAACATGCTGAAGAGTCGGCTGAGTATTTCATTCAAGATTCATCCATTCCCAATTGATGAGGAGAGAGAAAGGATAGATGGGACCAACGGTAATATTTGAAAGACACGTCATTTTACCATTCAGTAATAAATTCAAATTGAACTTATCTGGTTTTTAGCTCTCCTCCAGTCTCCACATGGCATTTGAGCTGCTGACGTCATCAGTTGTCCTCTCAACTGATGATCTTCTTGGCTTGGAGTGATCAGTTCCAGCTGGAGTCTCTTTACCTTTGACTCCTTGTCAACTTAAGCTATCTTCTTCAACTTTGCTCAGTTTAAGCTTGTCAGCTGTTTCCATCAGTTGACGCTTTGCCTTCATCGGTCAGTTTTAGAATTCAACTGCTCTCATCAGTTGAATATGACTGATTTGAGAACTGATGCCTTCTGCGATCAGTTTACTCATTTTCAACAGCTTTCTTACAGCCTTTTTCCATTCTCTTTAGAACTGATGTGAGCTCTATCAGTTTAAGCTCCAAAGCTTACAAAACTGATGCCCTCTTAAGTTTTTTCTCATTAACAACCAGAGTGCTCTTCTTCACTCCTGCTGCTAGATGATCATCATCTTCTTTTGAAGCTAGTTCGAGCAGTCCCAATTGGATGCATAGCTCAACAAATCTAGCTTCTGGCAATGGCTTGGTAAAGATATCGGCTATCTGTTTCTCCATGTTGACATATCTGATGCATATGTCTTTCTTTTCGATATGATCTCTGATGAAGTGGTGTCTGATATCAATGTGCTTCGTCCTTGAATGCAATATTGGATTTTTAGATATTGCAATAGCACTACTGTTATCACAGTAGATTGGCACTTCTTCAGTCTTCACCTTGTAATCCTTGAGTTGTTGCTTCATCCATAAGATCTGAGCATAGCAACTTCCAGAAGCTACATATTCGTCTTCAGTTGTTGATGTGGCAACTAAGTACTGCTGCTTGCTAAACCAGGATATCAGTGTGTTTCCCAAAAACTGACATGTTCCACTGGTGCTCTTTCGATCGATTTTGTATCCTCCGAAGTCTGAGTTTGAATAGCCGGTTAGACTCAAGCTGTCATCTCTGGGATACCATAATCCAAGATTTATAGTGGAGATACTTCATAATCATCTTTGCTGCTTCAATATAACTTTTCTTCGGATTGGCTTGGAACCTTGCACACAGTCAGATTGAATAGGAGATATCTGGTCAGCTGGCTGTTAGGTAGAGAAGGGATCCAATGATTCATCTGTAGTGCATTTGGCTGACTGATTCTCCTTCTTAATCGAGGATCAGCTGCACTAATGTATTCATTGGAATTTTGAGAGCTTTTCACTTGTCGGTTCCAAACTTCTTGACGAGCTCCTTGGTATATTTGGCTTAGCTGATGAAGATTCTGTCTTCCAGCTGCTTCACTTGGAGTCCTAGGAAGAATGTCATTTCTCCCATCATGCTCATTTCGAATTTCCGTTGCATCAGTTGTGCGAATCAATTGCAGAGATCTTTGCTCTTGGATCCAAATATTATGTCATCCACATAAATCTGAACCATTAAGATCTCGGTTGATCATTCTATTCTAAATAGAGTACGATCAATGACTCATTTCTGAAACCCATTCTTTAGCAAGAATGTTGTGAGGGTTTCATACCAAACTCTCGGTGCTTGCTTCAAACCATACAAGGCTTTCTTCAGCTTGTAGACTTGGTCTCCGATTTTGAAGCCTGGAGGTTGTTCTACATATATATCATCCTTAAGCATCCCTTACAAGGATGCACGTTTCATGTCCATTTGATAGACAATGAAATTGTTGTGATCTGCATACGCGAGGAACAGTCTGATGGCCTCCAATCTTGCAACTTGTGCGAATGTCTAATCAAAGTTGATCCCTTCACTTTGTGAGTAACCTTTGGCTATGAGTCTGGCCTTGTTCCTTGTGATCACGTCTTGTTCATCCAGTTTGTTGCGAAATACCCATTTAGTCCCAATGACTTTTTGAGTTTTCGGCCTATCAACAAGAAACCATACGTCATTTCTTGTGAACTGGTTCAGCTCTTCTTGCATTGCTATGATCCAGTCTGAATCTTCAAGTGCTTCTTTTATATTGGCCGGTTCTATCTGTGAGATGAAGCATGTGAAGAGTGCATGCTCCGTTGACCCCTGGTCTGGACTCTGCTTCTTGGATCCCCAATAATTTTGTCGACTGGATGGCTTCGGAGCCATTTGGGAATGACTGCTTCCTCTGCTCCTTTAGCTGCTTCATCAATTGTTCTAGCAACTGATCCTTCGGCTTCTTTATCAGCTGATTCTTCAGCTGCTCCTTCGGCTGTTGTATCAGCACTGGCTTGTTCTTTATTTTCACTGATTCTTCCTCCTGTTTCAGCTATAAGGTTTGAGGTTTTCTGACGACTTGTATCCTCAGTGACCAGGCTATCTTCAACCGTTCTTGAATCAGTTTCTATGCCATCTTCTAGTGATACTTCAAACTGCTCTGGGATAATGTGATCAACATAGTCCAGCAGATTTTCACTAGGTAGCGCTTGCTCTGATGTACAGTTCTTCTTTTTATTTCTGTACTCATTGGCAAGCTCATCAAATAGCACATGACATGTTACTTCCACAACTAGTGTCCTTTTGTTGAACACTCTGTAAGCTTGAGACTGAGGGGCATTATAGCCGAGAAAGATCCCCTTATCAGCTTTGGCACTGAAGGCTTTCAGCTGGGATTTGCCATTGTTGTGGATATAACATTTGCGGCTAAATATCTTAAAGTAAGAGATAGAAGGCTTACGACCCTTGAAGAGTTCATAGGGTTTTTTGTCATGGGCGATGACGATGGCACTTCTGTTCTGTGTGTGGCAGGTTGTGTCAATTGCATCTATCCAATAGCATTTGGCTATGTTGGCATCCGCTACCATGGCTCTAGCTGCCTCCTTCAGCGTGCGATTTCTCCTTTCAGCCACGCCATTTTGTTGAGGAGTTCTTACAGCAGAGTGTTCATGAGTGATTCTCAATTCACTCAGAAACTTGATCATTTGCTGATTGACAAATTCAGTTCCGTTGTCAAACTTTATCCTTTAAACTGTTTTTTCTTTGTCAGTCTGCAGTCTTCTGATCAATGTGGATAGCTTCTCAAAAGTTTCATCCTTACTTCTCAGGAACTCCACCCAGGTATACCTTGAGTAGTCATCTACTACTACAAGTGTAAACTTTTTACGTCTGCAGGTTGGTGGTTTCATAGGTCCAAACAGATCTATGTGAAGTAATTGAAGGATGTCAGTTGTTCCTGGAGGATGGCTTTTGTTTTTGAATGACGACTTTACCTGCTTCCCTTTCTAGCATGGTCCGCAGACCCCAGTTTTCTTGTAGATTTCCTTGGGAAGCCCATCAACTAATTCCTTCTTGGCCAGGTAGTTGATAGTTTTGAAGTTGAGATGGTTAAGTCGTCGATGCCACAGCCAGCTTGCTTCAGTTGATCCTTTGGAGAGAAAGCAAGCTTCTTAATAGCCAGTTGACCAGTCAACTACATACATATTGCTCTTTCTTACTCCAGTCAGGAGTATGGCTCCAGTTGACTTGTCTTTGATGTCACATGAGCTATTGCTGAAGTCGACTGAGTACCCATTGTCACAAAGCTGATTGATGCTCAGCAGTTTGTGTATCAGTCCTTCAACATGTGACACGCCATTCACGACAACTTTTCCTTTGACCATGAACCCTTCTCCAATTGTTCGGCTCTTCGAGTTGTCTTCAAAGGTGACTAGTGGTCCCTTAATCTCTTTATAACCGTCAAGATCATTCTTGTCTCTGGTCATATATTTTGAGCACCCACTATCCCGATACCAAGTATCTTTGACATTTTTCTTGGATAGGATGCTCTTTCCCTGCAAAGTAAGAGTCAGGGTTTAAGTACCTACATGATATCGGGTCCTGAGAGGTTAATCAGGTGTTTGGGAATCCACATATGCAATGCTTTTGGCTTTTCGATTCCAAGAGATCCTTCAGAATTGGATCTCTATACATGCATTGGACTTCTTGTGACTCTTCGATTGAGAGTCGAGTCCAGTGATCTATATCTCCGATGAGATTCAGGATAAAAGATTTCATCTAATATCATCTCATCTTGTGACCTTAGTGCTCTTTGTCTTGGCTAATTTCGTCTGACCTTTTGACTTTGAGCTTTTTGACCTTTGTGGTATGGCCAATCTGCAAACCAATTATAACGAGGATTGAATCTTACTTCATTCCTTGTGTTTAAAAACTCATTATACTGGATTGCAAAGTCACTTGGAGGGAACTCTTCCAGAGATATTGGATTATGTTGTCTTGCATGATACAATCTCAAGTGTTCACTCCTTCTGGGATTTGAAGAACTCCCAGGTTGAAGTGTACTGGTTGAGTTTCTAGATCGTCGAACTGATGGCCTAATTTGAGCTGATACTCTTGTCTGAGCGACTGGCCTTGGGTGAACTTCAGGTCTTAGTTGAACTGATGACCTTGAATGATGTGGAGGCTTTTGAGGATTTGGCCTCTGATGAGCTTTGGATTTTAATCTAGCAGTAAATCTGGATTGCTGAGCTGATCGATGTTGAACTGGTGGCTTTGACTGAGCACCAAGCCTTTGAAAGACCGACTGTCTTCGAGTTGCCCCTCTCGAATGATCAGTCCAATCTCTAGGCTAAGTTTGAGGAGTTTCAAGGATGCCCTTGCCTTTTGGCTCCTCAACTGGGGAGGAATGAGCTGGTCTTGTGAATCCTCTTAGGACTCCAGATTCATAGCTCTGTACAACTGCCTTGCCCTTCTCTGCGGCAGTGTGCTTACTATATCCCAGTCCTAGGCTCCCAGATTCAGTTCTCTGATGATTCAAGATTTCATCAAGAGTCTGGGATCCCTTCTTGAATTTGAGAGATAGTTCTTCTCTTTCAATAATTTTTTGCTTGAGCTGCTCATTCTCAGCTTCCAGTTCTGCATTTCTTAGCCTCAGCTGATCCATTTCTGTTGACTGAGCATCGAGACTTTTTAGTCTTTCATTTTCAGCACTTAGCTCATCAACTCTGCTTCTTAGCTTATCGTTTTCACCCTTCAGTTCAATATGCATACTTGATACATAAGCTAATTGATCTTCTAGGATTTTTAACTGTTCATCCAATTCATTCCTAGAGATCGATGCTTCATGTATATGATAGAATGAGGTTATTGAGTCAGCTTGACTAACCTCTTCTTCATTGTCGGCCATGAGGCATAGTAAAGCTTCATCATCGGAGCTGTAGCTGTCTGAGTCGATTCCAGATGTAGTAGTCTGAATCGTCAAGCACGACATTCTCAGAGTTTGCGATCATTGCTTTCCTTTTTAAGAAGCTTCTCCTCACTTTGGCCTTTTTATCTTCAGAAAGCTCTGAACACTCATATCTGTAGTGTCCTTGCTTGTGGCAGTGGAAACATTCCTCTATGTTCCTGTTTGCCACCCTGAATTGTTCAGCTGGCTGCTGGTTCCTCTCACCTTTAGCAGCTTCATCAGCTTGGGGTTGAGTTGATTATTGATCTCTGACTTTTCTTAGCTTCTCCAGCAATCTTATCATTAACTGGATTTGCTCATTTAGGTCTTTATTCAGGATCTCCTTTTTATCAGCTGACTCTCTTCTTCGATCAGTTACCGATCCCCATGGATTCTCCCTGACAGGTGAGCCTCTTGGTCGGAAGTTGTTTCTTCTGTTGACTTCTCTGAATCGATTTCTTTCAGCATAGAAAGAAGCATCATGAGAAGAGGAAGTGGATGCTTCTCTCTTACGATTCAAGTTGTACTCATGAGCTTTGAGAGATCCAAATAACTCTCTGGGAGTAATGCTATTCAAGTCTCTCGACTTTTTAGTAGCAATTACTTTCATATCCCACTCATCAGTGAGATTATCAAGAACTTTCGAGTTCATCTCACTGTTGGGATAGTTTCTTCCCAGATTGTTCATCTCGCTTATGATGCCAAGAAATTTTGTTTCTAGGCTCGAGATGCTTTCATCCGGCTGCATTTTGAAAGACTCATATTTATCAACTACCAGCTGGAGCTTGTTTCCTTTAATGGCTTCAGACTCTTTGCATAGATCTGCAAGAAAGTCCCAAATCTCCTTTGCTGTTCTGCAGTTCTTTGTGTCTTTCATGCAATCCTCATCTAGAGTCTGAAAGAGTGCTACTTGAGCCACAAACTCTAGATTTTTCAACTTCTTCTCTTCACCCGTGAGAAGATGAGTTGGTTTTGGGATCCTGGCCGGTTGGTTGACATCCATGATGTGGGCTTCATTGTCCATCATTATGATGATTGGACCGTCTTCAATTACCTCCCACATATTCTCATGGATGGAGCATAGATGAGCTTTCATCTTCCTGCTCCAATTGTCATAATTCTCAACTAAAAAGAGAAGCAGCTTATGGTTTCCCATAGCTAGAATGGTTAGCACAGATAAACAGATCTGATTCAAATAATCTGCAGAAACAGCTGATCCTTAGAATCAACTGCTCTAATACCACTTGTTGGTCCCGGTGCGAGCCTTAGTCAGTTTAGGGGGGTGAATAAACTGACTTCAAAAACTTTTAAAACTGATGCAGAATAGATAGGGCCCTGACTCACTTTTAAGATTTATCTGTGCTGACTGATTAGTTGAGAGAGGCTGACAGAGACTCAGCTGGTGAGCTGATCAGTTTTCAGCTGATAGCTTGAAAACATAACTGGAGCTTGTCAATTCAGTCCGTGTGTGTGAATGTGTGCAGTTAAAGAACTTGCAAAACTGTAAGACAGTAAGGATAGCACACACAGAACTTTATAGAGGTTCGAAGCTTCCTGCTTCTACGTCCTCTCTTCCTTCCACACAAGGGTAATCCACTATATAAGAGTAAAGTTTCTTTATTACAAATACACAGTGAAGAAATCATGTTGGACCTGAAAATGGCACCCTTCAAACAGAGCGCGGCCTCCTTTCCAACTGTTGCTGTCTCGGAAGAACGGACCCGTCGGAACACGCTCCTTCTCAGTCGGTTTCTAGGTCGACAGCTCCCACTTACCGGTCTCAACTGTTCGCTGAGACTTTAGGTGCTATTGCCCGTCTTTACACGATTTTAGATATCGCTCGATTTCAAGAAGTAGTATTGAAACTGTTATTAACCTGGAATGCTCCTTTCTCTTTGAGCTGGGTGGTTGATCTTTGAGGGACTGAACTGAGAAGTTTTGCTCTGGCTGGAATTCTACGCCAACTTAGCAGCTTGCTTTAAAATTAAAGCACGCCTTCTCAGTTTAAGACTTTTCGCACTTTGAGAATCTTGAACTTTGAGCTGTAGAGAGAGAGAAATAAATAGCTCGTTTTCTGCAAAATTAGATTGGCGAAAATCTCCTTGGC
This sequence comes from Perilla frutescens, assembly GCA_026008535.1. Taxonomy (NCBI): domain Eukaryota; kingdom Viridiplantae; phylum Streptophyta; class Magnoliopsida; order Lamiales; family Lamiaceae; genus Perilla; species Perilla frutescens. The sequence continues at coordinate 26,751,019 of BRKX01000019.1, forward strand.
CAAAATTAGTTTCACCCTCTTTAAATAGATGAGTGAATTTTGACCGTTATGATTAGTGATGTTCGGAGATCACCGGTGGCATTTTAATGCCTGTAGCTGTTTGAAACTTCTTTTAATGAACTAGCCGTTTTGACTTTTAAAATACTCTGCTCTAAGATCATCAGGATCTTTCAAAGATTTCCTGTTGAGATCTTCTGTAACTGCTTGTTAGTAGGAGAAGGCGATTCGGCTATCAGTTCTTGGACATTCAGCTGACGGGCTCTCAGCTGTCTCGGCTTTCAGCTCTGAGATAGTCCAGTCGGCAGATCTTCAGCTGCCTTGAGTTTCTGTTCATGACATAGTCTAGTTCGACTCATCAACAGAGCTTAAGAGCTTTCATTTCTAGACTTATCAGTTAGCTACTTGTTTGAGCTTTTTCCTCTCTAACTGAACTATAGCCAGTTGAATAGAGACTCAAAGCATTTAGAGCTGTTTCACCAGTAAACTGATCTTTGATCAGTTTAGGGTCAGCTCTGACTAATCTCTTGATTGGATCAGTTTTAGCTTTTAAGCTGACTTTGTTCATCAGTCTGTCTTGGCTTCTCGCTAAGACTGTTGACTAACTCATCCGAGGATGCCTACCAGTCTTCAGAGTTCTCTTCCCCCTTTACAACTTATCTCAAGCTTTGAAGAGTTCACTCTGACTGATCTGATCAGGCAACATATAAGCTAGTTGACCATGCTTCTAAATAGCTGTCTCTCATCTTAGCTCGAAGTCTTACTTGGTCATTGTCATTGATTTCCAGCTTATCATAACCTGTAGTTTTTCATTAAATCATCACACATATTTTGACATTTCATCAAAACCATCATTTGGGATTTTCCCAATAATTTTCCTAACATATATATATATATATATGATTTGGTTCAAATGAGAACTAGGTATTCACGTGAGAATTATAAACCATGCTTATTTAGTGTAATTTTATAGCTTATTTTATTGTATTTTAGTGCTATTTTTTTTTTAAAAAAATTATAGCTTATCTTGTTGTATTTTAGTGTTAGTGACAATAGCACTAAAATACAACAAGATAAGCTACAAAATCATATTAAATAAGCATGGTTTATAGTTCTCACGGAAATACCTAGTACCCATTATAACCAACCCCTATATATATATATATATATATATATATATATATATATATATAGAGAGAGAGAGAGAGAGATGGGATCATGTGAGAACCACACCTCCATTTGAGAACCGAGAACCAATCTCAACCACAGATTGATCTGATTTGGATGGCCAAGATCTGTTCCAAAATTTAAAAAAAAAACGGTGGCATTATTGTAATATTTTAGACTTTTTAATGAAGTAAGGGTATTTTAGTAATTCAGGCATTATGTTATATTTGGAATGAATCTCTTCTCGTTCTGCAATTCGTTTTCAATCACCAACATCTCTCTCTCTCTCTCGTCTATTTCACTTTAGTTTGTTGCTTGTGAATCTCTACTTGTTTCGTATTATTTTGGTGATTGATGATGATATGTGTGTGTGTGTGTGCTTCGTTGCTGCTGTTGATCGCTTTGATTTTGGCATTTCTGATCTGCTACGGATTGATGTAATCTGAAATCCGCGCTTGCTATCGCCAATTAGGTTATACGATACGCATCAAAATATCACCGATTTCGATCACGATCATTTGTTTTTTGCTTGATTACACTCGCATCGATCGTGTAATGTTTTCCTTCCCCAATGATTTGAGATGATGATCGGTTTTTATTTTGTATTAAAGTATTTTTTTCAACTGTAAGTGGAATTAAATTGTTTTTATGAGAAGAAAATAAAGTTGGGATGTAACGTCAGAAGAATTAAAAAAAGCTTTACATATACCCATAAAGATGTTGCAGAATTGGCGAAGATGCCGTTTTGATTAAAAGCGATTGTCGTTTACGAACTTTTTACTATTTAGTCATGCTACAGGCACTTTTTTCTTTCAATATTTTACAAAAGAAAGTTGTTTTGCACGAAGTATTTTGCATGATGAATGCAACATTTGCAATTACAAATGAGTATTATAAAATACATTTTGATAACATGTACTTTAGCACTACTGTGATCTATTTTAGGAGAAAATTTCACTTTTGGTCCCATAGGACACACCCTTCTCCCCTTTTGGTCCCAGAGCTGTCTGTTTTGGTCCCAATTTTTTTTTTTACTGTCAATTTTAGTCCTTCCGTGACAGAAAACGTTAAAATTACTGTCAATTTTGGTCCCATAGGAATTTTAATTTCAGCGATAATTTGGGACCAAAAGTGAAATTTTCAGCGAAATATAAATCCTAAAATGTAATCAGCTATGAACGATTTTTAAGCCGAAAAATTGATCAAATGTTAGATTTGTAAATAGGGGGTACTTTTTATTATTATTTTTTAATTGGGTTATTTAAAAAAATACTACAATAAAAACACGATTTAACAACGGATTATAAACTACAATAAAAATGCGATTTAACAACGGATTATAATTCGTTTTAAAATACAGACACATTAACAACGGATTAAGATCAAGATATTTAATGACAGATTTTTTTATCTCTAACTTAACAAAGAACACACATCATATTTTATTTATAATTTTTTATTTTTTTATGTTAACGACACAATAACGACGTATTTTTTATAATATATATATATATCTTATTTTGCAATTACTAATTAATTACAAATATAAATTTTTTTAAATTTTTTATTTATTCTACATGATAAGTTTTAATTTTTTTTAATGTTATTAATTTTTTAATTACTATATAATTACGAATTTGAAATCAATCTTTTTAATATTATTGATTTTTTATTTATTTTACATTTTACAATTTATTTTATTTTTAATGTTTTAATAATATATATTATTTTTTAATATTATATATTTTTCAATTACTAATTAATTACGAATATAAATTTTTTAATATTTTTATTTATTTTACTTTATGATTGTTAAAGTTTTTTTAATATTATTAATTTTTTAATTACTAATTAATTATGAATTTGAAATTGACTTGTTTAATATTATTAATGTTTTATTTATTTTACATTTTTTATATTATATATATTTTTTTTTTTCAATTACTAATTAATTATGAGTATAAATTTTTATTATATTTTTATTAGTTTTACTTTATGATTTTTAAAATTTTATATTACTTTATATATATTTTTATTATTTTATATTATTTTTAATATTTTGGGCTTGACTTGTCTCGCTTCCATCGCTAAAATGTGAATTTTTTGTAGTGAAAGTTCAAAATGTAGGTATGAAAGTATAATTTTTTCCTAGATTTTTTACTTTACATTTTACAAGAATTTAATTATGAAATAATCAACCATAATAATGAATTATTAATTGAAAATTAAAATTAAATATTAAAAATAATTATAAACGCTAATTAGATGTGGTGAACGCTCATAAACAATATTGTAAAATTAAACTAAATAAAAAAATTACGTGTATTTAGGGGTGTAAACGAGCCGAGTATCTTCTTGATCGAACTCGAGCTCGACAGAAAATTAAACTAAATAAAAAAATGACTTTCTTTTGATTTAGTAGTTGTAATTTGATGATTTGGTGACAATACACAGGATAATTACTAAAAAAATAAGATGATGATAGTTTGAATCATATGGGACTAAAAGTGAGCGAATTTTTAACAGCCTTTAACAGCCGTTTAAAACTCTGGGACTAAAAGTGATAGTTTGAATCCTATGGGACTAAAAGTGAGCGAATTTTTTAAAAAATGACCAAAACAGACAGTTTTGGGACCAAAAGGGGAGAGGGGCGTGTCCTATGGGACCAAAAGTGAAATTTTCTCTCTATTTTAGCACTGTTGTAACCTAGTTTAGCACTATTGTGGCATGCTTTAGCACTACCATGTACTTTAGCACTACTGTGATCTATTTTAGCACTGTTGTAACCTATTTTAGCACTACTGTGAACTATTTTAGCACTTAGGTTGATGAAACTAATTAAGATGTTATTTTGAATTTTTCACTATCAGTATTTTAGCACTACTGTGAACAGTTTTAGCACTGACATGTAATTTAGCACTACTGTGATCTATTTTAACACTGTTGTAATCTATTTTAGCACTACTGTGAACTATTTTAGCACTTAGTTTATACATTGTCTACGGTTAATGTATATACTTTGTCTATATATAAGCTATAAAATATTGAATGTATATATATATATATATAAATATTAAAATTTTGCATCTTAGTCTGCTATATATGTGTGTATATATGCATATTTATGTATAAGTGCATTTCATTTTATTTTTTTTCATTTAAATAGCATATGCATGCATTCATATTTGCATTAACATATATGTGCATGTAGATACACAATACATATAGAAAATTATAAACACAGAAATGCATTAATATTGAAAACAAAGGAGAGAAAACAATGCATACAATTGGAATATTGCAAGCTAATTTAAAATCATAAAGATGTTATGCAAGAAGCTAGAGAGAGAGGGAGATAATAATTAAATTCGTGAATTTTTTTGCATAATGAATGCAGCATTTGCAATAACAAATGAGTATTATAAAAAAACATTTTGTTAACATGTACTTTAGCACTACTGTGATCTATTTTAGCACTGTTGTAACCTATTTTAGCACTAATGTGAGCTATTTTAGCACTGCCATCTACTTTAGCACTACTGTGAACTATTTTAGTACTTAGTTTATACATTGTGTACGGTTAATGTATATACTTTGTCTATATATATAAGCTATAAAATATTAAATGTATATATATATATAAATATTAAAATTTTGCATCTTAGTGTGCTATATATGTGTGTATATGTGCATATTTTTGTATAAGTGCATTTCATTGTTTTTTTTATTTCATTTAAATAGCATATGCATGCATTCATATTTGCATTAACATATATGTGCAATGTAGATACACAATACATATAGAAAATTATAAACACAGAAATGCATTAATATTGAAAAGAAAGGAGAGAAAACAATGCATACAATTGGAATATTGCAAACTAATGAAAATCATAAAGATGTTATGCAAGAAGGTTGGAGCAAATGAAGATCTTAAGAAAGTTCAAAATAGCAATTTCACATTCACGTTTAAACTACACATCATTTAAAAAGAGAGATGAAAACTAATAAAAACAAACAACTCACCTAACTGCCTCTATTTTTAATTAAATATGTAGATAAGCTCTGCTTATGCATCGGTGTATTCATTTAGTGCAAAATTAAATTTGTGCATCTGTGGTCCTTCACTGAATCTTGGCATTTTCTTGCAAGGATTGCGGTAAACAAGTCTATTTGGGTAAGAACACGAAACTATTTTTTCAATTAGGTGTATAATTTTGATTTAGATTGTGGGATCTGAAACTTGTTCTTCGCAAAAAGAACGCTGGTTTGAGAGTTTCTTGTCATGCTAAACAAGGGTGATGTTAGTGCTAAAATAAGTCATGACAGTGCTAAAATAAATCATGACAGTGCTAAAATATAAAATGACAATGCTAAAATCCTAAATTGAAAAATATACGCGTGAATCACATATACATTGAAATTTCTGATTTTACCCTCGCCGAGTTTCAGGGGCAGTGAAGTTCGGAGTTATTACAATTATGCCACCGCGTTTTTTTAATTTTTAAACAGATATTAACTATCCAAATAGGCGAGATCTATGATTGAGATTGATTCTCAGTTCTCACATGAGGTATGATTCCTTCTGGAACCTAACTTATATATATATATATATATATATATATATATATATATATATATATATATATATATTAAAGGTATGGAAGGTTTGTGGTTTGTCTAGAACTATGAAAACGTGAAGATTTTCCCACCACAAATCCAAACACATAAAAGCCCGTAATCTTCCAAGTTCCATCCCTCCCTTCTTCTCCTTCATATCTCTCACACTATCCACAAAGACACAACCATGAACTCTCATAATTCAATTTTACACAGAAAAATAACAATTTTGTCATTGGCCATGGTGCTATACACCTGGTGCAGAGCATCGGCTGCACCGCTGCACCCGGTGATCTTAATACCCGGAGCCGGCGGCAACCAGCTAGAAGCCCGGTTGACGGAAACGTACAAGCCGTCAAGCCTGCTGTGCAACCGGTGGTATCCGTTGAAGAAGGATCCGGATGGGTGGTTCAGGCTCTGGTTCGACCCGACTGTACTGCTCCGACCCTTCACCAAATGCTTCAATCAGAGGATGAAGATTTTTTATGATCCTCATATCGATGATTACCATAATGCCCCTGGTGTTCAGACTAGAGTCCCCTTTTTTGGCTCCACTGAGGGCCTTCTCTATCTTGATCCTTATCTCAAGTAAGTTTAATTTTCATCAATATAATAAATTCACCATATATATTTATATTTACATAGATATTGACTTTATTTTATTATACTTTTGTTAATTTTTTTGGAATACATGTGATGTTTCAAGTCAACTGATCTAGATTAATTTATGGTGAGATAAAAGTAACAAATTAATTAATTGCTCAATTATGTAACTTGACAAGGAAGCTAGAATCTTGGTTATCTACTTGTGTTGGATATAAATATATAATGTTGTACTTAATGAAATGGCATGTTGGTTTTATTTTTCACAATTATTATGAAAATTATTGGAAATGACAATTAAACAAGTAATTACATAATGTGATCGTATAAAATGAATTAATGTTCAATGTGAATATATTCATTTATGGATAGATAAATGTAAGAAATTCATTGCTCAATTATGTAACTTGACAAGGAATAATCTTGGAGATGGAATCCTCTGTTACACATCTGATGTTGCATTTCTTATTGCATATTCGATTATTTTAATGTTTTTCAATTTTTTTGTTAAATTTCAATTTCTTATATCATTTCACATTTATTATTTAAGATTCATCATACCCAATTACAATACATTATAAATTTTTTGTATTTAATTTTTAATTTTTAGTTATTAATTGATTATTTAAAAAATTAAATACTAAAAAATTATATTTTAAATCCTAATTGAGTATGATGAACCCTAAATAACAAATGTAAAAATTAAACTAAAGAATAATAAATTGAAATAAAAAATAAAAAAATAATTAAAAATTGAGTGTGCAATTAATGGGGGAATGCAATACCGAATATGGAATTGGGGATTTGGTATGAGAATCTTGAGGGTTTTTATGGTTCAAGCCCTTAAGTTATCCACTTGTGTTGGATATAATTAATGTTGTAATAAATTTCAGAACTGTTTTTCTCCTAGCGAGGCTTCTAATCAAATGAGTTGGTTAGCTCTTGAATCTAACTTCTTACATATTTAAAATTGGCTCCAAATCTTGTTCCCTCTTAAGAGTCTTAACTATTCCTTCATATATTCTACTATTAATTCGAATTCATGACACACTGGCACGTGTTGTTAGTATCAAGTTAATTTATTCACGAGTTGTCTATGTTTGATAAAAACTACTACCAAGTAAAATGAAGATGAATGCATGTCCTTGTACACTTTCTAATTAAGTTAAACAATCCATACTTCCTATTGATTGTTACCTCATGATTATAAAACATTACTCTAGCAAAATTTTGTTTTTTTAAATTAATTTTTTTTCATTGCAAAGCTGCAAAAGATCTTATTAAGAAGACATTGCTTAAATGTACGTAGTGTTATCTCATCGTTATTTCAATTCAATTTTATTTATTTATTTCATATCACTTTTCTGTGTGCTTCAAATCCCTTGACTTTAATTACATATGAAAATTAATGTTCCAATTTAATTGCAGAAAAACTACATCATACATGGAACCTCTGGTGAAATCCTTGGAAAAAATAGGCTATGTTAATGGCCAAAATCTCTTCGGCGCACCCTACGATTTTAGGTATGGGCTAGCCGCAGAAGGCCACCCTTGCGAAGTAGGCTCCAAATTCCTCTCCGACTTGAAAACTCTAATAGAATCAGCCAGCGCTTCCAATGGAGGCACCCCAGTAATCCTTCTTTCACATAGTTTAGGCGGCCTATTCGCCCTTCAACTCCTCGACCGCGCCCCGGTTTCTTGGAGACACATCGTCAAACACTTGATCACCCTGTCCGCCCCGTGGGGCGGGACAGTCGATGAAATGCTCACATTTGCATCGGGGAACACGCTGGGCGTGCCGTTGGTCGACCCGTTGCTCGTCAGAGAAGAGCAGAGGAGCTCTGTCAGCAACATGTGGCTGCTGCCTTCCCCGGCCGTGTTCGACCCGGCTAAGCCGCTCGTGATCACGCCCAACGCCTCGTATTCTAGCGCGGATATCGGGAGTTTCCTTCGGGATATTGGGTTTCCCGAAGGGGTCCGCCCTTATGAGGCGCGGGTTCTGCCTCTCGTGAAGAGGCTGCCCCCTGCGCCCGGGGTCCCCATCACGTGCGTGGTGGGAACGGGGGTGGAGACCGCGGAGATGTTGGTTTACGGAGCGGGCGGGTGGGACGAGCGGCCGGAGGTTGCGTATGGCGATGGTGACGGCACGGTGGGTATGGTGAGCTTGCTGGCATTGCAGTCTGCGTGGGGTGAGTTGAAGAATCAATCGGTTAAGGTGGTCGAGATTGGTGGTGTTTCTCACACATCTGTTTTGAGTGATGGGGCTGCGCTTGATGCGATTGTTGCTGAAGTTTCTTCAATCAATTCTCAACTTTCAGCGGATCTAATTCACTTGTTTTGAAATCACATTGACAATTTTTGGTGCTTCTGTTGGGATGGATCCAATTATAATCAAGACTTTAGAGATTAGATAATAGTCAAATTTTGTAAATATTGATGTTGGCAAATACTTACATACATAAGGTGCATATAAGACTTATTTCAGACGGGCGGGTTAAATTCGCGGGTTAACCCGCTTTGACCCGGGTCAACGCGGGTCAACTCACGTTGACCGGGTCAATCCATTCTAAAAAAATTCGGTAAAAATCAGTATTAACAGTAACATTAAAAAGTATCACTAAAAATTTAAAAAGTATCACTTGTATCATTAAATAGTAAGAGGTCTGCCACTTATTTTAGCGGTTTTTTGGGATATTTTTAGGTGTTTATTTTGTGTTTTAGGGTTTTTTTGGGTGCTTTTAGAGGTTTATTTTGTATTTTTGGGGTGTTTTTAGGGTTTTATTTTGTTTTTGTTTTTTTGGATTTTGGGGGGGGGGGGGGTTTTAGGGTTTTATTTTGTGTTTTTAAGGTTATTTTTTAGGATTTATTAATTTCATTTTAAGGTATAATTTTATATTTTTTTTAAACAAATTATATCAACTCATTTTAATTTTAATGTTCATTAATTTTATTTCATGGTATAAATTTTGTTGGGAAAAATAAAATAAAATAAAACAAAATCGCAAAAAAAAAGGTAAAAAAATCGCTAGAAAAAAAAAATGACAGGCATGTGGGGCGCGCGTAGCAGCCATGCGCCTGTCGGATATAGTGTATATATAAAAGTGGTGCACATTACCATTATCAGCAACCGGGCAACCACCCTTAATATTTAATTAATTTCTCTCTCTTCCACATCACCATTATTTTATCCAATCCAACCACATATAATTTGATAGTTTATCAGCAACCATCCCAAACACCCAACCACAACATTATATATTATTTTTTCTTTTCTTTTATTAATAAATATAATATAATTAATACTAATTAAAATAAATAATTATTATTATTGAAACTGAAAGTTCATATTACTGAACTGTGAGAATTCTTCAGAGTTTGGAAGATTTTCGAGGTTGGAAAAATAATCTTGGGAGTAATTTTGATACTGAGGATCGTAATAAAAATTATTTCCTCGATCTATTGGGAGATACAGAGAAAAATACTAAACGTTATAGATTGAGATATTGAGAAATTTATGAGGTGTGTAAATTTAGTAAAAATTGTCTCTATTTATAGAGAATGAAAAATATGAATTTTGATATTTTTCATTTTTTTAAAAAAACTTATTAAAAAAATATATGCATTATATCTAGATATCCAAATAAAATTTGCATATCCAATAAAATAGAGACAAGTGGCCAAATAAAATTTACATATCCAATAAAATAGAGACAAGTGGCCAAATAAAATTTACATATCCAATAAAATTTAGATATAATGGATATATTTATTTTTAATAATCATTATATCTACATATCCAATAAAATAAAGACAAGTGTCCAAATAAAATTTACATATCCAATAAAATTTAGATATAATGGATATATTTATTTTAATAATACATAAAAAAATACAAAATATAAAAAATATTAAAATAATGGGAGAAGAGAGAGAGAGACCAGCGTTTGGCTGGCCTCCCTCGGTCGAATGCTTCAAAGCAAGCTCTTCTATTTTTTATTTTTTTTTATTTGCTGACTTGGCGGCCGAACGTTTGGCACTCACAAGAACCGATAAACATGGTCTAAGTGTTTCTCATCGATGTTTTATTTCGTATGGAAAATGAGATATACCTTTGTATTTTCCCAAAATTGTTAAAAATAAAAAGTTCAGTAGTAGCAGTAGTAGTAGTTAGGAAAAGACTGTACATAATTTTTCAATAATTAAACAATTAAGGTTGGTTTGGTTGATAGGAAATTAATTTTTTTTTGGGAATATAATTTTTAAAAATGTGATTTTGAGAAAAATGATTACCAACATAATCTTTATTTTGCGTTTGGAATATAACAAAGAAATTTAGAATTCTCATTTCATTATTAAATAAGTACAGAATTAAATATCTAAAATATATGTATCTTATTTCATACTATCAATATTTTATAATTTAAAATACATACAATATCATGTATGATTGCACAAACTCGATTTGCAAAAGTAGTATATGTTTTGAATGCAACATATTATTTCAATTTAAGTAAAATGATGTCTAAAAAAATAATCAAGAAAATTATTTCATTATTTTAGGTTAATATCTTAATGATCAATTAAGCAAATATTATATTATTAATCCAAATACTTTTATTAAATTGAAAGTCAAAATTATCTATATTGACAATTATATGGTCATTTTAGTACACAAAGTTGCTTAAAAATGATATTATTGGAATTTTGATAAAAATGACAAAAAATGGTTGGTAGAATAATCGAATTTTGGTCAGAATTTCATCAAAAAAAAAGTATCCCATTTTTTATCTTCATTTTCAATTATAAAATTTTCTATTTTAGTAATTTATTAGGTGAAATATTTTAATCCAAACTTAGCATTAATTAATTAAAAAAGAAAAATAATAAATATAGTTTTTTCAATTATAAAAAATTCATTTGTTTATTTTTGTGTTTAAAAAATAAGAATCCACAATAATAATAATTGTTGGTCCCGGGGCGAGTCAGAATCAGTTTAGGGGGGTGAATAAACTAAACCAAAATTTTGACAATATATGCGGAATAGACTGGGCCCTTGACTCACGGAGTTATTCGTGCTTTTGAGTGATCATTTGAGATGATCAGCTAGCTCGGAGCGTTGTGTGTGTGCTTGAGGTGTGCAGTTAAGACATGCAACTGAAAGCTGAAAACAGAGCACACAGGCAATTTTATAGAAGTTCGAAGCTCAACTTCTATGTCCCCTCTCCCTTCCGCAGAAGGGCAATTCACTATGCAAGTATAAAGTTCATTTATTACAGTTATACAGTGAAGACAGGTATTGGATCTGGTTGTCGGTGACTTTACGAGTCACGAATTCCTTTCCAACTGGTGTTGTCCCGGAAACGGCGATCCAATGAAAGTAACCTCCTCAGCCGGTAGGGTCGACAGTCTCACACTTGCGATCCCCAGCTGCTCGCTGGAGAGATAAGGTGCTATTGGCCGTCTTTTCAAGGTTTTAGATCTCTTTCGATCTTCAAGAATATAGTCTTGAAACTGGTATCAACTCATGTGCTCCTTTGCGCGTCTTCGGCTTGAGTTGGGTAGTTGATCGGTGTAGAACAGAACTGAGAGAGTGGCTCTGGCTGGAATTCTTCAACAGCTAGCTTGATGAGCAGTTTAGCTCCTTCTCTTTAGTTAGGACTTTTGCTTTGATGAATTTTGAGCTTGAGGCTTTAGAGCTCTGGCGAACATCTTCGCGGAAAGTCTCTGTGCTGAAAGTTTTGCAAAAAGTCTTAGCAAAAAGTCACGGCCATCTTCTGGGTCACTCGTCTTTTATAGATGAGTGGCTGGTGATTGTTGCTGATCAATAGGTGAGCATAAATGATAAAGCCGTTGAGAGGCTTTTCATTTAAAGAGCCGTTGAGTAGTCTTTACTCTTCTGACATGCTTTTGTTCCAAGATCTCGGTTGCATTAACTTCAAGATCTTCATGTTGGCTTTTTTGAAATTTGAATTTCAGTTACGGCTTCTGTCTTGATCTTCAGTTCTAGGCTTCAGCTGGCAGTTGGAATCTTCAGTTCTTCAACTGTCTGTTGTTTAGTGTCTAATTGTGTCATTTTAATTTATTTATTTTATTGTGTTTAGTATTTATTTTGTTTAATTTTATTTTGTTATGTGTTGATCTTATGTGTTTATTTGTGTTTATTGCTCTAATGGTGAATTATGTCAAGTATTGCAAAGCTTGAGCTTTTAATCATAAACGCATGTATTTTACGGCAATTAGGTGGCAAGTGCAAATCGAATAATCGAGCTGGATTGTTTAAATAGGAAGATCGAAGATTCTTAAAGAAATTGAGAAAAAGCACCCGCGCGGGCGGGCTAGGGAGCGCGGGCGGGCATCAAAAGGCCGAGAGTCATGCGCCCCCGCCGCGGCGCCCCTGCCCCCGCGGCGCCCAAATGCCCCCGGGGCGCTCGTTGCCCTCGCGGCCCCTGCCCCCGCGGCGCCCGTCGCTCCCGCCGCGCGCCTGGTGCCCCGCGGCGCCCATGCAGCCCGCCGGCGCATGGGCTGCCACCTCTCCCTCGGGTCTAGTTTCTCACCTATTTTTGTACAGTTCCACTCCCTTCCTACTCTTTTGCACTCGATATTTCGTTTAATTAGGAACCTGCTTGCATTTCTAATTCCTAGAATTTGTAGCTTATTATTACCTAAACCTCTATAGTGGACTTTTTTGCACCAAATCTTCCATAAAATCCCCTTCATTAATGGATCCCTTACCATCAGCTCCCATCACCTTTTCTCTCTCTCTTTCTCTCTCTTTCGTCTCTCTTCTCTATCATATCTATTGGAGATTTTTGGGGATTCAGATTCATTCACTATCATTTATCATCATTCAATTCCATTCACTCTCACCACTTCATCTTCTCCATTCTCTATTCTCTCTACACACACACTACACACACTAAATCTCTACACCACTCTCTCACCATTTTCACCATCATCATCTTCACAAAAGAGAAGAGGAGAAAAGGAAGAAGAAGGGAGCCAAGCCAAGCAAGAAGAAGAGAAGACGAGAAGGAACCGACATCGAGCCATCCGCGGAAGCTACGCTCGAAGGAGGTTTCCCTTTGTATTTTCTTTGTATTTCTTGGATGTTTGTGGAGATTGTTCCAAACTCTTGAAGGATACGTAATATTGTAGAAGTTATTGTTATTTACATTTGATTTATGAGATGACTTTCTTCTATGATATTTGTGTTGTTTTGAGCATGTTTAGTGACTAATCTCTCTATTAGGGGGTACAGGATCGATGTGGTTTTGATCTATGCTTGTTCTTGTTGATTGTTGTTGTTGGAATCGCGTTTTTTCATGTTTAGGTACTTGATCACTACTTGAACATTGATAGGATTTAGAGGAGTCTTGATTGTGAATCTAAATCCGGAAATTGGTTCCTTCGACGTTAGGTGGATGGGGTTCCTAAGCCTAATATGTCAATCTTGCTTGTACGATATATCTAAGAGAGATTTAACGGATAGACGGTGACAGTAATTGAAGTTAAACTAATCGGAAGGGTCTATCGTATTTGTGAGAGTAGCATTATCAACTTGAATAAAGCATGGTGATAAAACCATTGAGAGAATCTACACCCTAATACCTCAATCCAACTTATTTCCTCTAATCTTAATTTAATTTGTGTATTTGCATTTAATTGTCTTACTTTATTATCTATTTAAAATTCCTAGCATAATCATCATCAAACCCCCTTGTTAGAATGTTTAGATTTTATTTTAGTTGCTTAGTTGAAAGCATGTGTAGCCTTTAGATAATTCTTTCTTATAAAGTCTTCCTTGAAAGATCGACTCGGGTTAAGCTTATTGCTTCTACAATTGACTCCGTCGAATTGCGGGTGTGGTCCTAAGTAGTCGTCTAGTGAGCATAAACCGGAAATATAAATAGTAAATTTGTGGACCGCGAAACATCTGTTCTGCACATCCTTGGCAGTTTTGCAAGCTCCAGTTTAGATCGTCTTCAGCTGGCAATTCTGGACTCTGGCTTGATGCTTTCTGAGCTCCAGTTTGATTTACTTCAGTTTTGAACCAGTGTTCTTCAGCTGGCATTTTGGACTGGTGTCCTTCAGCTGGAACTTCTTTGGTCTTCAGTTTGGATGTTGAGCTGGCGCTTCTTCAGCTGGTGTTCTAAACTGGTGCATCTTCAGCTAGTATCCTCTTGAACTGGTACTTCTTCAGCTGGAACTTCATTCTTCAGCTGGAATTTTCTTGAGCTGGCATTTCCTTCAGCTCTTATCTTGGACTGGTGTAATCTTCAGCTGGCATTCTTCTTCAGCTGGTATATCCTTCAGCTCGCACCTTGGACTGGTGTATTCTTCAGCTAACATTCTTCTTCAGCTGGTAATTTTCTTCACCTGGAATTGGGCACTTTTGAACTGGTACTTCTTCAGTTCATAACTGTAGACAGATGGCAGTTGGTACTTCGAACTTTGATGGTACCTATATCTTTCAGTTTACTTGACTTGCTAACTGATCTAGCAATCAAGCTACAGTTTTTCTTTTTCACAGCTCTTAGGCTAGATATTTCTTTTTCTTTTTCTTTTTCTCTCTGTTCTTTTTTCTCTCTTTTTCTTTTCTTTCTCTCTTTTCTTTTCTTTCTCTCTTTAGATTGATCATTTTCAGGCTTTGATAGCTTAATTTTTTATTTTGATCAACCTTAGTTTTCTACTTCATTTCTTTTCAGTTTTTCAAAGCTCTTTGCATATTTTGACATATTTTGACATTTCATCAAAACCCCAGTCAAAAAAACTCTTGATAGTTTTTCCTAACAATAATTCATAAAAAAATTAAATAATAATTGAGGAAAAAATCGAAAATAAATTCATTTTGCACCATATTTCCAGAAACAATGAATAAAAATACCTATTTATAATAGGAATTCACAATTCAGAAAAATTGTATAATTTTTCTTGTTTTGAGGAATCTAATTAGATTATGTTCCCAAGTTAGATTTCTTGCCAATCAAACGAGCTCCTAAGGATTTTGGTTTACATTTTCACTAGTATTTCTTCCGTACATTGTACGAATTTAAATATTTTTAAATTAATATTTAAAATTTCGAACATGACCACATTTTAGTTGAATTGGAAAATATTAGGGGTGGGTCTCAAATAGATTCAAAAAATTTATATATGATTAAACAGATATCGCATAGATTGTTAGATATCTTTTTTACATATCCTAATAATTACGTTTAATATTTGAAAACATATAAATATACATGTAGTTTTACCAAATATCACAACATTAGTTAAATTAATAATAGAAAATTAGTAAACATGATTATAGGTGTCAATTTATTAAGTTTTCAAATTACAAAAATAAAAATATGGTTTCTTTTTAGAGAAAAATATGATATTAATTATGATCAATATACATAACTTGAGTTGTAGAAAATAATTAGGCCCAATATAATTTGTTATATTATTTTACACATATGTTGTTATTTTTTACATAATCAATTTTTTGTTAACACAATAGATAAAATTAATGTTATTTTTTTGGTGTAGCAATCATTCTTTTAAAACCTTATAGGGATTTTCTTTAAATTGTCATAACAATTTTTTGTTCCATGTTGTTACCTACTAATTAATATAATTGTTCTCCTAAAAAATAAAATAAAAACATGTAACTATTGGTATTAAAATATTTAATTTCGCGCAGCAATTTTTCTCATTGAATGACTATAATTACATTAAAAAAATTATACGGCTTGGCAAAAAGAAAATACATTACAGAAGGAAAAGACTAAGGTCTATTGCATGTTAAATAAAAAATTTCAACAATTTTAATATAAATTGAAAAACTTTGATTTTGAGAGGAAATGTGTGAGTATGTTCGCCTATATTCATTCTCATCACTACTAAAATTGATGTGAATTATCATCATTTCATCGTTACGACTCTACCTACTCAACATATGCACACAAGATGGAGAGCTTTAAAACACTAAGTGGAGTTTTGTGAACCATGATAAATGAATAACTTCAAGAATATTATACAGAGTAATTTAAAGTGTTTTCAGGAAAAAAAAATTATTTGTAGATGTAAAAAAACTATGATTCAAATGATCATAAATTTCATTACAAAATGTAATAACTTGGAGTGAATAATTTTATAATATTTTAATATAAATGTGATAGATTACAAAAGCATATAAATAAGTTCAGAAAATGAATACATAAGAATTTGACCAATTACAATATCAAATGGTCGATAGTTACAATATTAAATAAGTATAATTGATGTTAATTCATAAAAGAAACAGTGAGCTTCATTATACATAAATGTTAAAATGAATTAAAGAAAGAAATAAAAAAAGAGTTATAATATAAATAAATAGAATTAATGTTAATTATCAAAATAAATGATGGGCTTGATCATGTACCTAAACAATATTAAGTAACTGAAAAAAAATTGGAAAGTGGTAGAGGAAAAAAAAAGGATCGTAAAAGAAAATAAAGAAATAAAAGAGTTATAATATAAAATAAATAGAATTAATGTTAATTATCAAAATAAATAATGGACTTGATCGTGTAACTAAAAAATATTAAATAATATAATAAAAAATTAGAAAATGGTAGAAGTAAAAGAAACGATCCTAAAATTAAATAAAATGTAAAAAGTGAAAAGGAAAAAAAAAAAAGAAAACAAAAATTAAAAAAAAAATGAAAAAAATAGTGGCGCGTTGTGGAGGTTGGATCTCATGATCATGAGATGTTGGGGCTACTGTAAACCCACAATGCCCCAACTAAATTTTTGAACAACATTAACAAAGATATTATCTTGAATCAAGTTTCTGCTAATTTTTTTTAAATAACACTTTTACCCCTATAATTTTACATTATTATATGTATAGATAGATAGATAGATAGATAGATTATAATATAACCAACTTAATTACTCTAACTCGTGTTGGAGGTGTTGGGTACCCGTTCACCGATTAGTGGGCCTTGAGTTCACATTTCCTTCACATTAGTACGATATTGTCCGCTTTGGGCCAAGCCCGCACGGTTTTCACTTTGGGCATATCCCAAAAGGCCTCATACTAATGGGGTAGGTGAACTCATTATATCCAAGCCAACTCTTGGATATATTTTCGATGTGGGACTTGGATTGACATCCCAACAGGAGGTACCACCGAAAGTGAAGGTTTTTCTCTGGCGGGCTTTAAATAATTTTATTGCGATGCCTGCTAATTAAAAGGCACACCATGTGCCGATTTTGAGAATTTGTGAATTTTGCCGCAAAGAGTGGGGAACGACGATGCATGGGTTATTTTTCTGTCCGGAAACGAGAAGTATTTGGAAATATAGTCAATTCTGGTGGATTAGTAGGAAATATAGGGCCTGCTCTATGTTTGATGTCTGCAAGGAGGTTAGGAGGATGTGTGGGAAAGAAGAATATGAATTATGGGTTGTTTTGTTGTATCACATTTGGGGCAGACTTTGTACGAAGAAATATGAGCTTGATGAGGTGGGACCAATGATTGAGGTTGGAAGTGCAAAGGTCTGGTTGGAGACATATAAATCAATGTGCAGAGATTTTAAGATTGATATGCCATTAGGTGTGCGAGAAGGGGAGCGAATTTGGAGGCCTCCGGAGAAGGGTGTTTTTCAGTTAGATGTGGATGTGGCAGTGAATGAGAATACAGGGGCCTACGGGGTGGGGCCGGTTGTTCGCGACTGGGATGGGAAGATTTGAGCTGGGTTAGCTATGCCAACACAACAACCGAGATCTGTTCCTGAGGCTGAGATTAATGCAATTTTATATGGTGTTGGTCTATGCTTGCTGTAGCGCCCCAATCCCGAAAGATCGTGAAAATGGACGCCACGGGGGTGGGAATTAAGAAGCGGGAAAGAAATGAGGTAATTAAATTAATGTTAATCCAAAATGATTAATGTTTGGAATAAAATTTAACAATCGAATATGCCAAAGATAGGTTATGCCTTCCGAAAAATTAGACAGCATAACCTCTGTAAGTAGAACGAATCCCCATTTATAACGGCTTATAAGAGAAGAATAGAAACTGTAATAATTCAATAAGCCCTTTCATAGGCCAAACAGAAACAAATAACCAGATATCAACAATCAATAGACCCATTCATAGGTCGACAAAAGAAACAGACACCAATATGCTGAACAAATGAATCCCTTCCATAAGCCAAAATGAATGATCAAATAGACATAACGAAAGACGGGCTTCCTCTCCTTGGAATAATTATGTAGCTAAGCATATGATACATGTTAACTAGGAAGTCAATAAATGTTCAGAATCAGAGAAGCAGAATCATATCAACAAAATACCAAGATTAGAGTTCTTAGCATTTAGCAAAAGAATACTAACAAAAAAGACAATGGAAAAATATGTAAATCATAATAGCCCATATCTCAGTCTCGTCAGCTCCACGCGCCAGCCTACTGACCTGAAAATATTTGAAAATATTTGGGCTGAGTACTAATGCACTCAGTGGGCAAGTTTTGACAATTCAAGTCATGCAAATCATTTTGTTAAAGTAATCTATCTGTATTCATGCAGGTAGTGAAGCTTAGGAGGTTTAAAAATTGGAAGCAACCTAAGTTCACCAAAATATTTTATCGTGAAGCGCTTAAGAGTATAACCTGTCACTGCTCGCAACCCAAACTACATCACCAGCGCATAACGTTGAGTATGGCCATAGTATACCCAAAGAGTATAACCAATAAGTGTTTCATTTTAGTCTCACCGACAAGGAGTAGGGCAGGACAAATAATGCATGCATACTGTAGCTACTCACATTGACACAATGATGGTTTATGAGACTCCGACAACATACAGTAGCATGTAAATATTTAACACAGATAATCACATATGCAATTTTAACAAAAGCAGAGCTTAATAACTCGAAAGATACAATTTGCAAAGATATAGTATAGTATAATCCACCTTTCTCGGGATTCTGAAAAGCTAACTTCTGAAGAATCAACCCTGATACTCTTTCTCTAGCTCAGCTGGTACTACAGAAGGTAAACTTTAACTTAGGATAAACGCTATATTTCCGGAAATTAATCTACTATAAGCGGAGCTATAAATAATTATATTCTATTCTAAAATAGATTGCGCGACTCTAGAGACCTTGAATAATTTCGACGAAGAAGGAAATAAATTCCAAAACGTTATTCTTGCTTTACTGGGATCAACTGATTTGACAGAGGTCTCTTTCCAAAACTTGTCATTTATCTAAATTTTACCAGATCTACACCACAACACTTTTTAACCGCTCGAAAATTACAAAAATATTTAGGGATGATACTATGTATGCCAAGACTAAAGAATGAGAATTTTAGAATTTTTCGATAATACATACTCCTGGTATTAAAATAACCGTCTACTTTAAATAATCGAAATTATTCAAAACTCGCAACGAGATCGCGAAACTTGGCAGGCTTATAGGAAATAATATTTGGAGAACCTTTCGAGAAGAAACATTTTCGATTTGACGACCCAAAAATAGGTGAAACGGGAGTTTCGGTAACAATATTCACAGATTTTAGCTGAAAATATATCGGTCTCGATCGAGCTCGATACTCGTTGGATTTTCGCTCAAAAATATAATTTTTGATAGTGCAGAAAATAAGGAATTTAATGGTGTAATCAGATCAAAGATCGGACGGCTAGAACATAAATTCGAACTGGACAGATTTATAATATAATATTCGGATCTGGATTTCAAACGACGAGAAATCAAAAATCTATTCCGATTAACTACAAGATCCAAATGATCAAAGACTATTTATAAAAAAAATATTTCTAATACGACTATCCAGGAAGAGTAGATCTGAGATTTACATAAAATGAAAATGGGGAAAAATACTGAAAACTCACATCAAAAATCGAAATCAGTAGAATTAAAGATAATCGAAATATAAGCATATTTAGAACTTGAAATTTCTAAATTCATCGGTCCGAATGACCAGAATTGGAGAAAGTACCTTCTCTGAAGAATTGGCGGCGGTCACGATAATTTTCCATCGTGATCATCCTTCGTGTCATCATTTCAATCATATATTCGTGATCTACGCGTTGACACCTTCAAAATGACTATTTCAGAATTGAAATAAGAAACTAGAGTCGCACATTCTCTGGAAGTTGCTCGGCGTTTCAATTTTGAAAATGAATGACAAATGAAACCTTAAGCTCCTATTTATAGAGGAAAAATAAATAGGATAATAATGAATAAAAGAAAGAGGATAATGATGGAAAAAGAATAGGATAATTACAAATAAGATAATCTTTTGAAAAAGAAATTGGATAATGACGGATGAGCCTTTTTCTATTAAATTTATTATTTTCCAACTTAAAGTTGTGTCAAGAGTTCATTTGAACTCGAAATTTAAAATTTCAAAGGTTGGCATGATTCTTGAAACATTTTATATGAACCCGAGAAAAATATCATAACATATTTTTAAGGCAATTTTTGACCAAATTAGATTTAACAGATTTCTCTGGCTGTGATTTTCCTTTATTTGAGTCCTTTAAGGACCCACCTTATTTTCTAACTTACCAGAGGATAAAGTAAGTTGAATAAAACCTTTTAAAATATTTCGGGGTATTACACTTGCAGGAGGGCCTTACTTCGTTTATTGTTTTTTCGGATTCTTTGTTAGCCCTGAGACTTATTACTTGTGATTTTGAAGGGGAATCATACTTAGAAACGGAATTGCCACCGTTGGCGGAGGTGGTACATGCTGGATTCGTGAAAGATTTTCATCATATGTATAGGGAAACAAATATTATGGCTCACTCCCTTGCCCAGTTTGGAGTAAGGTGTGACTGACTCTCTTTGTACTTGGAATCATGATTTTCCTCACTGGTTGAGGTCGTTGATTAATTAATGAAATTCCATTTAATTTCAAAAAAAAAATTACTCTAACTCGTGTTACTAATATAAATAATGTGTATCGTTCCTCAAAAAAAGTATATACTCCCTCCGTCCCATTTTGATAGGCTTGTTTTCCTTTTTGATATATCTCGATATATAGACATATTTCTATATATATTTAGCTAATTTACTAATATATATACCCTTATTTAATATGTTCACATTAGGCATTAATTCAATATCAAAGAAATAAATAAGGACATATTAGAAAGTTTCTTGATTAATTATCTTTCTCAATCCTTTTCTTAATTTCCGTGAAAAATCTCAATCAACCTATTCAAATAGGACGGTAGGAATATCTAAGCAGTGTGTATTGGTTGGTCAAATATTTACTTTGTGAACGATGCATTTATTGATTATAAATGAAATAGAAAATGCAAGTACTTGACTATTTGGTGAAGTGTTCGAATTCTCAACTGCAAAGATTAATTTTTGATGTGATTCAAATAAAAACATTCAAGAACCATAAAAAGGAGAGGATGGAATGAGTAAATATCCCCACATCCTTTGATTAATATTTTGCAATTGATCTTAATGGATAACTGGGTGGGCCTCAGACGGATATATTTTAAATTATTAATCTATTTAAAAAATAGGGTTAATTACTATAAAATACACAAACTTTGATAAGATTTGCAAATTAGACACAAACTTTAAAATTTTGCAATTAAAACAAAAACTTACATTTTTTTGCAAAATAGACAAACTCAAATTTTTTAGACTAACGGAAAAATGAGAATTTGCGACATATAATTCATTTTCACTTATTAAAACCAATGCAATGCCATCTAAAATCGAAAGGTGAACAATTTTTATGGCTTTGCAGTTTTCAAATTAAATTGATTTTAAAATTTTGCTTCGAGTTTGTCTATTTTGTAAAAAAAATGTAAGTTTGTGTTTTAATTGCAAAATTTTAAAGTTTGTGTCTAATTTGCAAATCTTGTCAAAATTTATGTATTTTATAGTAATTAACCCTATTAAATAAAATAAAATTTGGATATTAGAGTATCACTTTACTTGTGATTGGAAAAGTATTAATGCCATTTCAAAATAAAACACCAACACAAGGAAGAAAAAACCTAAAAAGCTCACGAAGAAAAGAAAAAAAAAAAAAAAGAGGGCACAATTTGAACTTACAACGATATTTAATAAATGCTTGGAATTTTGGAATTTGTATTATGCATCCTGAAATAAAACTTTTAGGCCCCGTTTGGTTGACACGGAATCTGACTTTGGAAAGTAATCTGATTCTCTATTTTAACATTACTGTGTTTGGTTCATTTTTTTATGTAATATGGAAAGTAATCACATTCCTCAAAACAAGGAAAATTATGCAACTTTCCTGGATTCTGAATACCTACTCCAAGTAGGTATTCTTTTTCCTTGTTTTGGGGAATCTGGTGTTAAATGATTTCATTGTTCGATTTCTTCATTTATTATTATTTATTTTTTTTATAAATTATTATTATGTTTTAAAATTGAAAAAATAAGATTTATTATTATCTTTTTTTTATTATTAATACTAAGTTTGGATTAAAAAAATTTAATAAAAAATGTGTAAAATAAAAAAAAATTAAAAAAATAGAAAATTTTATAAATGAAAAAAAAAGAAATTCAAAAATGTGATATTTTTTTATTGAAGAAATTACGACCAAAATTCGACCATTTTATCAATTATTTTTTTGACATTTTATCAAAATTACAATAATATCAATTTGAGACAACATTGCGGACTAAACGATGACCATACCATTGTCAATATAGATAATTTTGATTTTCAATTCAATAAAAAAATATTTATATAGATAATTTTGATTTTCAATTCAATAAATAATATTTGGATCACCAATACAATATTTACCTTAATTGATTATTTTTTAGTGATATCATTTTATTTAAATTAAAATAATATGTTACATTCAATATCTATAGTACTAATGCAAATTGAAGAATTATACATTATATGGTTTGTAATTTAAAATTATAAATATTGGTAGTATGAAATAAGATGTAGTGTATATTTTAAATATTTAATTATCTATTCTTGTTTAAATCTAATTCAATAATAAACAGAGAATCATTGCAATTTTCTTGTTGTGTTCCAAACACAGAATAAAGAATCTGTTAGTAATCATTTTCCTTAGAATCACATTCCCAGAAATCATATTTCCAAAAAACTTTACTTTCTTGCCAACCAAACGAGCCCTTAGTATTTTGCATTATTGAAATAGGAATTTCTTTGCAAGTTACAACCCCAATCTAGACAATCAAATTTAATGAATTATTTTAGAGATTTCTCTAATTATAAGAGGATCCTTTTACTTATTTTAACTCATTTAGCATTTCTTATTATAGAAGTTTTTCTCCGACGACATATATCTATTAATATATTTTCATATGATTTTATTCTTTAACATTTTTGTTTTGTTAATTCAGAATAAGTATGCACGTTTTACAAAATAATACAAAGTGGAGGTAATTAATAAGTTCAATATTTTATAAATTAAAAAATGTAATTGCTTACTAGATATAAAAATATGAACTATTACATTCTAACATTTACTAGAAACATTCAATTAAGCGTTTTCAATTAATAGATAATATAATTGTAATTATAAATCTCTTATGGTATCATCTAATTATGTTGAAGCATATATCTACATTAATTTAAAATATAATGTAATGTTACCATTTGAAATAATCACCTTATTATAAAGCAGAAATAAGGAGCCGTAATTTTCGCTATTAAATATATTTATAGATCAAATAATTAACATGTAGTAATATGCTTTAGATTTGTTTAAGGGTAATGCTAATGAAGGGTAAATAAATAATCAAGGCATATCTAGTAAGAAAATAAATAAATAGAAACTAAAAAATAAGGGCCAACCCGATTAACTAATGCTACTATGGCAATACATTTAAGGGTAATGCTAATGAAGGGTAATTAAATAATAAAGTGATATCTAATTATTAGTAAGAAAATAAATAGATAGAAACTAATGGAAATGAGTTGAAGGGAATAAAATGTTCCTCTAATAGTTGGATTTGATTGGGGTGCACTTGCTCATTGCATTTAATTTTTCATAACCTTGTTTTTTGGATTTGATTGGGGTGCACTTGCTAGTTGCACTTAACTTTTCATAACCTTGTTTTTTTGAGGTTGTATTAATCTTCCAAGTTTTTTCTTTTTTACTCACATGCTCAATCTGTGGAATTGAGAAGATTCGAATTCGTGATTTTTAATCTCTAAACAATCTCATTCCACCACTAGACCATCCCATTAGGACATAATAATCTTCCGAGTTGGAATTTGATTTAATGTCATTTAATCTTTTTCTCTCGAAAAATTTAAATTAATTATTTCAATAGCTTTCGTTGTCAATTTTGTTTAACAAAATACTAGTGTAAAGTAAATATTATAAAATGCCATTGAAAATATTTGTAACGTAAATAAAAAATATAGTATATAAATATGAATCAAAATAGGGGTATTATCAGATTTTATCCCGACCTTTCAAGTAATTCACAAAAATGTCCTGAACTTTTATAAATAATAATTTAATATCTGACCTTTTGAATATACAACAAATCTAGCCTGAAATTAATTTTTGAGCTTTTAGTTGCCATCGTATATCATTTTTCCGAATTTTTTTATTGACGTGGAAAATACTTGTGCCACATCAATTGATCAAATACAATTATATTTTACTCCAAACCGTATGTAAAAAGATATACGTCGGGGATTAAAAGACCGAAAATTAATTCCAGGTTAGATTTGTTATAAATTCAAAAGGTCATGTATTAAATTGTTATTTATAAAAGTTCAGGACATTTTTGTGAATTACTTGAAAGGTCGGGCTAAAATCTGATAATACCCCATCAAAATATTAAGGTCCACGTCAGCAACGAAAAGCAGACAGACAAAATAATCCCAAGACGAAAGAAACATCATCATTCGTTCCCCAAATTTGAAAATCAAGGTCGATTCTCAATCGCCCCAAAACGACGTCGTGGGAACATGTCTTGGCTGGCTCGCTCCATCGCCAACAGTCTCCGCCTCGACGACGATGAAGGAGATGCGGAGGCGGCGCTGGCGGTGGAGGAATTTAAGAAGCCCCTAGACGACGCCGTTCCACGACCCGCTCCAAACGAAACCATGCTCCGGGAAGATCAGCCTCGAGAATCCGCCTTCTCAATCGAAGATCGCCGATCTTTAGATAGTGATGGCGGCGCCAGTTACAATCACGGTGACGAACCAGGTTCTGACGCTGATTACGATCAAGGCCGTGGAGTAAAAGAGGATTTATCGGAATTTCGAGACAGTCTCAAGCGTCAATTGTGGGGCGTTGCTTCTTTTCTCGCTCCTCCGCCTCCGCCTCCCCTTCCGCCGCCGTTTTTTCCGAGATCGGTCACAGAATCAAAATCTGATCCGGTCGGTTACGTTAATGCTGACGAAGAGGAAGAAGAATTGGCGGAGTATGGTGTGAGAGACTCTCGTCAATTAGGAGAATCTGACAATTTATCTCCATCGAAGGATTATGACGTAGATACTTTGGAGGACGCGGTAGGGATTACTGACGAAGTGTTGGCTTTTGCGATGAACATCGCGCATCATCCAGAGACCTGGTTGGATTTCCCAATAGAGGAAGATGAATTCGATGGTAAGGAAACCTATTTTTGTGGGCTTTTAACAATGTCGATTGGTAATCAAATTTTGTTGATTTTGCTTGTCTTTCTGTCATTGTTTGCTGTTGTTATGGTTTTAGCATTACTTGTAACTTCATGTAGAAATGCATTGATTGTGGACGGTTGATAGAATGAGCAAGGTGGAATCTTTGTATATGCTGCCTGATCTGGTAGTGTAGAAAGCCAAACGAAATGTCAAGAATCATGTTGATGGAATCATGATTGTCATATACATTTAGACTGTTCATTTTGAGAGCTGCATTGATTTAAAACGTCCAAAACTGTTTTGAGATGTTATTACTGATCAGCTCAGTGCATTTGAAAGATAATGTCCTTTTGGTCCCTTGGAATAATCAAATTAAGAATGACACATTATCATTTCATCCCAGATGGAGGGTCTTTAGTTTGGAACAACATAGCCTCTATTTTTATCCCAGGAACTTGGCCTTTGTGCAACGTTTAAAGATCAACACATAGCTTTGGGGTTTTATATTTGGAAATAATGTTTGCTCTTTTAGAAGAGAGGTTGCAAAGGTTGGAGTTCATGGAAAGTTTAAGTTGTTCGATTGTAATTGATATTGTTATGTGCACTGCATTCATGACGTGAGAAATTCTTCATCCATAGCTCTGGGGCAGAGATTGAGAATGTTAAGACAGATTTACATCATTCACATGCAAATGTAATGTTATAATAAACATATTCTTGGTTAGCTGAATTAAGTGCTGAATAATATGGGCATGACCTCATTCGTTCAGTCGCATTAGGCACACCATGAGAAGTGATTGCAATAGTAGCAATGCAAGCCTTTGTAAGACTGGACCTGAATTAGGGAGCAAACAATTGATGAATACAAAAATCTCATGACTCATGGTTCCTCTCTGGGTTTGACACCTGTAGTATAGACTGCCTATGGAGTACAAAAAGGTAGATTTATCTAGCTGACTTCAGATAAATATAGAAAAGATTCCATTGTTGAGTATACATTCACTGTCCACAGTCCATCTGCAGTCCATATATTTTTGAGAAAATTGTTTCCTTTATCCTAGCTAAGGCGACTAAGTTAGGGCTTCTGCTTGATTATATTTAAAGACAGTCTGGTCAGGTTGTTGCTTTGGTAGCAGTTTGCATGTTTGTGTAAAAATGAATCATTTACTTGTAAAAACTCCGTGAATTTTGGTAAGGGGCTAGGTTAATCTTCATTTCTCTCTATCCTGGGTGAAGAAGTACATTATACTTCGCATAAAAGGTATTTGGTATATTTGCCTAATGATTCACATTCTACTTAACACATGAGGTATCACCATCAACTTCGTTGAGAATGCCAAGCAGAATTTGTCCCCTGAAATAGATATTCTTTTTTATTTTCCAAATTCTATGAGATTATCTTTCAGTACAAGAAACCCATATAGTGTCATTTTGTTCCAAAAAGCCCAATTATTGACTTTTACACTATACTGGACAAGATTCCCCTTGAACTTTCTTTTACAAAGAACATTTTTTTATTCTTCATATACTAATGCAGTATAAGACACACATAGAACTCATTTTAAGTTGGTTTACTTGCCTCAGTACGAATGTTGCTATGATTTATCCATTTCTCAATATATTAGTGTATAAGGGCCACATTTCTTCTTTTGCAACATAATCTACTGGTGGTTAAAGGCTGATTATGTGAATGCTTTCTTACACACAGAAAAACATTAATGCATGATATGAGTCATTTCATAATTGCTGCCGATTAGTTCCTTTGTTGAGTCAAAATGGATATCTTAATCATTCAGTTGATAAATGCACTTATAGTTATAATGTTGGGGATCTTGCAGTCCTAAATGCTATGATTTTCCATGAAACTATCCATATGTTGATGGCTTATCTAGTCTAATTTTCATCTCTCTTTTTTTCTTTTACAGATTTTGACATATCTGATGCCCAGTACAAGCATGCATTGGCTGTCGAACATTTAGCACCAAGATTAGCAGCACTGGGATTTGAACTTTGTCCAGTCCATATGAGTGTAGGCTTCTTTTGGATGGTCTACTTTGTTCTTTTGCATTCAAGGTTGAGTAAACGTGATGCTGATCTGTTGTCTTCACCACAGGTTTGTTATAAGCATAAAGAGCATTAGTGTGCAGTCAGGGTTTAGCTTTTTTTGCATTTACTGAAGTCTGATATATGATTTGTGGTAGCAGCTCATTTCCCTATGTTCTTTTAACAAAATTGCAAGTTAACCCAGATTTTCAAGCCGAAACTTGCACCAGTAGACAATTATTAGATAATGGTGTGTGTTTCATTTAGTTGGGGTTTCATGGTTATCATCATTAATGGGATAATCAATAGATAGCTTCATTTTTAGTATACCTAGGTACACCACCAAACCCTGAACCCGTGACCCCAAGTCTGCATATATACCATTCAGTAACTTTGATGATGTTGTTGGATATTCTAAATGATTACATAAGCACAAAATATTAATGAAAATTAAAATTTGGCATTTGATTTACTAGAAAGTGAGCATGGTATCGTATCTTTACTGTGTTTATGGAAGTGATAGTGAATGGGACTTGGTGATAAATATGTAATTCTTTTGTTGTTCTCTAGTCGTGTCAAGATCCATGGCCCCTGCCTGCTGCCTTTTTAATGTACTGCTGGTTCTCAGACCTCAGTTGGAGCAGATAGCTTATTTATATGACATTTTTCACTTCCATTTTCAATTCTTCCAACTAGTCCTACAGTTATGGAAATGTAAGTTGGTTTTGTTGGGGAAGATTATTTCAGTGTCAAGTTCTCATTATTAGCACGGCTTCAAGTTATTGTGGATAAAGACCAAGAATCTGCTATAAAAGTGAGTTAATTGAATGCCATTAATTTCCCTTATTTCTATTACTCATTTGCAGCTTGTGCAAGCAAGGGCTATGTGGATGCACGAGCTACAAAAGCGAACTAAAGGGGACTCCTATTGGTCAGGAATAAGTACCTTCCAGTCCAAAGGTAGCACAACAGATTCACCACGTGAGAATGTCGTTCGCTCTTACGAAGACGTTCATTATGGAAATGAGTTGGACTGGAGGTCGATTTCTGAATCTTCAACGCACCAAATGACTGCAGAGCATGAGATTGAGAAGCATGTACTCGATGAAATTGAGTTCATTGACAAGTCTGTTATCAAGGAAGATGCACCACCCAAACTTCAGGATAAGGAGATTGTTGTGGGTTCATCCATCCAAATGCCAGTGCTGGATGATGATGATGATGATGATGATGACTGGCTCAAGGATGACTCGGACTTAATCGGGTATACTGGCACATCAATTATTGTGAATGAAGACGATATATCATTTAGCGATCTGGAGGATGATTCAGATTCCCATTTTCGCAATAAATACAAAACATCCTCAACCTAAAGGAATGGAGCAACCAAAACTCCATGAGTCATATTTGCCAGGGAAGATCACATTAGAGATCATCTCTTGGGGGACGTCAAGCCACTATGGAATTTATGCCGG
Source organism: Perilla frutescens (assembly GCA_026008535.1). Classification (NCBI taxonomy): domain Eukaryota; kingdom Viridiplantae; phylum Streptophyta; class Magnoliopsida; order Lamiales; family Lamiaceae; genus Perilla; species Perilla frutescens. The sequence goes on from BRKX01000019.1 coordinate 26,780,541, forward strand.
CCTTTCTTAGTCCTCGCGGTGATGACTTGTGCACTGGTTTTTCCAGATTGAAGGAGTCACGATTCACGAACCACTTGATCGTGCTTGGTTTTGCAAGATTTACTGATGTTTTCTGGTAAGAGTAAGACCATAGTCAAACCGAAGCTGCTGAAGTTCAGTGTGCACGATGAGATCAGTCACAGCTAAGATAATTTTTCAATGATTTCTCAGATTTATTTATGCATGTTCACTAAAAGCAGTGAGCAGGAACTGTTTTTTACTTGTCTATGTTTTCTCCTTTGATTTCTGGAATAGCTTCAGCCAACAGCTTTCTGGCTTAGCCTTTTGTATTTGTTTGTTGTTAGACAACCATAGACAAATGTAATATTTCAAACTACAGCTGTTTGAATTGAATGTACATATAACAAGAAAATACGAAATATATGAATGAATTATTTGCCCCTCTCTATTCTATTTGGTACATTGGTGTTAATTTTTCATACTTGCATTTTTCCCCCTTTCATTTTCCTTTATCTTCAATTAGATTAGGGGTTAGGTGCCTGTACATTTTGCCTTTAATATTTCTATTTCACAACCACCAAGTTAATGTTATTGGTTGTGGTTGGTTGTAATATTGAATGTTCTTAATGTTGTCTTTAAAATATTTTTCAACTAGTTTTACAGACAATGTCGATTTTAAACCCCGTAATATCATTGAAGTGGCCTGATGTACATTGTTATATTAATTACTCCCTCCGTCCCATTTATATAGTCCACTTTATTCTTGCACGTAAATTAAAAATATTTATGAAAATATGATATTAAAGCTTAACTTCCATTATTACCCTTAATTAAAATTAATAACTCTAAAAAATTTAAGTGGTTGAGTTTTAATTTCCAATACATAGTAAGAGTATATTTGTATATTACCATGATAATTAATACTATTTATAATTATGAGACTATATAATTGGGACACCTCAAAATAATAATAGGGACTATATAAATGGGACGGAGGGAGTATAATTTAAACGTAGCTCTGCTTCTTTATCCTATGTATTTGTTACCCGTTTCAACTTTCAAAGTAACAAAGCCGTGCAAAATGATGTATTCAAAAGTCACTCTACACGGAAAAAGAAACGTACAGCTTACTTTTAATTTAAATGCTTAAAAAATTAATTGTGGTTGGACCATAATTAGATTATTATCTTAATTCCTTGAAAATCAACCATGAATATTATCAGTTCCCTTTCAACTGACTTGTCTTCCCTAAATAAAAAAGACTTGTAATAAAAAGTCTGCGTATAGTTCAGCTAGCTAGCAATGACATCAATGTGAATTAGGGATTGGATCATGATATCTTATAAATGTGAGAAATGCCACAATTTTTTATTTTATTTTACAATGCATATGCTACATTAAACTCGTATTTTTTTGTGTCGTGTTCAACTCATAAGCACTACTAAAAATTATACAAATGAAATCACTATCCTACTTCCTCCGGAGATCTTTAAATATTTTTGCCTCATTCACACTACTTCCTACTTCAATGGAAAATCTCCTCAAATCTTTCTACTAGGTCGCTTTACAAGTTGCAACAAACTAGAATTTAGCACAAAATGTCTTACATATTATTTGGTTAGTTTAAGCTAATCCGAAATGTGCCAAAATAAAATAATTGTTAAATTTTAAAAGCATAACATATACAAATTCACTATACATACATCATGTATATATAACATTTACACGACCTAACAAATATTCAAAAACCTCGTAGAGATTTGAAAAAAGCCTAGATCACAATTTCTATTTATTTTTAAGAACGAATTACATAAGCAAACAGAAAAAAAGAAAAAAGAAAAAACCAATACCAAGAAAAAAAAAACTGGTCACGTGATCATACATCAGAGAAGCACGTGAGAAATGGCTCCGGCCATGAAAGATTCGAAGCCAATGGCTATTATTATTTATCATGTCCACAGTTTTGTTACTACCTTCGTCGAAACAGACAACAAATATGAGCCAATCTTTCAGTCTGAATCCCCAAATCAAAATTCCAACACATTTTTTTCCATTAATTTTCCCTCTCTTTTCTTCCTAACCTTTTTTTATGCGCCACAATTTTGACTATCAAAACTCTCTCTCTCCCCCTCCCTCTCTGTGCGACTCCTCATCGTCCCAGGTGCGTATGATCAAAACCCGTCCCACTTTCTCTTGTATTCGATTTATATATGGCATCCATACTTCAATTACGTGTGAATAAGGGGAAATATATTGTCAAATTGCAATCTTTCTTGGGGTTTTCCAAGTAATTATTGGACCAATCAGAGTTAGCGAATCTCGAGGAGGAGGGTTTCTTGGTATATGCAGTTTTTATCCCAATTTTTCGATTGCCGAAAAGACCAACGGCTTTTTTGTTTTTTGCTTTCTTTCTTTTTGGGACCCCGGGTTTGAAGCTGGGGTTCATCGCTTTGTTGCGTTAGTTGTCATAATCATATTTAGTTTGTGGTGAGTTCTCGGAGTTTAGCTGTGTGATTCTTGGGTGTTGTGAATTCTGGTGTTTTTTATAATTTGTTTTAGCTGTATGGATAGTGAATTGGTGAAAAGGGGTTTTGATTTTACTAGAAGGAAGAAGAAATGGTTAATTATAATGGGCTTGGTTGGAGTTTCGAGTTATGGTGCATATAGAGTGTATCACATGCCCTCTGTAGCGAGAAAGAGAAAGAGAATCTTGAAGTTGTTAGGATCTCTAGTTTCAATGGCTGAAATGGTTTCTGATTCTGCGGAGATGATGACAGTGGTGTCGAGGGATTTGAAGGAGTTTTTGGAGTCTGATTCAGATGAAATTCCTAATAGTTTGAAGCAATTGTCAAAAATTGCTCGGTCTGCAGAGTTTTCAGATTCAGTAGCTCGGCTTTGCCAGTCTATGACCGTTGGCGTTTTAAGGGGTTATAAGGCAGAAAATAGTACAAGTGAGAACCAAGAAGCAGGCAATTCGAGCTATGCTGATAGGATTATGGATAAAGTGATGTCAAATGCTGGTGCAGGATTTGTCTCAGTCATTGTTGGTAGTTTTGCTAGAAATTTGGTATTGGGATTTTATGCTAATGGTGGGCTTGGTGAAGGGTCGAGTGAAAATGGCAACTCAAGCACGCCCCATGAGAAGTCAAGTTCATCATCGTTGCCTACATGGTTAAATGTGGTGACAGATGATAAATGCAGAGTGTTAGTTGCTGATTGCATTAATACTTTCATTAGCACTGCTGTTACAGTTTATCTCGACAAAACTATGGATGTCAATTTCTATGATGAGATGTTCTCTGGCTTGACTAATCCTAAACATCAGAATAAGGTGACTGAGATCTTAGCATTTCTCTGTAATGGGGCTGTGGAAACTCTCGTAAAGACATCTCACCAAGTGCTGACAGCTTCTAAAGAGAGTCCAAGGAAGGGGTCAAGTGACTCTTATTCAATCATTGATCCGGGTGAAGCTTCAAACTTTGGGAACAACATGGAATATGAAGCAGGAGCTTATTTAAGAAAAGATGGAAATGGATATGTTGACCTTCGGAGTAACGGATGGGTCAGTAGTGTTTCATCAACGCTGGCAGTACCAAGCAATAGGAAGTTTGTGCTTGATGTAACTGGGAGAGTGACATTTGAAACAGTTAGATCTGTGATTGATTTTTTCTTGTGGAAAATGTCCGAGGGCTTGAAAAGAAGTGTGAATGTGGTTCATGATGAGGTTGTGGAGAGGGGATATGAAGTTGTCAGATATGTTGGGGCCAAGTCCACCGTTATGCTCACTATTTGTCTTGCATTGTTTCTACACATCCTTGGAAACAGTCGGGTATTGGTGCCTGCTTGATATGATGTTTTTTTTTATTTGGTGACAACCAAAGTGAAGCATGCTACTTATAATTAGTCTATCTATCAGCTCCAGCTTCTTATCTGGTGAAAAGCTGCTGCTTGAACTATCTGAGTGCAAATACAACGTCGAAGCAGCTAGATGGAGCCGATGGTAGAAGCTATGTATACTCGGTAAGCAAATTGAACATTCATAGTTATTAATAGTTTTTCCCTTTTCTGTAGCACATGAATTCCTCTATTATAGTACAATGTAGGATCTCTTAATTCGAAGTGCCTTATACTGTTTCCTCAGATGAACTTGATCTGTGGTATTCCCATGATGTAATGATAGAAATAAAGAAAAATTAGATTAATGTAGAATACTTTACTTTATCTCATCTCATTAGTTTGAAGATGTCGATGATTTTATTGTGACCTAGCAATATGAAGTTTTGATATGCATGGATGGCTATGGCTCTTCTAGCTTCTGAACAATGAGAGGAGACATAATTTTGTAGCTCAAGAATCATAAGAATCCATGTGTGTGATTTGGTTTACAGTAACAGTAATTGAGGTTTCTAAAGATGAACTGAAGGGGTTAAGAAGTCTAACTTATCATTCTGTATAACACTTGTATGGTACATTTTTTTCTTGCTCAGCTTATCCCATTTATGTACTCGTAGATGTTACACCGGATGAAATATTTTCTTGTTCGTATTTAACGAACATGTATATGCATGTACTATACGTCTATAGCTTCCCTTTGCTTCTTGGGTTTAGATGAGACTCTTGAGCCGTTGTAAATTGACGTTCATTTCTTCTTCTCTTTCCATTTAATGATTCGAGTGCTCAAGAGCAGTGCAAATTGCTTCTTTGACTTTTCGTTAAATTATGTGTTGAAGAGCCGAGTCAAGCTGAGCCGACTCACTCAAGATTGGTGTTTAAACGGGTTTCATCGAATTCAAAGGAAATTAATGTTGATTGATTTATAAATCAAAAATATATTTATTCAATAATTATTCAATATGCAAAAGTTATGTGTGTGATGATACGATTAATAAAAGAATAATCAAGTAGATGCATAATTTATATGATGTGTGTAAATGAGTCGGCTGATCACAAACTTATAAGTTGAGCTATAACATTAACGAGTCTAATGTAATTAACACATTTTAAGCATTAATACAATATTTTCCATATTAGTTACTGGATAATTATTAACAACAACAATAACAACAATAATAATAATAATAATAATAATAATAATAATAATAATAATAAATTTAGTAAACAACAACAACAACAAACCAATCCATAAAAAAATATTATAAACTATATATTTCTCAAATATCACTATACAGAAAATGGAAAAACGCCATGAACCATTCAGTCTATTTTGGTTTGAATTTTCTAAAACTGAATAAACTGAATTGGGGGATGTTAAGGACCAGACCGAATTGGGGGCAGAAACCGAACCAAACATATCGAATAAAATTTGGTTCGATCCGATTTGATTTCTCATTTTCTTAATATCATATTTTTCAGTAGTATCATTTCCCTATATACAACTCCCCTTCTAAGATTTTAACGTTAATATCTAATATTGTATAACAAAACAACATAATAACAAAAGCCTAATTCGGTCAAATTCTCAAAAACTTAGAATTAAATATATATATATATATATAACTAAGTAAAGAAGTTTGGCCGATTTGATCTATTTTAAACTGGACTAGATTAAGGACTGAAAATCGAATTTTGTTTTAGAAAAGGACCGAATCGCACCGAAAACCAATAGAAATGAACCTAATAAACCGAAATGTGTTAGGTTCGGTTTTTAGTTTTCGGTTTTTTTGACTTTCTGCCCATCCCTACCAAAATCATATCTAAATTTTGCACTATTTGGAATTTTTGGCTACCAAATTAACGAAATCAACAACTAATTACCAAAATCATATCTAAATTAACAATATACTAAAATAACAAATTTGCACAATTTGGAATTTTTGGGTACCAAGCCTCAATTTAAGATTTTAATTAATTATTTATGGATGATCGATTTTCGTGTTTGCTTATAGCTAGTTTTGTTCTATAAAGTAGATCCGCTTACGTTGATTTTAGTTTTAATTATTTGAATGAGTTATCCTCAATCGCACTACACTGCTATTATCAAACAATAAATGATTACAATATATTTGATCAATATGTATTCATTCTAAATTTAGTATGTCTTTATCTGTGTGTCCAACTGAAATAAATACACCTCACACATGCATGTCCAACAATTATTAGGCATATATCGTTTCGCACATGCAACTCCGATCCACTCGACTTCTTCATATTATTTTCACCAATTTTTAAATATCATACTATAACACACACACACACACACACACACACAGATATATATATATATATATATATCATTGTGTACGTAATTATATAATATAAATAATTTTGCTACAGATAATTCAGACGACGCGATTGTCTCTTGAACGATCAATTTGTGTTGGATTACAACTTTTCCTTAAGAAGTTGGTTTTTGCAATTGGCCTTTAAAAACAGTACTGGAGCGAATGAAATTATTACATTAAAGACAGCATCATTGTTAATATTTCAAAAATGTTTTGCAAATGACCTAAAGTTACTTTAATTAGTAGAATATTTGATTTAACTTTATTACTTTTTTGACAAAAATAAATTAAAAAAAAACTGAGGGCAGTCTAGGGGCATGATGATAATTGGGAAACATGATGTGCAAAAATTTAAAGTAAAGATCAATAATGAGATTGATTCTGAGTGCATGTTTATTCACTTTTGAGCTGTCCTAAATAATTATGTCTTGTTTAAATTATATATATAGATACTTTGCTATGTGTCTTTCTTCTATATATATTTTCATATAAATCAAATACACACACATATCATACACATGATGGATTGACTTTCAAGTGTATTTAATTATAATGATAATATATAATGTAATAGTTTGAGATGAGATCTGCCTCGACCGAGACATGCATGTATGATGTATATATCAATTCAACTTTTTTTTTTTCGTAAGAGTTTATATATTTTAAATTATTTTGTTAGTGGTTTACTTGTTCACGGACTAAAATTAATATCGTTAATTATATGATATTACTGATATTATAGTAAATTAGAAAGATTGTATTTTGTTTTTATAAATCAACCAAAAATAAAGACGTATTATTTCTAGATCCAAATTAATATATTTGGAGAACCTTTTAAAAAGATCAATGTTAGCTTTAAAAAACAGAAAAGATTTACAAAAATCACATATATGTATGCATGGGACGTGCTTCCCCAATCCCGATTCCACAATATCACTTAGTAAAGTGAATAAAATCATTTGCTTCATTTTTTATGTCGCGTTTCAATAGTAATTAAAATTACTTAATTACTTTTAGCCGTAATAATCTAATTGGGAATTTTTTTCGCGTGTTCATCTATGATATATGATTATATATGTTACACGAGTTGTCATATGTGCAATATTTACATGTAAACATAATAAATTATAATTAATCATAGTCAAATAACAGTATATATATATGGTACCACATCATCGATTTGGAACATATATTAACGTGTTCACTAAAGTATAAGATCATATCAATGAAAATGCAATTTACTACCAATATATACCATTCACACATACATACCCACATAATCATGGAATTATTGGAATATAATAATTATAATAATATGTCTAATAATTTAGTATTCCATTTATTGCCACCTTACTTTTATAAAAAAAAAATAAAGCGATATGAGATCTAATTAATAGAAATAATAATCCTAAATATACTTGTCGATTCATGATTGTACTCTCAAATCTAATAATCTTAATTCATGCACTCTATGCAATTAAGTTACCAACAATATTTTAAATTAATTTAATAATAAATAAAAATCATATTTCATGAACTTAATTTGGAGATTCAAACATATAGTCGATATATATAACACCAAATATAGTTCAATTCCACAAAGCAAAACGACCAAAAAAATGGGATAGAAAAAAAAAGTAAAGAAAGATGTGATCAATTCCATCTTACATTTGAGAAAATTAATATTTACTATGAACAATCAGTCCTCAACAAAGGCTCTAGGTTTTTTACCTTTGCCTAATCTCCTTCGCCTAATCCTTCCATCATGATCAACTCTACAATCTCCATCGTTGAAGATCAAAGGATTGGCTTCATCTCCAAAATCATCTTCATTAGTTGAAATCCTAATGCAAGAGCATCTTTCCAACGAGGCGAAAAATGCGCCCGTGATGCCGTTGATGAGCCACATGGCGACGCCGTCGAGCTTTGCGCAGCCCGAGGCCGGCCGAGCCACCCTCGGCGGGGCGGAGCTGGCGGTGAAGGTGGAAGCAGCCATGATGGATGGAGTAGAAGGTGTTGAGTTAATATAAGTAGTGGCAATGTGGAGAGAGAGAGTGGAACTGTGGAAGGGTTGGTAATGATTTGGTTTTTGTTATTAATTAATATAGAGGTTGAATTCGATCGTAGATTTGTAATCAAGCATCACGCGTGATGTTATGGTGTTTAAATTACGAATATGCCATCACAAATTATGTTGGGGTGACTTGTTTAATTTAATCACATTATTACAATTTTCTATTCACACACTTAACTTTTAGTGCAATAGTTATGGATATGTTTATAAATTGGAGTATATAAATTAAAAAAAAAAAAATTGGTTATGTTTGTTGGGGATTGTGTTGTTAAAGCAACTGTGAATGATTATTTTTATTATTAGCAATTAGGAGTGATATTAATTTATTTCAAACGAATACGTTTATTGTATGTATTTATTATACATCACATAAAATCCAACTATATTACTTATATTCAATTATGATTTTTTAATAGAGAATTAAATTCATGTAAAATGATTATATCAATGAGCTACTCAGATTTGTAGAATAAAAATGGTATATAATTAATGAACTTGTAATTTTAATTTTCTAATGGAATAATATCATAATTAATAAAGGTGTAAATTACACTTTGATGTCTAGTCTTTGAACTTTTTAAAAATATCTCTTGTCTTTTGAATATTTACAATTTGAAATCTGATCTTGTAAACTTTTATCAAACATATTTCATGGTCAATTATCCGATACCATATAGCATACGTGAATGTCATAAATCTAAGGTGGATTTTTATAATACCAGTAAAATAAAAATAAAATAAGAACTTTAAATTTCTACGTGCATTTAGTCATTTTTTTTCAACTTTCAAGGCAATATTTCATATTGATGACTAATATTGTACGAAAAGTAAACCAAAAAAAAAAAAATCTTGATTGATTAAAAATCAAACAAAAAATATTTACTATTTATTTTTTAACATTTGTGATTCCATATCATCTAGAGGAGCAATGGCAAATGGTTCTGTACAGTTCCGAATCATTACCGGAACACGACCGGAACCGTGTTCCAATGGTTCGATTCCGATTCCAGAAAAATAATGGAACTGGGTGATGCACTATTTTTTATGTAATTAACTACAACTAATACAAATTAATGCAATAAAATTAATAAATTGAGAATCATATCCACATGCACTGTAATCTTGATTAACACTAAATACTAAGTTAACAAGTTTCTATTATCCATGCTACCTTTTTTTAGTTGAATTAATCATAAACATATAATCAAAATTAAATTAATAAACTCAATTATCAAATAAAATACAAATCAAACAAGCTTAAAAATATAAACTATCAAATAACAAAACTAATTAATCATAGGGAATCCAAACACATGAATCCATTATATATTAATCTAATTCCATCAATTTTCAATTTAATCCAATTATCGACGGAGGATCATAATTATAATTACCTATCTTTGTCAGGTCTCAAGGTAAAAGTAGATTAACAATTTATCTATTACCTTCGTCTCTTGATTAATTGTTAATTCCCGATAAATCAACAGATTTAAAACCTCCTACAGATCACAAATATGTGTATTAAATTATTCAATTTAATCCCACTAATTAATTATCTCCGCCAGGACTCAAATTAATTAGCTAGCATATAATGACTATGATCTTAATCATGCATATGAGAAATCTAAACTTGAATGTTTGAACCATATAATTGGAAGAAAATTTGATAAAGAATTAAATCAATACATAATTCCATACATGCTACAAATCCTAGAAATAATTATTAAAACTACTCACACATAATTCAATCTAAGATAAAAGAAGAAGTAAAGAAATTAAAAAACATAATTAAAATTACAAAATATTAAAAGAACCTTGGATGAATTATGTAAAATAAAACTTCTATCTTCAAAGTTGTAGATGAAACATTCGTTCCGCAACTACCAAATCTAAATAATGAAAAGCCCCACTAACTTCGTTCAAAACAACCCTATTTATACTAAATAATAAAAACCCGGCCCAAAAGGTAAGTTTACGGGCAAAAAATAAGCAAAACGTCACTTTCCAGAAAACTTGGCGACTGGCATAGAAGAATTCAACAATGGGCGGCCAAAATCCGGTGATTGGCGGCTTGATTGGCGGATTTCACTGATCTTTCCACACTCGTCGATCAACATTGAAAAAACCAGAGATCGACAGATGTATCCGCCGATCGGCGGGTGTTTCGGCGGTTTCTGGCACACTCCAATATTTTGCTCCGTTCTCACTCGTTTCTCATCTGATTGACTCGATTCAAGTTAGAGAATGACCCTAACTCGATCATCTATCTTTCTAACTTATCTCTCAACTAAATTGGATCTCAAAATATATCCCTTTAATTTATTAGTTCAAACTTCAACAAGAAGAGCAAAACATGAGATTGCACAAGAAAAAGCAAAATAATGATCAAACACCAATGTTGCTATGCATGCATTAACCATATCATCCAAATAAACACTAAAATGCATATAAAAGCCAGGTTTATCACTGGGAATTGGCGGTTTGAACCACGAACCATCTTTTTTTTTTTTTAATTTCACTATACTAAACTTGCACAAACTTGAATAAAAATACCCACAAAATAATATGAGATTTCTATAATGAGATATTATTAATTAATTAATTGATGGGTTAATTGCAAAATTTAACACAATGTTTACCCCATTTTGCAATTTTCGCATAATGTTTAAACATTTGTAATTAGTATCAAAACCTTTAGAATTTTTGCAATTGTAACATTCCCAATATTAATCCGACGGATCTATCATACGTGTCAGATTAGTAATCCACGTGTCTGGCTACGAAACGACGTCGTTCAGAATATGATTGGGTTATCATTAAACTACATCGTTTTAGGGTAGATTTCACCCAAAAATCAATTTTCTACCCTAATCAAGCAACGATTTCTAGCTCTTCATCCATAATCAGATTTCCAGTTTCAAAGACTTCCTTCAACAAGAATAAGAAAAATGGAGATGTTAGGGTCGAATTCTTCGACATCCTTCTCGAGTTCGACCGCTTTATCAAGAACAAGAAAAATGCAGATGTGCAATTCTTCGACATCCTTCTAGAGTTCAATTGCACCAAAGATGTGTCGTCTTTTTGCACGAGCTGAACTATTTACCTCGATGACAGATTCAAACCCATTCTGGATATTCTACCGATGTTTAAGAAGGAAGGTTAGTTTTTTCTATTATGCCCAACATTTTTTAGATTAAACTTTGATTATTTTTTTCTCGGATTGATTCTTGCTTGTCTCATTGAATTTTTTTGTTTAGTGGTTCAAATTAAATTACGAATTGGTCAAGATTAATTTTTCAGTTTCATATTTTTTTTTTGCTCAACAAAAGTTTAGTTTCAATTTTATTTTTTTATTTTTTTGGAGATTGGTGGATTGATCTTTAACAATTTTTTATTTTGTTTGACAGGTTAATGGCTGGAATTACTTTGAATATGTTGATCCAGAACTTTCTTCGTTCTAAAAATGATGAAATGCAGTTAAGAATTGATTATTTGTAGAGGAACTTGTGAATGAGCTTTCTACCAAAAATGTTGAAATGCAATTAAGAATTGATTTGGAGAAGAAAATTATCACCATAAAGATTTTCTACAATAGCGGAGATTCCGTCGATGGTGTCCACTGGCTTGTATGATGAAGTAGCTAGTTAATCTATGATGAGTAGTCTGATGGCATTCACTTTTGATCATGTTGTGTTTTGTGATTTTTGTATATAAATGCTTCTTGTTGGATAGAGTTTCCCACTTAAAAAACAATAAGAAAAAGCTTAGAGTTGGATTCATGGGTGTTTGTATATAGCTCATCTAGTTAATTCGTTGTTTGCTATTGTATTTTTGAAATATGATTATGTAATTTGATGACTTTATTTTTGATTAAAGCTCTGATTTACTCCATGATGAAGAGTAGTGTGTGATCCTTTGATTTCTAAGGTGATACAAGAAAATAAAGCAGCTGCATTGTAGCAAACAGAAAAAAAAAATGCTAGATTCAGAGGAGGTGTTAGCTGTTACATTTTCTGACATATGTGGTGGGAATTGCTGATTAATTTGGACAACATGAATCTATTCGTTAAGTTGTAGATTTCCATTTGTGAATCTGCAGAGTGAAAATATTTGATTAAGGTCTGATAAAACTACAGTGAAGATTCAATTCATGTTAATCAAGTGTCAGACCATTTTATTTTTACCACTCATACATGCATTGATATAAGATTGAATATTCATCTCGAAAGCTTATACAATTATACTCACTCCAAAAGGAAAATCAAAATTAAATTTGGTTAAAAAAAGATGGTGCTCAGTCTACATTATTGAATTATAGCTACCAATGAGTTCAAGCAGTTGCATCAGTCAAATACATCAATGAGTTCAAGCAACTGCATCTGTCATAATACATCAAACAAAGCTACCAATTCCATCAAAACAAAAGTCAAGTGACAAACTTCAAAATATACCCAAAATGTCACTGCAAGGCATTCCTAAACCAATCATTAACCAAAATACAAACTTCTCCTAACTCTAGACCCGACTTTCTTGAGTGCATTCTCCTCTTTCTGAAGTAGATGTGTCTCTAACATCTCTACTTCTTTCCCCCACTACAGTAGTTGCAGTAGTTGCAGCCTTACCACGTCCTCTTCCCCAGGCTTGTATGCCACCTCTTTTGGAATTCACATGGTGAACTTGAGTGTCACAAGCCATCTGAAATTAAATAAAATATGCATTAATGTCTGTATATTAACATAAATATAGAGGCATATTTAACAAATAACATCTAACCTTCATATAGATATGCCCGGTTCCTTCGAATGTTGCTACCCCAATCCTGTATTAACCTAAACAACACAACAATCAATTCACAACTCTTATAGAAACTGAGTAAAACAACAATGGAATAAAATTTTTTCACCAATGCTCTTTCTTTTCTGATATTTGCATTTGTAGCTTGATGATTACTCTTTCTCCTAGGTGTAAATTTCTGTACCCGTCATAGAGTTTGGTTACTCTTTCTAACCCTTGTAGCCTGCAACATAATAAAAAGAAGTAAAATATCAAATAAAGCCACCCTACTGGTTAAGATTGAGTTTTCTTACATTTTCAGGTTATGGTAGTTCAACTGGTGGATTCTTGCATGTTCGTTTATTGTGCCCACTTTGCTGACATCGTCGACATGTCATTTGAAGGCCAAAAGACCTAAGCTTCGAACTGTTCCTTGTCTCTTTCTCCTCCAAACCCCTTTTTCTTTTCTTCGGTGGTCCGCCTGGTAGTTTTCTCACTAGAGGTGGCTCTATTGTATCACCTTGTGCTATTAGCCACATTTCAGGTCCATCCAAAGGCTCAATCCCATACCTATATGCATCTAGGTATCGTTGTACTAAATAACAATCATCAACAAAATTTGCGGCATCAACCTTAAGAAAATGAAACGCACAACATGCATGAATGCATGAGATTCCAGTCAAATCCCATAACTTACATGTGCATGTCCTGTTTAGAACGTTCACCACAAATTGATCATCTTGCAAACAAACTTCAAAATTTTCCACAATTATATGATAAATAAAACTTGATTTTTTAATGCTGGCAATCTAACTACAATGTTCAATAGTAAATAAACATAACAATAAGAAATATACCGACAACTAAAATGAAAAAGGGGTCTACCTGTTCGACATATTTAGAACTGCGATTCTTCAATGGGACCACCGCTGCACAATCTTTTTTTTTAGAATGAGGACCTCCAACCCAAAAATTCTTCAATTGGAACCATCACCATGCATACAATCTTCAATTAAACCCATTACGAGTAAGGACAATGACGATTTTTGAGAAGGGAAAAAGTTCAGTAATATACCCTAACCCATAATTGTGTTCTTCGATTTTTAGTTCTTCGATTTTTTAGAAGAGGAAGAAGAGAAATTTGTGTTGATCGATAGATATTTTTGTCAAGAACACAGCTCAACAAATAGATTTTATTGGATCAAGATTGTAATCACACTTAATGCAACAAGATGAAAATAGAAGGAATGAAAAAACACACAAGATTTAAGTGGTTCGATCAATGTGATCTACGTCCATTGCCGAAAGAAAGATTGCTTCTCTTTGTATTGATCTCTTCACTGATTCATACACTTGCTTACAGATTTTTCTCTCTCAATCTAATGCTAGAATACACAGTAGATTCTCTTACAAGAAAACAAATCTGAAGCTATCTTGATTTTCTATCTATCTCTCGCGCTCTCTCTCTGCATGAAAGAAAAGAATTTATACAATATCCTAATCTATCAAAACAGATGAATCAACGAGCATAACCGCTCATAATAGAAAAACTAGCTATTAACAACTTGAATAACCAACGCTAGCAATCTGCTACTGACACTCCCATGCATTACACCATGCACCGAGCTTATATGATTCATGAGCTATTAACCGTTCCATGTCTCACAATTCTCCACCTTAGCCTTGAATCAACCTCCAAAGCAAAAGAAGAAAACAACACTTGCTGTCTTGAAACAGCAAACACAGCTCCACCTTGAGCTGCAAACTTTACTCCTTTCAATTCAAACCAATAAGGCCCATGCACAACTCATACTTTGCAGTTGGTAGAGCCTTAGTAAAACTGTCAGCTGGATTCTCAGTAGTATCAACCTTTGCAACTGAGATTTCCTTCTTCTCTACTAGATCTCTCACAAAATACAGCTTGATATCTATATGCTTAGTTCTTTCATGATAACCTTGGTGCTTAGATAAATGGATAGCACTTTGATTATCACAAAAGATTGTAACACAATCCTGATTAACACCAAACTCTCCCAGAATGCCTCTCAACCAGACACTCTCTTTCACAGCCTCAGTAAGAGCCACATATTCTGCTTCTGTAGTTGAAAGAGAAACTATAGTTTGGTGAGTTGATTTCCAACTTATAGCAGTTCCAAATAATGAAAACACATAACCAGTAAGTGATTTTCTTGTGTCCATATTAACAGCAAAATCTGCATCAACAAAACCAATCAGAGTATCACTTCCACTCATGCATTTCTGAAACTTTAACCCTTTTCCAACAGATCCTTAAATGTATCTCATGACCCATTTTACTGATTCCCAGTGACTTCTTCCAGGATTGCACATGAACCTGCTTAGAACACTCATAGAGTATGCTAAATTTGGTCTGCAACACACCATAGCATACATCAAGCTTCCAACTGCACTATCATAAGGTATGCTATCCATCTCAACCTGATCTGCAGCAGTAGGACCTTCTTGCCTTAAACTTAACTTTAGGCCTTGCTTGAATGGTGTAGAAATAGATTTACTTAGATTCATGCTATACATTCTCAGAATTTTTCCAAGGTAAGACTCTTGAGTGAGAATTACTGTATTGTCACTCCTCCTCCTCTTTATCTGCATTCTCATAATAACCTTGGCTTCTCCAAGATCCTTCATTTCAAATTCTGCTCTCAGAATATCCTTTACACTAGTGATCCCTTCCACAGAGTCACTTGCAATGAGCATATCATCCACATCTAACAGAAGATAAGTAGTAGACACTCATTCAGTTTTGAAATATACACAATGATCATAATTGCTTCTTTTAAACCTCTGAGACAACATATAGTCATCAAATCTGAGATACCACTGCCTGGGGCTTTGCTTCAAACCATATAATGACCTCTGAAGCTTACATGCCTTGTCCTCAACATCTTTTATAGAGATCCCTTCTGGTATCCTCATGTAGATATCTTCTTCCAATCTCCCATGAAGGAAAGTAGTTGTTACATCCATCTGTTGTAACTCCAGATTGAGCTGTGCTACAAGAGCTAACAAGATTCTTATTGAACAATGCTTTACCACATGAGAGAATATCTCATTGTAGTCTATTCCTTCTCTTTGAGAGAAGCCTTTAGCTACAAGTCTAGCTTTATACCTCAGCCCTTCTCCCTTTGTAGCTCCTGGTTTCTTCGTGTAGATCCACTTGTAATCTACAAGTTTCTATTTTCTTGGTTTTTCAACAATCTCCCAGGTTTCATTCTTGCTCAGAGATAGGAGTTCTTCCTCCATGGCAGCTAGCCATTTATCACTTTCTGCACAGCTAATTGCTTCATGATATGTTCTTGGTTCATATTGCTCTACCTCAAGAGCTGAGAATAAAGCAAAAGATACAATATCAGCTTGTCCAAACCTTGCAGGAGGTCTGATTATCCTTCTTGATCTGTCTCTGGTAAGTTGATAGTTGCTGTGACTGTGATCCTCCTCATCCTCTGAATCCTCAACAATTTCTTCTCTATTAGCAGGATGTCTTGTTGGAATTTGAGACTCCACCTCAATCTGAGTATTACCACTTGTTGTTTGTGCTTCTGTTCCTGCTAGTTGGGAGGCATTCTGACCAGATGACACCTTCAAGGGAAAGCTATTTTCATCGAAAGACACATCTCTGCTGATGATGAACTTTTGTCCCTCAATAAACCACAGTTTGTACCTTTTAACTCTTTTAGGGTAGCCAACAAATGCACATCTTAGAGCTCTTGGCTCTAATTTATCTTGTTTGGTATGGGCATATTCCAAACAACCTACAACCTTTAGATAACTGTACTCTGTAGGTCTTCCACTCCAAACCTCTTCTGGAGTCTTAAATTTGAGAGCAGTTGCTGGACATCTATTTATTAGATATGCTGCTATATTGACTATCTCTCCCCAAAATGACTTTGGAAATCCAGAACTGCTCAGAATACACCTTACTCTTTCCAAAAGAGTTTGGTTCATCCTCTCTGCAATAACATTCTGTTGAGGTGTTCCTGGCACTGTCCTATGCCTGGTTATACCTCTTTCTTTGCAGTAACTTTGGAACTCCTCAGCTAAAAACTCAAGACCATTATCTGTTCTCAAGTATTGCAGCCTCTTTCCAGTCTTGTTCTCCACATCAAATAGCCATTCTTTAAACCTTTCAAAGGCCTCAGACTTGGTTTTAAGAATGTATATCCATACTTTCCTTGAATGATCATCTATTATAGACATGAAGAACCTACCACCACCTTTTGTTGTGATCTTGGCAGGTTCCCACAAATCAAAGTGAACATACTACAAGATTTCAGTGGAGGTTTGAGTAGCAGCAGTAAACTTCAGCCTCTTTGCTTTGCCATAGATGCAATGCTCACACATTTGCAGCTTCTGCACTGTATCTCCAGACAGTAGGTTTTGTCTAGATAGTTCTTGCAGGCCGTTTTCTCCCACATGGGCAAGCCTTCCATGCCACAAATATGTGTTATTCCTCTGATTTACAGTGTGTGCTTGACCACTCATTGTGTTACCAATCAGAAAATAGAGATCATTCTTCCTTATTCCTTGTATTACAGTATTAGTATCCTTAGACACCAACAACTTGCCATTTTCTGATTCAAACTTATACCCCATTGAATCAAAAATTCCCAATGAAATTAAATTTCTTCTGAGAATCAGGAACATACCTCACATTGGTCAGCTCTCTGATTACTCCATCAAACATTCTGATCTTGACAGCTCTAATGCCTTTGATTCTGCATGACTGATGATTGCCTAACAGGACAGTTCCTCCATTCAACTCCTTGAATTTTGAAAACCATTCCTTCTTGGGTGACATATGAAAACTGCAGCCTGAATCTAGTACCCATTCAGTGCCAATTTCTGCAGAAGCTATGGATAAAGCTTCACAGAAATCATAACCAGCACCACTGTTGTCAGTGGTTTGATTTGCTTGATTTCTTGGGCCTGCAGTTGTGTTCTCTGTAGCTTTTCCTTTCATGGCTCTCCACTTGGAAAATTCTTCTTATAATGGCCTGGTTCATGGCAATGAAAGCATTTCCTCACTTCTTGATCAGCTGGGTTGTCAGCCCCCTTCTTGTCTGGTTTCTTGTTCACAGATTTTGGCTCCTTCTTGGAATGTTTCTTGTTATAATTAGATTTCTTAATGTTCAGACCTTCTCCACCAGAGGGAGCCAACATCTGATCTGCAGTCTTCTGCAATTCCTTGGATTTGAGTGCTATTTGCACATCATCAAGGGTAATGGAATCTCTGCTGCCAAACAGAAGAGTATCTTTGAAGTTCTCAAAGGATTTTGGTAAGGCAGACAGTAGAATTAGAGCTTTATCCTCTTCCTCCAAATTCACTTCAATGTTCTCAAGATCATCAAGAACCTTGTTGAACTCGTCCATTTGGCTCAGAACTGACTTCTCCTCAGTCATCTTGAATGAATAGAGCCTTTGTTTCATGTATAGGCGATTTGCTAGGGTTTTCACCATATACAAACTTTCCAGTTTCTTCCATACCTTAATTGCAGTCGATTCTTTGGATACTTCTCTCAATGCTTTGTCACCAAGGCACAATATAATCCTGCTATGTGCCTTTTCCAGCATTAGAGCCCTCTCCTCACCCTTTTCTTTGTCACCTTTCTCCTTCGCAGAGGAGCTTGCGGTTTCTTCCTTTAGAGCATCACCTAGACCTTGCTGAATCAAGAGCGCCTTCATCTTCACCTTCCACAGACCAAAGTCTGTTTTGTCTGTGAGTTTCTCCACATCAAACCGAGCCGAACTCATCTTGATCCTTCCGCTTCCCACAGACGGCGCCAATTGTCAAGATTACAACGCAACAAATAGATTTTGTTGGATCAAGATTGTAATCACACTTAATGCAACAAGATGAAAACAGAAGGAATGAAAAAACACACAAGATTTAAGTGGTTCGATCAATGTGATCTACGCCCACTGCCGAAAGAAAGATTGCTTCTCTTTGTATTGATCTCTTCACCGATTCATACACTTGCTTACAGATTTTTCTCTCTCAATCTAATGCTAGAATACACAGTAGATTCTCTCACAAGAAAACAAATCTGAAGCTATCTTGATTTTCTATCTATCTCTCGCGCTCTCTCTCTCTCTCTCTCTCTGCATGAAAGAAAAGAATTTATACAATATCCTAATCTATCAAAACAGATGAATCAACGAGCATAACCGCTCATAACAGAAAAACTAGCTATTAACAACTTGAATAACCAACGCTAGCAATCTGCTATTGACACTCACATGCATTACACCATGCACCGAGCTTATATGATTCAAGAGCTATTAACCGCTCCGTGTATCACAATTTTGAGAAGGGGTTTTGTGTTTGATTTTTTAGAAAATGAAAAAAAGATGAAATTCTGGTGTGCGACGGTGCATCTGTGCGTGACTCCGATCCCCAGTGAGAGATATATTAAAATCCCTAAATTCTAAAATGACATCATTTATTAATTGTACATGTGGCATACACGTAGCTTGCTGACATGAAAAAAATAGAACACATAGGACGGGTCTTGCCAGAAAATTTAAACTGTGTTACAATTGTAAAAATTTTAAAGGTTGTGATATTGATTGTAAATGTTTAGACGTTATGCGAAAATTGCAAAATGGGGCAAACGTTGTGTTAAATTTTGCAATTAACCCTTAATTGATGAATTTATTCTTTTATAAGAAAAGTCTAACTCATTGTCTTTGATATGGAACCGATGTGGGACGAAAAAAATGTTCCAATTCTTAACTTTCAAGTCTCAACTCTCAAACCAAATGTCTCACCTTGGTTTTTTTATCAAAGGTAATGATTTGGTTTATACAATAAAACGATATTAGGTCATTGCTCCAATTTATCTTAATGGAAATTCAATTATTTGTTGGAATTAATCCTAGTTCTTAATTTGCGGGTAGATCTACTCTATAAAAATAATATATTTAAATTAATCAATATAAAAAATTTATATTTCCCATCAATTTATATATACCAAAATTAAGGGGAAATGACCTCATAACTTCTTATGAATCATATGAGAAACAAAATCAATTGAATAATACAAATGTGGAGGTTTAATTATTTGAAATTAACTTGAATTGTAATTTCAAGTTGCTTTAATATTATTTTTATTTATTAGGTTATGGTTTTTTTAAGTTTTATTTAAATAATTAAAATAGCAATTATTATGATGGGAAGAAAAAAAAATTTCAATCCATTCCTCAAGATTAGAAGTCGTGGTGTTATTTTAATAATAATTTATGTAATCATATTTTAATAATATTAACCTATGGTTATTGGTGCAACTATAAACAAATGTCCAATATCAATTTAGAAGAAAATTTAATTTATTGTCTTTGATATAAATCAATGTAGCATAAAAAATGTCTCGACTCCCAAAACAAATGTCTCACATCGAATTTTTTATGAAAGGTAATGATTTTGGTTTATCCTATAAAATGTTAATGATAGCGGGTTTCTGGTAATCACTACACTAATTTCTCTTTAAGAAAATCCCATATTTTTGGGTAATTTTTAATTTGTGGGTATTTCTACTCAATTATTTTATAAATATATTATAGATATAAACTAAAAAAAATTGGAATTAGTTGGAACCATCTAGAACTAGGGTTGTAAACAAATCAAATAATTTTGGTTCGGTTTGATATTCGATTTGATTTTTTGATATTCGAATTCGGAAATTTGTGATTCGAATACAAATACAAATACTTTTTCTGATTCGATTAGTTATCAAATTAAGAAATAAAATTAAACAAAAATAATCCCAATACATAATTCTCTCTTACGCTCAAAATACAAACAAAATTAGGTAAATGTATCAGAAATATCATTTATTATTGACTTTTGTGTTTAATTGTTTATTAGGTAAAATATTGGTTTAAAATATTATTTAGAAAATTTTCTTCGAAATTGCGAATCGAATCGAATAGTGTAAAATTAAGGAAATTTCGAATCGAATCGAATCAAATTGTATTGTATGTTTATAATACACTTTAAAAAATCGAATCGAATATTCGAATCGAATACGAATCAAAAAAAATATTCGAAGTAAAATCGAATACCGAATCGAATATGTAACATTTTTTTCGAATCGAATCGAATACATAGATATTCGATCCAATTCGATTCGTTTACAACCCTATCTAGAACTGTAGAGGTTCTGGTAGGGGTGAGCATTCGGTTTTTCGGTTCGGTTAGGTTCGGTCCTGAAAATATTAAAACCGAAGAAAACTGAGTTTTTTAAAAATAAAATCGAACCGAATTTTTGATCGGAACTGAACTGAACTGGACCGAAATATTTAGGTTCAATTCGGTTTTGAACTGAATTTTTTCTTAAATTTTTTAATTTTTTTTGCTTTAAATTATCTTCAATCGATATAATTAAATATGTACAAGTATGAATTAACTAATTATCAAGATTCAAGTTCAAAAAATACAAATAAACAATTGAATAAAGTTCAAAAAGGACCGAACCGAAACCGAAAATCGAATTTTTGCTAGAAAAAGAATCGAACCGAACCGAATTTTGAAAATTGAAAAAATCAAACCAATTTGGTTCGATTCTCGGTCTTCAGTACTTTCTGCTCACCCCTAAGTTCCGGTTCCGGAACCGCACTGACATCGTATTTTGTCGATGCGGTTCCGGTTCCACATATTTGGAACCAGGAATCGAGAACCTATCGTTACGGTTCCGGAAACATTACCACCTCTAATATCATCTTCATCCTGAAACATTGATAATCAATTCGATTTGAAGCATTTTACTCATTTCTTTGCTCGCATGGTGGACAATTGGTAAATTCTATAGTAAGGTCAATGTATTACATCCACCTTACAATATGCAGTCCTATTTTACCATTTCTAAAATTTATCGGCTGACCGATAAAAGAATTTCGATATTCAACTGTTACAATAGGTAGTTGAAGTGTCATAAATCACAATAGATTTTTCGGCCAACTGAATTTTTTGGCCGAAACTTTTATTATAAATATAACCAAAATTAGTGGGTCCAAAAACTTATGTTGACTGGATAATGGAGTAATATACTACATTCACCTTATCTTAGAATTTACCATGGAAAACTAAATGCTAACTTTTTCTGCTTACAAATGCAGGATGATTCATATTGTTCAGAATATTGGGATTGTTGAAGATGGATATATTTTTTTAGAGATGGGATGACTGTGTTGAGATGAAATTTCGGATGGTTTCTGTTGTTATTCCTAATTGTGAACATGTTGTTTTAGAGTTTTAATTTATTTTTTTATTTATTTTTGGGTCTGATGTGGAATTACAAAATTTCGCATTAGATTTTGGCGGTCCACATAAGCTATAGGATACCGTATAGTTGACCATATGATAAATTTAATAAAAGTTTATAAGATCATGCAACAAAGTGTAAATATTGAAAGGTCGGTACATTTTTATTAAAAAGTTTAAAGATTGGATATCAAAGCGTAAGTTACTCTTAATAAATCTAATAAAGTAAATATTTATGATGCTAAAGATGTACGAAGTATAATTTTTCATGAAGTTGGGGGATTTTGTGTGAATATTAGTATTTCATAAATATTTGATATTCCACAATTTTGTTTGTGTTAGCAATTAATGAAATCTGAGATGTTCATTATATTTGCATATTAGTAATAACTAGCATTACCCACTGTGTGATGTACGGATAAAAATTATAAATATAAAGATATTATATTATAGCAATATTTTAATAATAATTCAGAGAAATACCCATAAAATATATTTAGATGATATTAAATTTATTTTGTTAGAAATATCATAACAATTTGAACCAAAAATTAAAACAATATAATTGTAAATTTTGAAGTATTTCCACTTTATAATACTAATGGATTATAATGGTGATGAAGTTATGATTTCATGCATCCATGTAGGCAGATTTTTTTGGGTCCTTTTGTGTATTTGTTTTAAATTTTTTAATTGATCTATTTCATGTGATTACGGTAAAGCAACAAATTTTTAATTAGATTCAAAAGGTTGGACTGCTTTCAACAAAAAAAAAGGATCATTGTTTCTTTTAAATATCAATGATAGTTTGATTAAATGATAACATAATATATGTCGATTATACAATTTTTGAAAAACTTATTGATACATTGACACAAGAAGATATTAAAAATAACAAAATTTGATACCAAATTATATCCTACAGTTTAACTAATTTTGTAGGCTAAATTTAAATGCCAGGAAATTAAATGGGCCAATCTTGAAAGTTTTTTTCCAGTGCCGTCCACAACTAAAAAGGTAAAAAAGAAAAAAAAATATCAAATCTTAGTAAGTTATAATAAGTTATCTTATAATAGGATCTTAAAATCTTATTTGACATGGAAAACTGATTTGTACTGAGAGACTATCTAAATTTCATTATAAATTTATAATTATCAAAGAAGAGATATCGGGTTACAATTCACGTTTTTAGTTTTCTAGCACCTTTTCTATTATTGTGCCCTTTAGCTTAGTTCTAATTTCTTCTAAATATCATATTGGGGTTAGAAGATTGTGATATTTACGTCTTGAACCATCACGAACATGAATTGAAAGATAGTGGTGATTACAATCTTCAAGATTTAAAGAGACTAAATGAGACCGTGACAATAAAGAAGATTATAAAAGAGTATTTTTCAAATCTTTTTTTTTTAAGTATTAAATAAATCATAAATGAAAATTAACATGAATATTATGTTAACATTTCCCTTAAAAACTTTCAAGTTGTACAACTTTTCTTGGTAAAATGGTGAGATTTAGAGTTCAAATTCTATATGTTCTCATGTTCAAGTAAATATAATATAAAATTATTCGAAAAAAGAGGGGTAGTTCTGTAGATGCAGACAACAGGCCAAGTTGTTAATTTGAGTACATTTCGTCAAACAACCATATCAAAGAACATATATTTTTTTAGTGATAAATTAATTAATCAATGGCATGATTTTAATACAATGATGAGACCCATATTTACAAGTGGGTTGGCTAATAATGGACCTCTAATGTTTGCCTTTTCTATTTAAATTTGATGCTGGATTGCATAATCTATTTATCTATATATAGAAAAAGAGAGTAGGAATTTTTTTATTCACACACCCGACTTGTGATATTGAGGAGATTTGAACTCGTGACCTTTGGTCTCCAAACAACCTCATTCCACCACTAGGTTGATGGCCTTAAAATACATAATTTTGGGGTGTTTTTTTAATTGATCGAAATTTTAAAATCATGTAAAAAACTAAATAAATATTAAGTTACTGTTATTAAAGCTACGTTTTTAAAATGTGTGAAAAATAAAAATACTCCAAAATTCGTGTATTCCAATATAATTAACAACATTTCTTATGTATTTCCGCATCTTGCTGCTTGTTACTGTATTCTAATTCAGCAAAATGTTTTCTTAACATACATATGGCTGTAAACAAACTGAATCAAGCTGAACACCCCAATGCTCGAGCTCAACTCGTTAAGAAATATTCAAGCTTGAGCTCGGCTCGAGCTTCATTCAAGCTTTTTTCCTCATGTTCAAGCTCGGCTCGATAAATATTTGTCATGTTCAACTTCGCTTCGACCTCGGTTCGTGAAATGATTCAAAATTTATTAAACGAGTCTGAGCTTGAATCCTAAAAAAAAACTCGTTTAATTTACATATTCGAGCTCGAGCTTGATAAAAGAAAGCTTATTTTATTTATCCGTTAAAAATATTTATAATATTCATGAGCATGTCCGATTAAGCTCGAGTTCGAACATGTTCACAAGTTGACTCAACCGAATACTACTCTGTTTAAGCTCGACTCGATAATTTTATCGAGCTTGATTCGAGGCTCGAGCTTGATTCGTTTAGAAAATGAACGAATTTCGAACGAGCTTTTTTCGAACCGAACTCTAAATAGCTCGCGAGCGGCTCTGTTCATTTACAATTCTAAATATACATGATTCTACAACATATGTCTACAGGTAGATAAAATTCGTTATTTCTTTGATGAACATGTAGAAAATAAGAAAAACTATATGACTATATGTTTATGCATAACCTAAATCTCAATGAGTTTGACTTGAGTACATTGGTCTGATGGGCCAATCCCAGCAATTAAAATGAAAAATTAATCGATCCAATTGGGCCTGTACTTGCCCACCCACGCGCCCATTCTATTTATTTTTTTTCCTTTTTTTTTATATTTGTTTGTTTTTTTTAATTTTTTTGTTAAAAAATATATACTCTAAATTGAAATTAATGAACCCTAAAATTAAAGTGAATTAATTTAATTTTTTATATAATAGGCGACTCACAAAATGTACTCGTCCGACTCTAATGTATGACTCGTGAATTGCACTCGACAATTACTTTTTTTTTTTTTTGAAATAAATAGAAACTCTAATTGAGATTAATAAACTCTGTTTTAGATGTATTATACCATAATTAAGATATAATAAACTCATATAATCAAAGTAGTATGAGTGATAATTTGTCAGTTTACGAGTGATACGTTTTAGTGTAATGAGTAATAGTTCTTCAATTGATTTTTTTTTCGGAGTAGGGCGGGCCGACCGACCCGCGCATAACCGCCCATATGAAG
This sequence comes from Perilla frutescens, assembly GCA_026008535.1. Lineage (NCBI taxonomy): Eukaryota > Viridiplantae > Streptophyta > Magnoliopsida > Lamiales > Lamiaceae > Perilla > Perilla frutescens. Next base: position 26,806,257 of record BRKX01000019.1, read on the forward strand.
GCTTAATTTTAAGGATTTTGAACTCCAAAATTTGATGTGAGTGTTTGCTAGGGGTGGGTCGGTACGGCATACTGAAAATTTCACGCCGTACCGTATACTGTACTGAAATTTCGATACCGAAAAATCTCATACCGTTCTCGTACCGAAACTTTCGGTATACTGAACTTTGGTATATCGAAGTTTCGGTATACGCCGTAATAGATATTGATATCGTACCGATATTTTCGATATACCGTACCGTACCGATATTATACGGTATACCGAACATACCGAACTTTCAAGGTATATCGAACTTTCACGGTATATCGAAAATACCGAAATTTTAAGGTATATCGAAAATACCGAAATTTACATACCGTACTGATTTGAATTTTACAAATAACAACAAAAAAATCATGTCTCCATAATCAAAATACAAACATCAAACAAGTTTAATAATCCATGTCTTAACAACCAAATTTCAAATATAATACTACTAAATGATTGATTAGCAACTATAAATCTAAATATGGTATTTCTTTTTTTCTTTTTATTAGTTTTTCTTTTATTTCCTTTATTAATTACTTTACTCATAATATATAATATTTGCTAAATCCAAATATTTAATTAGATTATATATATTTACTAAACTTTTATGTTACACCTCCTAAATATTATATTTTTTAAGAATTTAATGAATCCTAACTTTTTTTCTCTTCTTATTTAGTATTTTTTTTTAAATCTTATATAACATACTTTACTAACTCATTTTTAATTCATAACTCGTGTATTTTTTATTATTTATATTTTCTAACATTTTGTGTTAAACTTACTAAATATTATATTTTTTTTAGAATTTAATGAATTCTAAAAGCTTTTTTTACCTTCTTATTTAGTAATTTTCTTTTATTTATCTTATAACTGTAATAATGTTAGTTTATTATCTTTTATTAGTCACGTTCAACTCCAATATCTAACATCAAAGTGTTATTATCATAGTTTACATATATTTTAGTTTCTTATTATTATTATTATTATTATTATTATTATTATTATTATTATTATTATTATTATTATTATTATTATTATTTTAACTTTTAGTGCTTAATATTGGAGAATAATATAAGGTTGCTATTTATTATGTATACTTTGAAATTGTTCATTTTCAATCATAACTCGTGTATTTTTTATTATTTATATTTTCTAACTTTTTGTGTTAAACTTACTAAATATTATATATTTTTTTAAGAATTTAATGAACTCTAAAAGCTTTTTTTATCTTCTTATTTAGTAATTTTCTTTTATTTATCTTATAACTTACTTTACTCATAAATCATAATTATAATTGTAATAATGTTGTTTATTATATTTTATTAGTCATCTTCAACTTCAATTTCTAACATCAAAGTGTTATTATCATACTTTACATATATTCTAGGTTCTTGTTATTATTTTATTTATTTTTTAACTTTAAGAATATAATGAAATCTAAAATATTTTTTATCTACTTATTTAGAATTTTTTTTTATTTCTCTTATAACTTTTTTTTTTTAATTTTTAGTGTTTAATATTTGAGAGGAGGATTGACTGTTTAATAATAAAAGGAATAAGAGTACTGTTTTTTATTTATTACATGTAACTTTCAAATTTTAATTGTTCACATAGTTTAAATTATACATGATTTATATGATATATTAATAAAATTGTAAATATATGCAATGTTATAGATTATCATATATAATTTCAATATAATCATTTGATTAATTTTTTTTTCTTTTATTGATATATAGTTGTTGTAGTCGATCGATTTCTACAATTAATTTTGATGTTATGTTCGAGCTCTGGCAACCTATTTGATTCCTCGAGGCCGAAGAAGGGACTTGAAAACGAGATTAAACACGTATGTAGAGAATCAAATGAATCACTAGCTTCACTGTTAAAAATTCGAATCCCCCTGCTTTACTCCTTAGCTTCACATATATAGATGGAATTGTTAACCTCCCTTCCTAAAAACAAGGGATTCTCCCTTATCTCCAACAGGGTTTTGACCGGGTCTCGTCTATCTTTAAACGTCCCCTTTTTGACTTGGTCTCCTAGCCGTGAGCTCTATAATGACTCGGTCTTTATCTCATGTTTGTCATCAATCATCTCGACCACTGACCATTGGGCTTCGATACACGTTTATTAGGCCCCAAGACCCTTGAATGTGTACGGGCCTTGTGTACTGGGCTTTTGATAAAAATAAACCTCTACAGTTGTCACTTATTATATTTGTAGTCATGTGTACTCAAATGAAATTAGTGTACTACAATAACCATAAGTTGTGAAATAATAATAATAATAATAATAATAATAATAATAATAATAAAAAGTTAAAAATTATTGGTATGGTACGGTATATCGTTATACCGTACCGTACCGATATACCGAAATACGGATATATATCGAAATATCGATATATACCGATGTACCGACATACCGATATATACCGAACTTTCGGTATATACCGTAACATTCGGTATACTGAATACCGGTATATATCGAAAGTATCGGTATATACCGAATACCGCGGTATACCGAATATTCGGTATATCGCGGTATACCGAAATTTTTTAAATTTCATACCGTACCGAAAATTATCGATACGGTATCATACCATACCGATAACTGCGGTATATCGAAAATTCGACATTTTCGATATTTTTTCGGTACGATAAGTGCCGTATTTTGATATTTCGGTATTTTTTCCCACGCCTAGTGTTTGCCAAACTCAGTTGGGCTTATCTATCATAAACTCAATTATCGAATTACTCATGAAAAAAAATTTAAAATCTAAATAGCTCGAACTTTTACAATCATTCGGCTAACCGTGAAATTGATGACTGCAATATAATTGCAAAAATGGAGCGTTACACGTGTAATTCAGCGTAATCAAACACAAGTTCATTTTTCTTGAAACTCTCGTTGATAAATTACAGTCAAGAAGAGTACTTCGGAGTAGGACTGAAGATGCTCGGTGATAAATCGCTAACCCCCACTCGGTGAGATTTCAGCTACTGTTTTATTTCCCTCGAATTGCGGTTTGAATTAGGGCGTTTAATTATATTTTATAGAGTCTAATTTGAACGAATGTATACAAATTTTGTTCCGATGACCAAATTATTTCTGCCAGTTTGGATCATATCGGAAAATTTTGTTTCTGATGATCGGATTTGGCTCAATTCTTATGCTAATTTGAGTTGCTCCATCGTGATGGTGATAATTTTTCTTTTCGGAATTCTTTGGATCAGTTGGTGTGTTGATTTTATTGATTCGTTGTAAAAAAAGAAACAAACTGGGGGAATTGGAAATTTTTGTGATTAGTTTCTTATTTCATATGCGAATGTGGCCCTAAAAATTATGTTCTTCGGTTTGAGTTTCACTGAAGTTTGTAGATGGTTAGATTGGCTGTTGCTTTGACAGTTGATTGCTAATTAGTTTCTTTTACTTGATGTTCTTCGTGCAATTGTTTAATTCAGGCAATTAATTTTACATGCACAATGCATTAGTGTTGAGATTATCATCTTGAAATATTGAAAATAGTATTTCCCACAAGATTTTCTAATACACTTTTTGCACATTATGTTATGTGGGACTCCGTAAAAAATTGACAGGATCGAGCTGTTGAGTATGGTTAGGAAGCATTCCAAGTTGTTAGGACAAACCATATTGAACGAGGGGGATTCACCAGATGATTTGGAAATGGACTCCAGCTTTTGGCATGACATCATTGACTTGTATTTTGTTCGGAGTAGGGAGTCTAGGGGGCGTGAGGATGATGATCTTATATTCTTTGTTAAAAAAATGGTATCTTTTGCCTCTATAAATTGCAGTCTTCAGTTAATCTTATGGAACAGTGGATGAGCTTTAGTGCATTTATCCATGCAGAATTTGGAGGCACAGAAACCCAGTGACAATATAGAAGGCAACTCTCCTTACTTTGTACGCAGGTGGGCACCTAAGGTAACTGGACAATAATTTACATTGTATTGATTGTTAAATGACAATTATGTGTCTCTCTCTCTTATCTATGTGTTGGAGATTTTTTTTTTTTGAGGAAATATATTTGTTGGAGAATTAAGTTTGCTTTTCTTTTTTGTATTTGTTTATTTAGAGGACTATTTCTGTACAGGCTTTGTTCTTTGCAATTATTTTATGCATCGAATCTCTCATCAGATTATTCACCTACTTAACATCTACATGAATAGAAAAAAAATCAATTAGACGGTGTTCTCATATTGTTAAATCTTAGTTTGTATGGGTTCTAATTTCTCATGCACTGTTGCACGCATTTATAAGGAACACGGAAGATTATCATTATTGAATTGTTATAAATTCTTAATCATTTTTGGTTCTGAACTATTTATTTGTAAATCGTGTCTATTAATAACATAAATTTTTCTCTTATGCTAATTTGAAATAATTGTCTCGGCACAGTAATTGGAAATGTTACATGTCTGACAACAAAAAACTTGAATTGATTCAGAGGCTCGTGCTATTTCATATTACTTTCTTCCGGTTCTTAATTATGATATTGCATTGTGACGTGATGTTTCCTTGTCATGATCATTTAGACAATTTGGTTTCATATATTCAGGCATTTCTATCCCCTACATAAATTGCATAACTTGCGAAGCGTGACCTTCACCTTCTCTTTTTTGAATGCCATACCATGAATAATAAAATAAAATTTTGCTGAAACCTAGGAACAACTTTCCATGTATTTATATTCCTTACTTTTGGTTTGTGTTCTATTAAGCTTTATGCATCTGTGCTTGTTCTATATTAAATTTAGACAATCTTATCTACTTCTATTTTATATGATGCAACTTTACATGGCATGGTGAGATATTTGTTTACTTTCTATTAGATGCAACTCATTTCTTTCGTCTTGCAGTTGGATGAATTAGTTGGTGAGAGTTCAGTAGTTGTAGATTGGAGGCGCTCTTTTTATCTGAATTTAATTGCTCATACCTCCTTCAGTGTGACTGTAGCAATTTGCAGGTAATTCTTATCTTTCCATGGTCTACAGAAGTTTTTCCCGCAAAAAAGTTTGATAAGATTTGTCTCTCATGTTGTGTTTGATATTCCTTTTGCTTTTTTTGGCTGACGATATTTGCTTTTATCATGTTGGTCTTGGCCTGTGTGAGTTACAGATACAAAATTCATGAGATACAGAGGCTAATATGAGGGTGCCTACTGTTACCCAATACTAAGAAGATTTATGAATGGAACAACACTAAAAACTGATATTGTGTTAGGAGCAATCCATTTGCATAATTAGTAAAGACTAGTTGTGCTCATTAACTGTTGGAAGTGTAGACTGTATGTTGTGAATATAAAAAATGTTAAAGGAGATATATTATATTTAACCTTCTGTATACCTGAAAGTGTAGGGTGCTTATAGGCTTTTGCTTGTCATGTTTGTTTTGGTTGAAACAAGCTGAAGTTTGAGAGTAATAAAGCATTCGGGGCACACCGGATGGTAAAATAAAGAAGTTTTAAGAGTTCCTTGGATCTGTTTAATCTCCGTTCCCATTTCCAGCTTGAACAACTCAAACTGAGAATTGCTTGTGATGGATGGCCCTTTTTTGTCTTTATTTACCGGAGAATGTTAATCTTCCTCTTAAAATTTTCAGATGAAAATTTAGTATTTTCTTTTCCCCTTCCAGTCATCAGGTCCTACAACAATATCAAGCCAGTCAAGGAAAAACTTTGTCTCCCATCTATAAGGTATCTTCAGTTCTTGGGGATTGAAAGTTTTTTTCTTTAATACAATATTTCTGCCTTTTTCCTTAAATGGGCGATTAATGAAGAAATTTTGGCCTGATTACAATGTGGGACCTTCCTTTGGAAAGAGATCTAATAAACATCTATGTTAGTTTTTGGCAATCAAAGTGGTCCATATGTCTTGAGAGGATGGGCCAGAGGATTTTGGTAATGGAATGAGGAGGAAGGGTAGATATATCTTCCAGTTGCTATACTGATATACTGATACCTTTATTATCTTCAATTCAAGACTGGTAGCAATCTAAAGTATGATGGTGATTTTTAGACTTCTTGGAGTGAAAAAAATTACTTTCTTGAAATTTTCTATCAATAAGACATGCATAATCTTCCTACCTCTTGCAATCTCAGATCAAGAAAGTAAAGAATGCATTACTTCTTCACCATCTTTCGGCAAACCTTCCTTTTGCACTCTATACTCCATTTTCTTGTTCTTTTTCTTTGTCCCCATTTTTGTTTTTTTTAAGAGAATTTAGTAGTCACTTCTGTTGACTTCAATGGACATGTTTTTATTAGATTCCTATAGACTTGGAGTTTGAACATGTATAATAATTTTTTTGATTCAAGGAATAAACGTCATTTTATGTTATTATTGTTAATGTTTTTATTGTTTTTTTATTATATATTTTGTGTATATCAAATTTTGTCTACCTCATAGGACCTGAGCGAACTTAACATATCATGTTTGACAGGTCGTGAAGACTGTATATGCATCTCCTAGTCGTATTAATTTTCATTTGGATTCAAGAAAGGCAAGAACCTCTCATGTCAAGCTATACATCTTATATGTTTATTACTATTGTTCTTGATTGTTACTTACATGTGCATCCAGGAAGTAGAAACAGCACCTGCGTATCCAGATATCTGTTTTGCTGTAGATGATTTTGACTCCACTTTTGATGCAGTGGTAAGGTGCTCATTTATGATTCTACTTCCTGCATCTTTATTTTGCACAGTGTATTTTTGCTCTAGTGATTGAGATGTACTTCAGAACAGTTGTTTAGTCATTAATCATCTCTTGTTTAGTGAATATAATATCTATCTAAAATTCTCTAGTACTAAGTCTTTGTATGGTGGATAATTATTCTGTTTTAGGTTTAGATTGTAACACAGTCTCTTTTTGCTCTATATATAGAGGAGTCTCTGTCATCAACTTATCAATAACATATACAAACCCTTTTCCCCAGATATATGTCTACTGTTTATTCCTTACATTTTCAAGGGAATAAATATTTATAGGACTCAACTTTTATGCTATGTAAATTAGTTTATGCCTTGACTGGATAATTTTGCTAATCTTATATTTGTTCTTTACCCTTTTATTGTGGCTGTAGTCGAACTGGTACCATATCTAATATTTTAATCCACAGGTCTTAACTGATCCAGACCACTGTTATGTCGTGTTGCTAAATGCTCATGACGGAGCAGCATTTCCACATGGGCAAAAAACAGAGCATAGCAGTTCAGATGTTTCTTCTTCTGAGAATGTTACAATTCCTGTCAAGACAAAGGACTCCAAGGTAGTTTGGTAGGAAATGTTAATAACAGTTTTTTCCAATAATAATCTTAAGCCCCAACAACTAAGATTTTTTTCGCAGATAAACCTTTTCTCAGGCTTTATCAAGTATCAAATGGTTCGAGAGGCATATGATGGTAATATACTTCGTTCACACTATACTCAATGTTATGATGTTTTATATGTAGTTACATATTTCCTCTTCACGTATCATCAATCATTTTGTTTGTAGCCAGAGTTTTAAGCACTTTTTCCTCAATTTATTTTTTTTATTCTGGTTTTCTTTTATTCTTTCCTTCTTTTATCCTCTCTCTGTTTTTGAGGAGTGAATCATGACCTCACACATACAAGGTGTCAGGCCACATGACACCACCACACCAGAAGAGATGGTGCTTTCTCAAGTTGATGATTGGCAGATACATTAGCTGACATTAAATTGCCTTTTAAGCTTGACCGGTGTATCTTACTTCGGGCCTGAATCTCTTTCCTCAACTGTACCAGGAACTTCATTACCATAATGTCTATCGTGGGGACTTAATTTTCAATTAGACTAGATGCTAGACCAGCATGCTTAATGATAGATAATAGGGATAAGGTTCAACTTGATACTCTTAACTATTTCCCTAGGAACACTTTGCTCCCTAAACAAATTTTCACCTCAAATTGATCCCACAACCTTTTCAAACATATCATATTTCTCCTTCCATTAGTCCCTTAAGAAACAATAATTGACGTCCATCAACCTAATTCACTAATGGGATTTGGAGGGTTATTTTAGCAGAATTAAATCTCAATTTCATCCAGAAATTACTTCAAAATCCACAAGAAACTCAAAAAGATATTGTTCAACCTAAGCCGGCCAACTCAGGAAAGGTTTGTTAAGTTGAAGTATGAAAAATCCAGAACCAGTTACATCTCTTCTGCATTTCAAATCAGCTGAAAAGGTCTGATGATTATACGGGTGTTATTTGAATGAAAAGTATCTGAAGTGGCCCTCCTGAAATTTGACACTATTAAAATATTCTGGTAAGCTTTAGCCCTTATGATAACTATTGATAGATTAAAGAAGGGGTGAGGTGAAAGCTGCCATTTAAAAGAGTAATTAGGGAATGAAGACACTCATTTTTATCACTATTCTGTAGAAAATTTGATGTCAAGCATTTAGACCTCTGTTTATCTTCTACTTTGCCATCTGCTAATTACCAACTATTTTGAGTTTATTAAATCAGTTCAATTAACATGACTTGCACTATAAAATCAACAATCATAAAGTCTTCTTCCGAGATTTCGTCGAGTCCATGAAGTCCACAAAACCTCTTGAAAACCACACTCGCAAACTCTTTGTCCCTCTTGAAAATTGAAATTCACAAACTCATCTTTGACTTGATGATGTGGTGGTTGACGATTTCATCAATTTCTCCTCTTGATGGAATTTCTTAATGAAAATCTGATATGAAAGGTGTGGCTTTGATTTGGGGTTTTTGTCACGTGAAACCCTGACCTAAAGGCATGTACATAAGCCTCCGACGCCCGTTAATCAATTAGTTTGATGAACGTCAGCGGCCGTTTGGAAAGGGATTAACAGATGGATCAAATACGTTTGAAAAAGTTGTGGGATCAATTTAAAGATATAATTTGATAACCTGACTCTGTGCTACATTTTCTCAGCCATTAAGTTGCCACTACGCATTCTTTACCGTTGTAAACTGGTTTCAGTTGAAATAACAGACAGTTATTAGTTGATATCAGTTAAAAAATACATGTATTATGTCGTCAAATTTGGTAATATTCCTAGTCTTAGTCTTGTTAATAATTGATTATAGAACATGATCCTTGTTAAACTGCACTCTCATGTGTCAGAAAATTTGAGTTTTACAGTCTCTGGGTCATTCCTATTAGAAGTTGGTTTATAAAAAAAAGTAAATTGCATACATTTCAGTATGCATGTTACAAATATAAAATTGTCTTTTTGATCATCTTATTTATTTGGCCTAATTTTCCAGCTGGCAGGAGTGGGTTTGGAAGTCTTCTGTCTCTTGGTCATTCCTCTGGCAAAACTGACAGAATTTTCATGAAAGGCCCTGGAGGGCGTGGTGAAGTTGAAGTAGCTGTCTCTGGTGTCCTAGGTGAGTCGACAAATGCAATATCATCATATTTAAAAGTCATAGTATGAAAGACATTACTTATTTGGTTTTCAATTGAGAACTATATGCAAGAATCATTTCACCAAAAGGCTCAGTTTTTTACTTCTTATGTTCCATTAGTTTACCCTTTTGGGTGCCTCAAGGAGATCGGAGAAAGTGGTGGACCATGAACTTATCTTTCCCTAATATTTAGGGTAAACTCTAGATACAATTATGTATGATTTGCTTGTTCTCGGACTAGCAAAGTCGCTTGGGAAAATTAACAATCCCACTGTTGCTCTCTGACTAAGACCGTTATTTATATTTACTTAGTAGATCCAAGCATCTTCCTAAGGAATACGATCGTCCAAGATTGGGATCGGTTCATGGCATATATGCTATTTATTGATATTTCATAAATAAATATAATCATCTACGCTGAGATGATGAAAGGAGACGAGCATCTTTTAATCTGTATCTTATTTGTGGATTGACCATGGAAGATGCTGATATTATATCTTCTCCTGAAAGTGTAGCTCCTCATGTGACTTTAGTTTTGACCTATTTGCTTCTGTTGGAGCCTTTTGGTACCTCTAATACCTGTGCTGAATCCTTTTATAGTTAATGTGACATGCTTGTGTTTCCAATTATACAGATTCTGAATCTGTACAATGAATTTCGCCGTTGTGTTGTAATCATTTGGAAGCAAGTTAAACTTCTTAAACTCTGCTCGTCTTCCACAGATCAAAGCAAGGTGGATTTAGGTCCTCAATCACCAATTCAAATATCTAAAAAAGGACTTGGTATAGGTACTATTGTTCGCAAAGCAGCATCTGTTGCATCGACGGCGGCAAAGCAGGCATATGCTGCAGCTTCGTCACACGCGGATGAAGAGATGCTTCCCCTCAAGTGCTGTTTAATGTCAATCTCATTGCCGTGGGAAAATATTGCTCATGATCTTCTATTCAAGGTGAAGTGATTTGGCTCGGTTTTGTTTCCTGATCCTTTGGCACGAAACCAGAGAAGGGAAGATCTAACTAAGGTATCTTTCTACATATGAAATGCAGGGAAGTCCGACTGTAAGCTTGTAATCGTCAGATCTCGCGTCAAACTTCCCGATCGATTGGACAAGGTACTTGAAAATTGGAGTTCGCATGAAGAGAAATGTTGAGGCTGAGTGTAAATTAGATGTATCTTAGTAGTTTTATTGCAGTCAGTTGAATATTTAGTCTATTTTACTTATGTTTGGTCAGAATAATGGTCGATTTTTCTATCTAGCGAATTTGATTTTTTCTCACTTTAGCCGGATGTTGGAAGAAGGTTTTACCTTACACGCATAATCAAAATTATACGAGGCCTTATATTTTATACATTATCATACGTGACTAATTTCATTGCATTCATGTTGAAAAATGTATTTAGCTCCGAAAATTGATTCCATTAGAAGAATTTATTTCATTCGTCTAAAATAAAAAAATTACAACCAACTGCATACACAACCAGCTAATCTACTATGGTGGTTAAATTCTGAGGGGCATGTATGGCACAATCCGCGCATCCCCTTCACCCTTCGACGCACATGTGTTTTTGGGAAACCAAATGAAAAATCTTGTCAAACGAAATAAAAGAAAAAATCTCATCAATGAAGTTATGATGTAGATTTGGAAAAATATGTGAGAATATATCTTACAAACCAAGTTGAAGCTATAAAATTCTTTTCAAATCAAAGCCAAGATTTCTTTTGTAATCCCAAAAAAAAAACCCCTTATTAATGAAATGTGAGATCTACTCAAAAATGGAACCACACGGTCAAAAAAACACTATGCACCATGTGTAGAAGTCAAAAATTCTACAATTGATCGTTTCTTCGAGTTCAGGCTCCAGCGATCTGCAAGACAAAGAAAACACACGTGAAGCCGAAGGACCGTCAGGGGGTCGATGATTGAACGGACTCCGATGCTCAAGTCAGAATCAAAACTACTAGAAATAATAGCTTAAAAGGGAATGAATGAACGATAAATCGAATAATAAACGGAAATCAAGAATCGAATAGATGAACTCTACTGCCGTAGAGTGCTGTGAGTATGTTGCACAATAGGTTATACGATGAAGGTTTGCGAATGAATCTGAAATGAATGTTGCGTGAGTCTTAGTTATTTTCTCAATCCCCCGATTATGAAGATTATAGATATATATTGGTGAGCTTTTAACCGAATTCCGATATTTTGGGGATCTTCTCTATCCCTTTTAGGGTTTTTGACAGGATCTTATTTATCTTCAACGGATACTTTGACCTAGTCTCTTCCAGGAGTCTGCTCGATCGTAGACTCTTGTCTTAGACCTTAGACCTTGATTAATAAGGCATCGACTTCGAGGTGTAGATCTCGAGATATCGATCACGAGGTGTCGATCTATTCAGCTCTTTAAATCTTCAAGTGGCCATGGACCTAGTCTTTGGGCCTATGCAGAAATAGGGCCCCTACAGTTAGCTCCTCATTACTTGATTCTTGTATTTCAAGGATCGAGTAATGAATGTCGATGTTCTCTTCAGTCATTATCTCGATTCAGCTCTCCGTTTAGATTCTGAATTTTCGTTGGCCTTTTAGACAATGCCCAGAGATGGGTCTTTAGTAGGATCCCAGATTGTAAAATCCCCTTTCGTGAGCTCTGATCCTGAGGGCAGATCTTATGGAGTTCCAGACCTGAAGTGAAGTCAGGTCCTGGAGGAGCTTATGAGGTCATGAGAGCAGATCTTGTGGAGCTCCAGACCTGAAGGTAGGTCCTGAGAGAGCTTCTGAAGTCGTGAGAGCAGACCTCGTCGAGTTCCAGTCCTTAGGTACGGATTTTACTTTTGTCGTTCCCTAGGACAACCCCTGTCATTGGATCAAGACACGTGGGCTTGGATTGTGTTGTCCCTCCTCCCCATGTTTCAAATCTCGAAGTGAACAGTTTCCCCTTTATCTTTTTCTCATAATTCCAAACGTCCCCTTTTTATTTTAAACATATCTCTTGTTAGTGCCATCTACACTAAAGTGTTCGGGATTGTCATTATCTATTTAGATATTATGGCAATTTCAAAAGAACACAAAATGTTTTAGTTATTCATGTTCGAATAACATGTTCTGCACATTTTTGTGAACATTCCGCTGCCAATCTGATTGAAGATCAAGACATGTACTTAATCATGTTCAGAGACATGATCATGTACATGGTTGTCCAGAGAGTTTTCAAGAAACGTGTCATGCTAGATTCAAAGAGTTGAAGCTGCAGATTTAAGATGGACATTTCAGAATAGAAGCTGCCTTGTTCGTGATGAAGATCAAGAAGGAAAGAAAGAGTTCTATTCAAGGAAGACATTTAAACTAGGAAAGTCTGATTTAAATAAGGAATTATTTCCTTGTTAAATCCTAGTCTAAATAGGACATCTGAATATCTTGTTTAGGCTATAACTGTTTCTTATAAATAGCCAGGGATTCAAACTAGTTTAGGTGACACGAATTTTTCTGAATACACAAAAGGGCTGAGAGTTAAAAGACTTCATATTCGAAGCATATAGTATTTAGGTAGACTAGGTTTGATCGGTTAGATCATTGTGTTTCTAGTCTGTGTTTGAAACTCACTTTCATACACATTTAGAGGAGTCTTGGGAGAGATTTCCTGTGGGAACTAGAGGGATTCTAGGTTGTAAGGGGAGCTCACAATTCAGTTTAGTGAAAAAGGTTGAATCGGGTAGGAAAGGGGTCGAGTGACAGGAGTTTTCATGTAATAACCTTTATAACCATTCAACGGAGTAGTAAACTGTTTCTCACGGACTTGATATGTAACATCCCAGAATTTCAGAATACCTTAGTGAGTTTTCTAAATTTATTTAGAAGACTAAAGAAAATAATTGGAGCTAAAATAAAGTAAAACAGATGTAAGTCGCGACCTTTTTGTGAATTTTTTATGTGAAAATCGATTATGAAATTTTGTATTTTCCACTGGAAGATAGTCAATATTGGTCTTTATTGGAATGTAACGACCTAAAGAAAGCTGTTGGTGCTTTCAGAATTTTATTCTGACCTCTACATAAGTCCTATAATTGAAAATCGTAAAGGGAAAACCTGTGAATAGTAATTTATGCGAGCGTTTGTGATTTGAAAAATTTACGAAAGCCTCCTCATTGATCCGAGACTTGTTCTAACAAGCCTATCTTATAGGAAATAACCCAAGGAATCCGTTCGCATTCACGGATTGCCAATCTGAGATCAATCGAATGCTCGGGAGCAAAATCTGTCAGTCGAAATGAATAGTAAAAGTAATTTTTGAAAGGGAATCTTTCTTCGTTTTTCTTCAGACGACTTCCTCGTCATCCCGAGTTGGGTTGGTTCAATAGTACTCGAGCCAACGAGTCTCCCGGTATTTTCAAATTTTGTGTCGGAGGTCATTTGGACCTCGCCACTGAATAAAGCAACTTTAATTGAATCTGGAAATCACTTTATCAGTATTTTATATTCGAAAAAGTTATACCCGCCCAAGCCTTGGTTTTCCTATAAATAGGGGAGGGGGGCTTCAGTTTTTCCTTGCTCATTCTCTCTTCTCTCTTTTTTCTCTCTCGTTCGTGTTGACGAACGAGAGAAATCCGGGCCTGCGCCGAGTAAATCGCGCATGCGGGCCCAGGTTAAATTTTATTTGAGAGGAGGGGTGCTACTGCTGCGGGAGCAGCTATCGAGCGCCGGAAGGCTACCGGAGAGCCGCCGCCGCTGCCGTTGCCGTGGATGGCCGAAAATGCCGTCGTCGTGCCGCTGCCGCGGCGCCGCTTCAGATGTCTCGTTTCGGTCCATTTCTCATCCTTTATAGTTGAAATTTTAATATGTCGTGTGTTTTAAATAGTGCTTCATTTCGTATGTTGATTGCGTTGTCATCCGGTGGCCGGAAACCGACGAAAACGCCGGAAAACGTGAAAAATAAAAGGGCACCGATCAGTTTCGGTTTTGGCCCATTTTCGCCCGTTTTGGGTCGTCAAATCAAAAAAGTTTCTTCTGTAAAGTTGCTCGAAAAATTATTTTCTATAGGACTGCCAAGTTTCGTAATTTTCCGATAAGTTTTGATTAAAGTCGATTATTTTAATCAGGCGGTTATTTTTATAATTAAAGCATTTGATTTCAGAAAATTCCAAAAATTATATAGTTTAATAAAGATATATGTGGGGTCATGTCTGATTATTTTCGTAATTTTTGGATAAGTAAAAAGTGCAATCGAGGTTTGCTGTGTAAAATTGGATTAAAATGTCAATTTACGGAAAGTGATCTCTGTCAAATATTTTGATCTCATTAAATCATAAATTATATTTTGGAATTTATTTTCTCCTGTGTGAAAGTTGTACGAGGTCTCTAGAGTCGCGCATTCTTAGTTGAAATATAATTAAAGTAAATAAAAGCTCCAATTAAATTAAAGTCGAGTTCTGAAAATTAGAGTAGCAGTCCTAAAATAAGGTTTGACCTTGTAGGACTTGTTGAGCCAGTCAGAGGAGCTGACGGATGAGTATCGAGAAGTTTGATCACCTGAGTTGGTCTAATCAAGGTGGGTTTATTTGCAAAACCTATCTAAATTTGAGTTATTAACTCATAAATGTGATAGTCATATTTAGAATATCCAAATAAAATATTTGAGGAATTATTTGCTCAAGTCTCTGCTAAAGTAATAGTATTATCTTGTTGTATAATTAATGAGAGCACAGTATTATACTGTTGTATAATTATCGAGAACATAGATTATGCTTTGCCATAATTATTGAGAACATAGATTATGATTTACCATAATTATTGAGAACATAGATTATGCTTCATAATAATTATTGAGAATATAGATTATGATTTATCACAATAAACGAATATAGATTATGCTTTGACATAATTAAATAGAATAGATTATGCATTGTCATAACTAAAGTATATGGGTTAAAAGTTAAGGTTATAGTTTAAAGTTTATAGTTTATAGATTAAAGTTAGAGTTTAAGTTTAAAGTCTAAAAGTCATAGTTTAAAGTTACAGTATATTAAATGTTTATTGTGTATTGATTATACTTGTGTATAATAAGTTGTACTCTTTAGCTTGTGCTTTCAGCATTAAACTGAAGTTATAGAATGGTTTCCGTTTAAGGAATATGAAGCGTAATTGAACTAAGTTGCTAGAGGAATTAAAAGTTAGCATAGTTGCTATATTAAGAGGATGACATAGTTTTGTGCTTATGTCATATTACGCGCTTTATAGAGAACATAGATCAAAGGAATGGCAGGAACTGTGATTCTTGCAGTTGTGATGTTAATCACTAAAGGTGTTACTGTGAGGTAATCCCTGCACATACACGTGATCTGGGCATTACTATAAGGAGTCAATGCTAGGTAACCCCTAGTATACTCAGGATCAATGCTAGGTGATCCCTGGTACACTCTTCTCGGATTAGCGAGGTAACCCCTCCCTTTTTCTATCAGCGACATGTCATAGAGTGCAGTAGACGACAAAAGGAGCTACAGGGTACCAAAGAGAAGTAAAGGTTTGCAGAAATGGGAAGGGCTTTCACATTTTGCTTTCCATTATCTGTATTTATATTTGGATATTCTGTTACAGTTTTTATTAAAAATTGAGTTAAAAGTTTAACCCACTGAGTGCTTTAGTACTGCCCAAAATATTTTCAAAATGTTTTTCACAGGTTGAGATGCTGGAGGTGATAGCTCGATGTACTGTTGTGGGTTGATCATGCCTTGCTGTTTCGTTCAAACTAAATTATTGCTCATGAGTATGTTGTTATGTGATACAATATTACCCTATTATTTTCCGCTTAAACTCTGATACAGTTGCCCCATAGTATGATTGCATGCTATGTTTTATTTTTGGGCTTATCTGAATTGTATTCTTTATTGAATCATGATAAATAAAGTCCCACTTCTTTTCATAAATCCAAGCATGTTTCATTACAGTTTTCGACCTATGAGTTGGTCATATTTAGTTAAGTCTTGGATTTTGTTTATTTTCCAGTTGACCTATGAATGAGTCTTATTTTGATTAATTGCTTCTGTCCTATGAATATTAATTGTTGGATTCTGTTTGAATTTGATTAGCGTATGAATAGTCATTCCTTCAACTTGTTTGAATCCTTTGACCCCTTTGATTCGTTGAAAATGATAAGTTCTTTCTAATCATAAAGTTATTTTGCTTAAGTTTTTGAGGCGCTAACTTAGTTTAATTCTAGAAACACCCCCCTGAATTTCTAATTTTTCGTGCTGTTTTACGCATAACAACCCCGTCCCCATCCTCGGGACCGGGCTGTTACATGATAAGTCCCCCTGACATAGATTAATTGATCAAACAGGGTTACCAACCTCGTTTTCTTTATCTACTCACGTTCACAAAAATATTCAAGTACATGATGATAAACATGATTGCACAGTTTATTTAACTTCAATTAGTACCAGAGCAGGTCGCCTTTGGTGTTAGTGCGAAAAGAGTCTTGAAAACTACATATCTGCGTGAAGGTTTTGGTTGCTTTCCAGCCATGAGTGCAATCAAAGAGGGAGGATCTATGGTCAGACCACCACTGTTAGAAGGCAACAACTATCCCTACTGGAAAGAAAAAATGAGGGCATTTCTGAGATCACTTGATGAACTTGCATGGAAGAGTGTCACTGAAGGATAAGAAAAGCCAACTGTTGCCAAAGAAGGAAGACATGTGGAGATTGAAGAGAAGGAGAGTGGACTGTGCCATAGAGGAACTGGTATAATGTCAACTCTAAGACTCTCAATGCAATATTCTCTACAGTGGATCTTGAGACATTCAGTTTGATCTCAACTTGTGAGACTGCAAAAGCTGCATGGGATATTCTGGAAACTACCTTTGAAGATACTAGTTCTGTGAGGCTGTCAAGACTTCAAAACCTGAATTCAAAGTTTGAAAGTCTCAGAATGGAAGAATCTGAATCCATTGGTGAGTTTAATGCCAGATTAAGGAGCATATAAAATGAAAGTTTTGCTCTTGGATAACCTATCAGCAATGAAAAGCTTGTAAAGAAGGTTCTCAGATCTCTTCCAAAGAAGTTTGCCTACAAAGTTGCTGCCATAGAGGAAGCCAAGGACATCAAGAGTATGAGACTTGATGAATTGATGGGATCATTGAGAACGTTCAAGATGAATCTGGAAGATGAAGACAACAGCTCAAAGAAGAAAGGTATTGCTCTTAAAGCTGAAATTTCTGAGGATGTCCCTGAACATGTACAGAAACAAAAACCTGAACTTGATTCAGAAACAATGAATAATATGGTTCTTATCACCAAGAACTTCAGCCGAATGCTTAAGAGAGTAAACGAATAGTCTTCCAGAAAGACAAACAACAGAAGACAACAACCTGGAAATTCTCAGCAAGATAGAAACTCTAACAGTGAGCAGAAAGAGTTTCAACCATCAAATACAAAGAGAGGAATTCAGTGCAGAGAATGTGATGGTTTTGGTCACATTCAATCTGAATGTGCCAACACTCTGAAGAAGAATAAAAAGAACTACAACGCCTCTCTGAGTGATAATTACTCTGAAGAAAGTAATAGTGAATCAGAAGAAGAGACCTATGCATTTACAATAAAAGCCTCAGAGTTCCAAGATCCTTTCAAACTTGCAGAAGAAGAAGACCCAGACAATGATGATGTCAGTCATGAGGAGTTTGTTCAAACCTACAAGGAGATGTATGAAAAATAGCTTGAAGTAGCTGAGATCAATAAAACTCTACAATCTCACAACAAAGATCTTCTCATGGAAAAGGAGAAGTTAATCAAATATGATGGAGAACAGAAGGCCATTATCCAACAGCAGAAGAAGGAGATTGAAGAACTGACTACAGAACTGAAGTCCATAAAATAGAATGTCAACATGCTGAATAATGGAGTTGAGAATCTTGATAAAATTCTTACTAACCCAGGACACTCATGGAAAAGTCATCCAGGTCTTGGATACAATGGTGGAAAATCCAAGACAGTGTTTGTCAAAGCAAGTACAAGCCAGACAGTGCATGTACAAAATAATGCTTAGACCATGCATAAGAACATTAACAAAAAGATGACTGCTAATATGTAACGCCCCGATCCCGGGAGAAAGGTAGGGGACCGGTGCGCTACTTGGGGGAAGGGGAAAGGGGTTGTTGAACAGAAGTAATCAAATAAATAGGGTAAGTGCCCCAAAAATTTGGGCAGCATAACCTCTATAAATGGATCAATCCACGCTTTTAAAGCATATGGAATGACTCAAACCAGATACCATGAGTCTTAGAATAAACCCAAGAAAGCAAACTTCAATGTAAATAATAACAGTACAAAGGTTAACTGTTAATAGGTTAGGCATGAAAAAGGCCAGACGGATGTCTGTCCAAATACATGAAGTAAAGAGATGCCAGACTTTCGTCTGTCGTGAAAGCAATATAAAGCCAGGCTTTCGCCTTGACATGAAAAGTAATGTAAAGCTAGGCTTGTGCCTGTCTGAATAAGGAAAGTAAATAAATGCCAAGCTTTTGCCTATCAGGAACGAAAAGTAAACGGGATTCGGAGAACCGAACACTCCATAACAGTAAAGAAAATGGGATTCGGAGAACCGAACACTCCATAACCGTAAATAAAATGGGATTCGGAGAACCGAACACTCCATAACAGTAAATAAAATGGGATTCGGAGAACCGAACACTCCATAACAATAATCAGAGTAAGCGGACAAAAATGCAGTGCATTTATTCAGACACAAAAGGTAACCATGCTCTCAGTTGGACTCCACACATAAAAGAAACATATACATCAAAAGATAGCCCTTCAGCCTTAGCACAACCGTCCACCATCCTGCAGCTCATCCTGAAAATATTTGAAAAGATTTGGGCGTGAGTACTAATGCACTCAATGGGTACTTTTGAGAAAAACCTTCACAATCATTTTATAAAACAGAATATCCAATCATATTTTAAGCATATTATGGAAAGCTTTTAAAGTAGAAAATTTGTGAATTCCATGTATACTAAATCATTTTAGTTCCATCATTGTGCGCCACTCTCCCCTAGAACGCTTACGGTGAGCCGGTTCGTGTACACAACCCGGCTGCTTAAGGTTGGACACTGCCTTGTTTGCTTGGGGCTCGATATCGTGAACCATTATAGTTTCGTCACCAAAAACAGTAGTAAGACTTACATGAGTCAGGAGAGCACATCAAATACAGTCATGAGTTGGATATTCAATCACGTTCATTTTATAAATATCAGGGCTTAATAACCCGAAATATATATTTTTATATAATAAAAACCCACCTGGTAATCTGAGCTAGATCTAGATTCTGATTCTGATCTCAACTAGAAGTCTCCTTCTTCTGTGCCTACAAGATTATCCGGTAACTTAGTTTTGATGAATGACTACCATTAGGTCAAAATCTAACCTTTCTTAGTTATGAAATAAATATTATAATATCTACTATCTTAATACGTATCACCCGGATCATCAAAATATTTTGACTCTTAAGGGAACTTTACTAAGGGCATTTTTATAAAGAAAAACCGTTTAGGAAGTTTTGGCATACGGGGTGGTCAAACCCGTATCCTAAAATTAATTCGGTACAAATAAATTCATACCGCAAGATCCGCCCATTGGAAAAATATGAAACTTTAAATAAAAATACTATATTTTGAGACGGAACAACTTTTGAGACTAAAAATACGATAGGGCTAACCATGAAGGATAGATCTGAAAAAGACTACAATTTAAAATTCGGATACCCAAAATATACCCGAAATTAAAAAGTGACAACATGGAAAATGTATATAAATATACATAGAACATAAAACCCTAAAGACACTTTTTGATCCGGCAACCCGAAAAAGTCACCGATTCGAAAGGTGGTTGCGACTTTTGGCGGCGGTCACGATGATTTGTCATCATGATTGTCTGTCGTGTCATCATTTCAATCATGTATTCATGATCTACGCGTTGACACATTCAAAATGACTATTTCAGAATTGAAATAGGAAACTAGAGACGTACCTTCTCTAGAAGCTGCTCGGCGTTTCGATTTTGAAAATGAATGAAAAATGAAACCTTAACCTCCTATTTATAGAAGAAAAATAAATAGGATAATAACGAATAAAAGAAAGAGAATAATGATGGAAAAAGAATAGGATAATTACGAATAAGATAATATTTCGAAAAAGAAATTGGATAATGACGGATGTGCCTTAGTTATCCAAATCTATTACCTTTCACCTTAAAATTGTGCCAAGTATTCATTTGAACTCGAAATTGGAAAATTCAATGTTTGGCACGATGCTTGAAATTTTTTTCTATCAGCCCGAGAAAAATATCATAACATATTTTTAAAGCAATTTTTGACCAAAATAAATTTTAATAGATTTCCCTGGCTGCGATTTTCCTTTATTTGAGTCCTTTAAGGACCCAACTTCTTACCTAAATTACCCTCAGGTAACATAAGTTGAGTAAAACCCTCTAAAATATTTTGGGGTATTACATTCTACCCTCCTTAATAAAAATTTCGTCCCCAAATTTGCGTACCTCTATAGGGTAAATCAGGGTACAACTCTTTGATTCTACTTTCAAGCTCCCATGTAGCTTCCTCTTTCCCATGGTTATTCCATAGGACTTTCACCAGTGATATCTGTTTGTTCCATAATTTTTGGACCTTTTGGTCAAGAATAGCCTCTGGTCTTTTTTCATATGATAAATCCTGATTCAGGACTATCTCTTCATTCTTTATAACGTGTTTAGTATCAAACACGTACTTTCTCAACATTGAGACATGAAAAACATTATGAACGTCAGCTAGATTTGGCGGTAAGGCTAGTCTATAAGCTACCTCTCCAACTCATTCAAGAATTTCAAATGGTCCAATATACCGTGGTTTCAATTTTCCTCTTTTGCCAAAACGTATAATTCCTTTAGTAGGAGATATTTTGAGAAAGACCTTATCTCCAACATTAAAATACAGATCCTTTCGACGTTTATCTGCATGGGCTTTTTGTCTATCTTGGGCCTCCTTCATTCTCATTCTTATCTTATCAATTATTTCGATTGTTGTCTGAACAATCTCAGGGCCTAATATCTTTCTTTCACCGACTTCATCCCAATAAAGTGGTGATCTACATCTTCGGCCATACAATGCTTCATATGGTGCCATTCCAATGGTTGTCTGATAACTGTTCTTATAGGCGAACTCTACTAAGGGTAAAACATTTTCCCAGCTTCCACCTCTATCAGTTAAAACTCCTCTGAGCATATCCTCTAGTATTTGTATTGTCCTTTCTGATTGTCCATCAGTTTGAGGATGGAAAGCTGTACTGAAATTTAGTTGTGTTCCCATGGCATCTTGTAGACTTATCCAGAATCTAGAAGTAAATTTGGTATCTCAGTCAGAGGTGATCGAGACAGGTACTCCGTGTAATCGCACAATCTCCTTCACATAGAGTTAAGCCAACTTATCCAGTCCAAGTGTCATCTTGATTGGTAAAAAGTGCGCGGATTTGGTCAATCGATCAACAACGACCCATATCGCAGTGTTTCCTCGTACTGACTTTGGTAATCCTACTATAAAATCCATGTTGATATGTTCCCATTTCCATTCTGGGATTTCAAGTGGTTGTAATAATCCTGATGGTCGTTGATGTACCGCCTTTACTTGCTGACAAGTTAAGCATCATTCAACAAATGAGGCCACTTCTCTCTTCATATTTCGCCACCAGAAGTTTCTCTTCAAATCTCTATACATTTTTGTACTTCCAGGGTGAGCGGTATATGGAGTATCATGAGCTTCCATCATGATTTCATTCTTTAACTCTTCATTGTGGGGCACACATATTCTTCTTTCGTACATGAGAGCATTGTCATTTGCTTCAGCAAATCCTTTTGAATCCTCAGATCTTACTTTCAATCGCATCTTCTCTAAAAATTGATCCCCTCTTTGTGCCTCCACAATTCGTTTCCTTAAATCGGGTTTAGCTATTAAAGTAGCTATAAGTCCTTTAGTAGAGTCTGGTGGTTGAACCAACTGTAACTCTAGTCTTTGAAATTCTTCAATTAAACTTTCTTCTTGTGTTAGGAAACAACCTAACTCTGCTTTGGTTTTTCGGCTAAGGGCGTCTGCTACAACATTTGCTTTACCGGGGTGGTAGAGAATGGTACAATCATAATCCTTAACTAATTCCAGCCACCTTCTCTGCCTCATGTTTAAATCCTTCTGTTCAAAGAAGTACTTAAGACTCTTATGATCAGTGTAGATTTCACATCTGACACCATATAAATAATGCCTCCAAATTTTCAAGGCATGTACCACAGCTGCAAGCTCTAGGTCATGGGTGGGATAATTCAACTCATGTGGCCTGAGCTGGCGAGATGCATAAGCAACGACTCTCTTGTCTTGCATTAGCACACACCCTAGCCCTAGCTTAGACGCATCTGTAAAGATAACAAATCCTTCATTTCCTTCTGGTATAACCAATACTGGAGCTGTGGTCAGTCTTTTCTTAAATTCTTGGAAATTCTTCTCACATTCCTCAGTCCAAATAAACTTAGTCTTCTTTTTCAACAATTGTGTCATTGGCCTTGCCAATTTAGAAAATCCTTCAATAAATCTTCTATAGTAGCCTGCCAACCCTAAGAAACTTCTTATCTCATGTGCACTGGAAGGTGACTTCCAGTTACTTACTGCTTCAACCTTAGCAGGATCTACTTTGATTCCTTCTGATGACACAATATGGCCAAGGAACATTACCTCACTGAGCCAAAATTCACACTTGCTAAATTTGGCATATAATTTCTCCCTCCTCAATGTTTCCAAAATTATATGTAGATGTTCTTGGTGTTGTTCCTCACTTTTGGAATAGATAAGAATATCATCTATAAACACAAGAACAAAGTTATCCAGATATTGATGAAAGACTCTGTTCATCATATCCATGAACGCAGCAGGTACATTAGTCAACCCAAATGGCATCACTAAGAATTCATAGTGGTCGTAACGTGTTCGAAATGCTATCTTAGGCACATCTTCTTTTCTTATCTTCAATTGGTGATAACCTGAACGTAAATCAATCTTTGAAAATACGTTAGCTCCTCTTAGTTGGTCAAACAAGTCATCTATCCTTGGCAAGGGATACTTATTCTTAACTATCACCTTATTCAACTCCCTATAGTCTATGCACATTCGCAATGTACCATCCTTCTTTTTAACAAAGAGAATAGGCGCTCCCCAAGGTGAGACACTGGGTTGTATGAAACCTAAGTCCAACAGCTCTTGTAGTTGTACCTTCAGTTCTTGCAACTCATTAGGGGGCATTCTATATGGTGCCTTAGATATCGGAGCTGCTCCTGGTTCCAAGTTAATGGTAAATTCAGTTTGCCTATCGGGCGGTAGCCCTGGTAGGTCCTGTGGGAAAACATCATTGTATTTCCGAACGATAGGGACTTGATCTGTCATTACTCCCTCTTTCTCTTTTCCTACTAGGTTAACCAGAAAAGCATGGCAACCTTCTTTTCTCATTAGCTTTATAGCTTTCAGGGCTGAAACAACTGGTATCTTCAAACCCATTCTTGCTCCAAAGAAAATTATCTTTGGTTCTCCTGGCTTTTGGAATATGACTCCTCTCTCATGACAACGTATAGTTGCATACGTTGAAGTTAGACAATTCATTCCCAAGATTATATCAAAATCCTTCTTGTCGATTACATATAAATCCGTGATGAAAATCTTTTTGTTAATCTCGAGTTCCAAATTCAGGCACATTCTATTGGCTATCACAATTTTTCCAGAAGGGATGCTAACTTCTAAGGCATTAGTAGCATCTACTTGTCTAAGTTTTAATCTTTCACTAGCCTATTCTAAAATGAAAGAGTGTGTAGCTCCAGTATCAAATAAAGCGAGCACAGGTATATTAACCATGTTAATCATACTTGCCAAATTTTCTGGATCTTGCTCTGCCTGCTGTTGCTGAAGTGCATAAGTTCTGGATGGCTGTGGGACACGTTGTCCTTGGTCTGGCTTAAAATTTCCTCTCTGATTTTGCCTTAAGTTTCCACCCTGATTAGGCCTAGAAATGTTCCTTTGATTAGGCCTCTGATTTATATTCCCACCTTGTGCTGGTCTAGGAGGAAAACCTGTATTTCCTTTACTCCTAGGACAATCTCGAGCAAAATGTCCCGGTTGATGACAGAAGAAACATCCATCTATATTCCTCATACACTTTCCTGAATGAAACTTTCGGCAGATATGGCAGTGAGTCCTATTTCCTTGTTGATTCTGTTGTCCATAATTGGTATTTCCCTTGGCCCACTGTTGCTTATTTACCACTGTATTTCTATCTTCCCATTTCCACTTTCCCTTCAGATCTTGGGAAGATTGTTGTGGCTGGGTTTTCTCAGCTGGCATAACAGACTCTATGTTCAAAGCCCGACGCAGTGTTTGCGCATACGAAATCTCATCATGTCCCATAAGAGTCATGCTGATTTCTGGTTTAAGGCCTTTCCTAAACTTCTTAGCCTTCTTGCAGTCCGAATCCACGAGATGTGGAGCATAACAAGAGAGTTGATTAAAGGCGCGATCATACTCAGTAACAGTAGAGCTTCCCTGTCGGAGGTTCCAGAATTCCGACTCTTTCTTTTCTCGATAGCAATCAGGAATGTATTTCTGATAAACTTCTTCCTTAAAGTCTTCCCAAGTAAATTCGTGCCATTGCTCATAAGTCATAGTTCTTTTTACAGACTCCCACCAATAGTCTGCATCGTCAATCAATTGAAACTGAGCACATGTAAGCTTTTCCTCATTCGTGCAAGACATATAATCAAATATTCGGTCCAGAGATCGAATCCATTTTTCTGCATCTATTGGGTCACCTAGCCCGTTGAAAGTAGGTGGGTGATGTTTACGAAAAGCTTCTTCTGCTCTTGATGTCGGTATGGGAATTGGAATTGGTGCAGGTTGTCCATGGTTTTCTTGGTTCTGTGTTCTTTTCTTAGACGGCATTCTGAAAAATTTTAGGCTTCAGAAATAACTATCACTAAATCCACTTCGTGCTAAATTAATACGAATGTTAGATATCTCCTAAACTAAATGCTCAACAACATTTCTCATGCAATTCTAATCAGTCTACTTATTTTTAAAGGAAAGCACTCAGTCAGTCTACGTTCCACATGAATCTTAAGAGAGGCACTTAAAATCCAATTTATGTGTATAAGTCACAATTGGCTATGTTCATCTACATTCTCAATCAAATCATTCCATGTTCACATTTCATCTTCATAAGCATTCTTGGTTTCCCATCAATTTAACATCATCACATTTCCAATTACTTTAACATTATCACATTTCCAATCACTTACACATTATCACATTTCTAATCATAAGGCATTAATTACTATCACCACACATTCCTTCAAATCATATCATGGACATATAGTCCCATTTAAAAATAATAATTCAATACCATCTGGGCACAATGTCCCACAATTTTTTTTACCATCATGGACAATAAGTCCCTTTCATTCATAACCATCATCATATGGACACATAGTCCCAAAATGATACCATTATTCTTTTGAAACCATCATTGGCACGACTTTTCATAAATATCATCAATGTGGAAAATGGTCCTTATCCACATCTCTTTTTAAAAATTAGTAATCATCATTGAATCTCAATATATTTTAACTTGCGTACCTTTTTTTTTAAGCAAGATGAGAGCGGTGCAGGCGACGTGCTAGGGCTATCAAACAATCAATTAACAGATAACACTGAGAACTAGACTCAATCAACAATATGACAGGCCTACAGAGTTGCAGCCTGCTCTGATACCACTCTGTAACGCCCCGATCCCGGGAGAAGGGTAGGGGACCGGTGCGCTACTTGGGGGAAGGGGAAAGGGGTTGTTGAACAGAAGCAATCAAATAAATAGGGTTAGTGCCCCAAAAATTTGGGCAGCGTAACCTCTATAAATGGATCAATCCACGCTTTTAAAGCGTATGGAATGACTCAAACCAGATACCATGAGTCTTAGAATAAACCCAAGAAAGCAAACTTCAATGTAAATAATAACAGTACAAAGGTTAACTATTAATAGGTTAGGCATGAAAAAGGGGGACGGATGTCTGTCCAAATACATGAAGTAAAGAGATGCCAGACTTTCGTCTGTCGTGAAAGCAATATAAAGCCAGGCTTTCGCCTTGACATGGAAAGTAATGTAAAGCCAGACTTATGCCTGTCTGAATAAGGAAAGTAAATAAATGCTAGGCTTTTGCCTGTCAGGAACGAAAAGTAAACGGGATTCGGAGAACCGAACACTCCATAACAGTAAAGAAAATGGGATTCGGAGAACCGAACACTCCATAACAGTAAAGAAAATGGGATTCGGAGAACCGAACACTCCATAACAGTAAATAAAATGGGATTCGGATAACCGAACACTCCATAACAATAATCACAGTAAGCGGACAAAAACGCAGTGCATTTATTCAGACACAAAAGGTAACCATGCTCTCAGTTGGACTCCACACATAAAAGAAACATATACATCAAAAGATAGCCCTTCAGCCTTAGCATAGCCGTCCACCATCCCGCAGCTCATCCTGAAAATATTTGAAAAGATTTGGGCGTGAGTACTAATGCACTCAATGGGTACTTTTGAGAAAAACCTTCACAATCATTTTATAAAACAGAATATCCAATCATATTTTAAGCATATCATGGAAAGCTTTTAAAGTAGAAAATTTGTGAATTCCATGTATACTAAATCATTTTAGTTCCATCATTGCGCGCCACTCTCCCCTAGAACGCTTACGGTGAGTCGGTTCGTGTACACAACACGGCTGCTTAAGGTTGGACACTGCCCTGTTTGCTTGGGGCTCGATATCGTGAACCATTGTAGTTTCGTCACCAAAAACAGTAGTAAGACTTACATGAGTCAGGAGAGCACATCAAATACAGTCATGAGTTGGATATTCAATCATGTTCATTTTATAAATATCAGGGCTTAATAACCCGAAATATATATTTTTATATAATAAAAACCCACCTGGTAATCTAAGCTAGATCTAGATTCTGATTCTGATCTCAACTAGAAGTCTCCTTCTTCTGTGCCTACAAGATTATCCGGCAACTTAGTTTCGATGAATGACTACCATTAGGTCAAAATCTAACCTTTCTTAGTTATGAAATAAATATTATAATATCTACTATCTTAATACGTAGCACCCGGATCATCAAAATATTTTGACTCTTAAGGGAACTTTACTCAGGGCATTTTTATAAAGAAAAACCGTTTAGGAAGTTTTGGCATATGGGGTGGTCAAATCCGTATCCTAAAATTAATTCGGTACAAATAAATTCATACCGCAAGATCCGCCCATTGGAAAAATATGAAACTTTAAATAAAAATACTATATTTTGAGACGGAACAACTTTTGAGACTAAAAATACGATAGGGCTAACCATGAAAGATAGATCTGAAAAAGACTACAATTTAAAATTCGGATACCCAAAATATACCCGAAATTAAAAAGTGACAACATGGAGAATGTATATAAATATACATAGAACATAAAACCCTAAAGACACCTTTTGATCCGGCAACCCGAAAGAGTCACCGATTCGAAAGGTGGTTGCGACTTTTGGCGGCGGTCAGGATGATTTATCATCATGATTGTCTGTCGTGTCATCATTTCAATCACGTATTCGTGATCTACGCGTTGACACCTTCAAAATGACTATTTCAGAATTGAAATAAGAAACTAGAGACGTACCTTCTCTAGAAGCTGCTCGGCGTTTCGATTTTGAAAATGAATGAAAAATGAAACCTTAACCTCCTATTTATAGAAGAAAAATAAATAGGATAATAACGAATAAAAGAAAGAGGATAATGATGGAATAGGATAATGATGGAAAAAGAATAGGATAATTACGAATAGGATAATATTTTGAAAAAGAAATTGGATAATGACGGATGTGCCTTAGTTATCCAAATCTATTACCTTTCACCCTAAAATTGTGCCAAGTGTTCATTTGAACTCGAAATTGGAAAATTCAAAGTTTGGCACGATGCTTGAAATTTTTTTCCATCAACCCGAGAAAAATATCATAACATATTTTTAAAGCAATTTTTGACCAAAATAAATTTTAATAGATTTCCCTAGCTGCGATTTTCCTTTATTTGAGTCCTTTAAAGACCCAACTTCTTACCTAAATTACCCTCAGGTAACATAAGTTGAGTAAAACCCTCTAAAATATTTTGGGGTATTACATAATAAAGGCAACATGAAAGGAATCATTTGCCACTATTGTGAAGAAAAAGACCACATTCGACCACATTGTGAGAAGTATCTCTTTAATCTGAAAAGAATGAGGAGAAGATTTGTGGCTCAGCATTCCAGCAATACCTAGAAGAAATCAGCTACTCAACAAAAGAAGAAACCTGCACAGAAAAAACAATGGGTTGTTAAGGAGACCAGTCTAATTGCTCATACTTCTTTGAGAGTTGAAGATAAAAGAAGCTGGTACTTTGACAGTGACACATGACTGGAGATTGCTCTGTGATGCAGAATCTGAAAGCTTGCTCGTCAGATTTTGTTACCTTTGGAGATGGAAAAAAGGGGCAAAGTAATGGGAAAATGAGAGCTGATTGTTGAAGGAATGCCCAAACTTAAGAAGGCTATGCTAGTTGATGGACTCAAAGCTAATCTGATAAGTATCAATCAACTATGTGATGATGACATGACTGTAGTCTTCACCAAGGAAAGCTGTAGAGTTATGAATAAGAACAATGACTTATTCATGGAAGGAAAGATATCAACTGACAACTGTTATCAGCTACGTGTTCCTACACAATGTTCTTTAACATGTCAAAGAACATCTATTGAAGAGTCAGAGATCTGGCATCAGAAACATGGATACATCAACTTCATAAATCTCCAGAAGATCATCAGCAAAGAGATTGTCAGAGGACTGCCTCAGATCAGAATTGACAGAGATAAAGTCTGTGGTCCATGTCAGATTGAGAAATAGTCCAGATCCCAATATAAAAAGTGCAAGATAGAACTTCCAAAAGAATTCTAGATCTCATTCATATGGATCTAATAGGGCCTATGGCTGTGGAAAGCTACGGAGGAAAGAAATATGTCATTGTCTGTATTGATGATTACTTAAGGTTTACTTAGGTTAACTTTCTCAGAGACAAGAGTGAAGCTTTCATAGCATTCAAGAGATTAGCTTGCAAGATCACAGTTGAGAAGGATGATCAGATTATCAGAATCATAAGTGATCATGGCAAGGAATTTGAAAACCAGTACTTTGATACATTCTACAGTGAGAATGGTATCGGTCATGAGTACTCAACCCCCAAAACTCCTCAACAGAATAGAGTTGTGGAAAGGAAGAACAGAACCCTTCAGGAGATGGCAAGAACAATGATTGTTGCTATGTTCTGGGCAGAAGCTATCAACACAGCATGCCAGATCAGCAACAGAGTTCATCTCAGACCAGGTACTCTCACTACTCCATATGAGATTTGGAATGAGAAGAAGCCAACAATGAAGTACTTTCATGTGTTTGGAACCACATGTTATATTCTCAATGATAGAGAGTACCTCAGCAAGATAAATAAAAGAGGAGTTGAAGGGATGTTTGTTGGATATTCCAGAAACAATAAATCATACATGATTTACAACAAAGATACAAATGCTGTAATTGAGACAGTCAATGTCAGATTTGATGATCAGGACAATATTGTCAATACTCCTGAAGATGATGTTCACACAGATGTTTTTGAACATCCTAAGGTTCATGATGATACAGACAGAGAAGCTGAAGAACAGACAGTAAGACACAGAAAGCCTTCGAAGCAAATCATCAAGAATCATCCTACTTCAGAAGTAATATGAGATATTCATGAAGGTAGGATGACCAGGAGCACTCTGAGAAAAAGAATGTATGATGAGATATCCTATGTCTGTTTCACCTGCAAGGTTGAACCAAAGAACATCCAAGAAGCTCTTAAAGATGACTACTGGATAGAAACAATGCAGGAAGAACTACTTCAGTTCAAAAAGAATGATGTCTGGGATCTGGTGCAGAAACCTGAAGGAGTCAACATTGTTTGAACCAAGTGGATTTTCAAGAACAAGACTGATGAAGCTGGAAACATTACAAGAAATAAAGATAGACTGGTTGCTCAAGATTATTCTCAAATTGAAGACATTGATTTTGATGAAACCTTTGCTCCAGTTACAAGGATTGAATCAGTCAGACTTCTTCTAGCTATGACATGCATCATGAAGTTCAAACTATACCAGATGGATGTCGAAAGTGCTTTTCTGAATGGATTCCTGAAGAAGGATGTGTTTGTTGCACAACCTAAAGGATTTGAAGATCCACATCATCCAGAGTTTGTGTTCAAACTAAAGAAGGTATTATATGGCCTGAAGCAAGCTCCTCGAGCATGTCATTCAAGTATCAGAGCATTTAAAGTATGCATGAAATTCAAGTATCAAAACATTCAGTATTCAAGTATCAGAGCATACTTTCATTTTGGGCATGCTTTCATTTTATTAGAGCATGATTATCCCAAATATCAGAGCAAAGCTTATGGGCATGATTAGCAGAGTATCAGTAAATGTTTATAAGCATGATCAAGGCTTGATATGAAGTTGAAGCATGATATTTGAAGAATTGAAGTATGTATTATATATTCAATCAAAGCATATTATATCAGCTTTCGATTTTCAATAGTAGTTAGAACTACTAATTTACTTCATGAAGCTGCTCCTTTTCTTTCTGCTCGATTCTCCTCTTTCTTGGACTTCTTGTTTTCTCCAAGCTTCCCTCTCATGATGTATTTCTCTTTGGATCTGATCCCAAAGAGTTAAGTTTTCATCATCATACTGTCCATCTTCCCCCTTTTTGGCATCATCTAAAAGCTGGGGTGGATCGCATGATGGTATTGACAGGTTTGGCAAGAAGGTGAAGGCAGTTGCCAAATTGTCATCATGGAATGAATGAATGGGTATGGGCGAGGATAACCATGCATAGGTTTCTTCAGTTGTCATGAACTGACCACGATCAGTGGTGAGAGAGGCTGCTTTCTCTCTGAAGTTCATTGAGGCCAAGTTGGTGAAAATCTCATCGGTTGATGCAATGGGTAGATCTTCAAGAAATGGTGTGCATGAGGAGTTGGCCGGTTTGTTGTCGGGAAGAGGAGCGTTGGTTGGTATACTGATCTGGATTCGTTTGATCATCGAATCCATTATCTCTGAGAGCGTTGGTGGCAAGGAGAGTGGATGATTCATCCAATTTCTACTCCATGTTCCT
This sequence comes from Perilla frutescens, assembly GCA_026008535.1. NCBI lineage: Eukaryota > Viridiplantae > Streptophyta > Magnoliopsida > Lamiales > Lamiaceae > Perilla > Perilla frutescens. The sequence goes on from BRKX01000019.1 coordinate 26,838,047, forward strand.
TCGTTGATCCAGAAGATGGATCCACGTGTGTGGATGAGGTGAAACATTGTTGCCTCATTTAGTTGAAATCGCCATATGTGGTACTGGAGATACCGTTTCAGTTGCTCGAATAAAGAGAGATCGGTGCCCTCAATGAGACCGAAGCAGCTTTTTAGCTGATGGTCTAGAACTGCCTCAAACTCAACCTCAATTGAGTCGCGATGGACTAAGGTTAGAGGTTGTGAGCTGGCTGGTATTGTAGACTGATCACTCAGTCTAGAGAGGGACTCATTTTCAATCATCAGCTGCCTTTCTTCTAAGGAGCTGGCATGGACGACCAACGGTTGCTTTCCATGACTTGAGTTGGGAGTTCTTGGTTGGCATGATTTCTTCGGGATCTGATGGCAGTAGATGGTCGGGATCATGTCCCTTCGTCCGATTGGTTCGCCAGTTGGAATGATCTCATCAAACTGGCTTAGAATGATGTGGCTTATGCGATCCATAAACCCAACCTTCTCACGGAACGAGCCAGTTGATGGATCAAATTCTGCTCGCTCGATATTTGCTCGTAGTTGAGCAAGAATAAAGGAGGCCCAGTGGGCTTTACACCCGAAGTATAGGGCGGCCGTGAGATGTTCTTTGATCTCAGAGAACTGGACCGTCTCAAAGTTGCCATGCAGGATATGACCGGTGATGTCCAAGAGTTGGATGATCTTACTGGGCAAACTCTCCTTCAGCCTGTGTGAGCAATCATGGTGGTGCATGTGGGGATGTTTCCAAAGACCCCACAGTGCGTATTTGCACGGTAGTTCCAGTTCCATCACGTCTGGGCCGTCGCCAGGGAGGAGAAGTGTAGACATCATCGTATCTTTTGTCACCATGATCACTTTATTCTGGACGATAGAGATTATGTTGTTGCCGGAGATGGTTGTGTTGTGGTAGAACTCCGCAACATGAGTAGGTATGTTCTTGACTGACATGATTGTCAAGAATGGTAGCAACCCTGTTTCCTCCAATGGCCAATAAATTCTTTGAAAGTCGTCTGGGTCTAGACGTGCATTAAGAAGCTCTAAATTTAGAGTCTTCTCCTTTTTCAACTTGCGCTCAAGTGATTTGACATCTATCATCTGAAATGAGGGCTTCATTTCTGTAAAGAAATGATGTTTTTGTTTAGATATGCAAGTGTGTTGAGAGGGAGTTTGCAGATGAATCAAAGCAAGGATGAGATAATGTTTGCAGATGATCGGAGACTTCATCTCCTTGCATATATATATTCAGCTTTGCATGCATTGATCGAGGACACTCGATTGCTTCTCTTAGCTGATCAGCTATCCGATTTGATGGTTTATTAGCTAAATTAATGATGCATGCATCCCAGCCGTTCGATTGTGAAGTAACTTTATGATCTTGTGGCTGAGAAGTAGCAATTTTGAAAATGGGGTAGTTGCCATAAATAGCAAAATATTTTCTGCAGATTGTGTTATTTATATCTCAATAGAAAAATATATTTCCCTTTTCTTTTCGAAGAATTGATTTAATATCAATGCAGAGATATTAATGGCAACTTGTGAGAGAGAACCCTATTTTCAAATTGTAGTCGTTGAATATAATATAAGAAATTTCATAATCTCAACGGTAAAAATTTAATTATTGATAAGCTTGAGGATTAAGGAAACCTTATCCGGTGTCAGTTGGGATACAGTCCAACTGATTGGCTTGATGATTCAGCGGTTGGATGATCAGTTTCGTCATGTTTCTCAGTTGCCGCTGGTGAGCTAGCTGAAGCTGAAGCTCTAACTGAACTGAATTGATCAGTTCGTTTGCTCAGTTGCTTGACTTTCTTGAGGCAGTTTCCGCTTCTTGAAGGGCCGAGCTGGACTAGTTGCACTGCTTCCTTTCGAGCAGTTTGAACGATTTGTAGTTAAAACAAACCTAGTTTTGTTCTTTGGCAGTTTGGGTCTTGCTGTCCTTCTGGCTTGGTGAAGGTGAAGCTGAATGGCAACTGATGAGTTTTTCATCCTTTGATTGAGGGATTGTGAGGTTCCCTTTGGCGACGGTCGGAACTGATCATTTTTCATAATCATTTGAACGTCTTTTGAGCTGGATGTGAGTAGGGGAGTGACATAGCTCTTGGATAGGAGACTTGGTGATATGACAGTATCCTCATCATCACTATCGCTCTCATAATGCTTTGGATTCTTCTGAAGAGCCACAACTTCAGTATGTGATAGATGTGGTTCTATCCTCTCTATGGCAGTTGGAGTTCGTCGTTGTGGCTCAGCTGACTGACTTGATAAATTATCAAATTTCAGTTTTTGGCAAAGCGAGCCAGTTGGGCAGTTGACTGATTGATTTGCAACTCCAACTCCTTGAGGCATGATGCTGGTTTTGAATTCCGCTAACAAGGCGGTTGCTGGAATCTTGTTGACAAGCCGGTGATTCATGATGTGCTGAACTTGCATAATGGTTGGAGGGAATGGATTTGAAGATCCTATCCATTTAATGCTCCAAGTTTCTTCACGTTGCCAGTAGCTCATGCCATGAAAGACAGTTAGCAAAAAGTGAGACTGGATGGACATAGAATGTCTCCAGTTATACCAATAGAAATACCGGTGGAGTTGTTTGAACAACTCTTGGTCACGTTGTGCAATAAAAGCAAAGTGAGTGAGAAGGAGATTAGTCACTTCCTTTTGTGCACCTTTGACTGCATATTCACCACTATAGAAATTGTGAATATTTTCTTCAGTCATCTGGAGAGGAGGGCATGTGCTTCTGAAGTAGTCCGCTCCGTAGTTTGGATGAGGGATTCCAATGAATGGAATAAGCTCATCTGGATCAGAGCAAACCTGGAAATCAACTGGTGATCCGTTCTTTGATCTTGGAGAATGAACGGCGTTGGCAGTTGAGTTCCTCGAAGTGTTGTTGCTTGTCTTTGCCTTGGCATTTCTCTTCTTTCTTAGTGACTGAAGATGGGCAGTTCCTTTCTTGGGAATCCAGTCAAAGATGAGGACTAGTAGTGATTCATCATTTGGAAGTTTAAGCAAGTCTTCAATCATCTTGCTCATTCTTAGAACAAGTCCTACTTTGGACTCAAATTTGCCAGATGTCTTTGAGTCAGAGGCCTTGACGACTTGATGCTTTAATTGTTGGAAGACAAATTCTGCCCAGTTTGTTTGTCGCCCTTCAGCAAGGTGAATCATAACATTATATCTCTCTTGGGTGAGTTGACCTAGGCTTCCAATAGCCCCGAACATCATCTTGTTCGTTATATCGAGTAGAACGCCATACTCGGGCTTCAGGTCAGTTTTAGCGGTTGTAAAATTGAATTGCTTGTTGCAGGTTGAAGTTTTCCATTCTCTCCAGTATGACTTTGCAGATTCCTTTAGTTCTTGAACCAATGAACCTTATAGTGGAAGCTCAAACACTTCTGCAATTGTTCTTTCAGTGATTTGAAGTGGCCGTCCTTGAATCACTGAAGACACTGTCTTTCCATCTGCAGATAATTTTACTTGAAGCAAAAATTCACTCACCAAATTTTGTCTAAAGAACTTTGGTGGTGTTTCCAGGTAGTGAAGAATTCCTGTCTTGTGAAGATTTGACAGAAGGGTTGAATTGTTTGATTCATTTAGAATCAATTGAAATTTCTTCCTATCAAGGAATTTGTCTCTCATAAGTTTCTCTTTGAAGGAATTTAGAAATCTGGATAATTCGGCCATCTTTGGGTTGGTTGAGATTTTGGGAAATTTCAAGAGCTTTGAGAGAGAGAGAGAGAGAGAGAGAGAGAGAGAGAATTTTTGAGAGTGAAAGATGAGTATTTTTGAGAGGCTTGAAAGAGGGGGCTTTTTATGAGCGTTTGGGCAGGCTCATAGATCTGATGGTTGGAATGGTGCTAGCCTCTGGCCTCTTTTGGTCGTTGGCATTCAATGACTTTGACACGTGTCATTATCTTGCAACGGTCAAAATTTTCAAAAATAAATGCGAAGCTTCGACATTTATTTGAAAACAACAATGTAATCTTTATATATATATATATCAAAATAAATAATTACAAACTGAATTACAAGAAGTAAACTTAGGGCTTTCTAATCAGTTTGAACTTGATCAGCCACTTAGTACTTCTTGTGATCAGTTTTTCTCCTTTTGGCAAGCGGTTCTGTGACGTCATCTTCTTCATCGCTGCTTCATGACTCAGTTTCAGCTGACTGGAGTCTTGGATGGGCTTGCAACTATCGAATTTGCTCTGTATGCAGTTTAACCTGTTGCTGCAGGCTGTTGATCAGTTCCACATAATAAGCAGGGAGCTGAACTGTAGAACTGCTTGGTTGAGCATTGCACTGAACTGCTCTTGAGTCAGCTTCTTCGTTTGCTTCAGTTCCAATCAGTTCCTCACAAGGAACTGTGTGGGTTAGTTCATCCGTCTCCATACTGACTTGGTAGACAAGTTCATCTTCTTTTTGAGCTGATTGATCAGTCTCAGCTGGCTCTTGATTAGCTGGAGGAATAGATGAGGTGGCTCCTTTATCAGCAGTTGGTTCTTGGGAAGGGGCTATCTGGGGCTCAGCTGACTCCTCAAACTGTTGACCCTTCTCAGCTGACTCTTCCGACTCTTCGGGAATGATGTTGATTTCAACTTCAGCTTCGTGAGGAGATTTCTCAGAGTGAAGTTCTTTTATCACTTCATCAATGATATCATCCACTGGGATGAATGTTTGATCTCTTTCTGTAGTTGATGGCTGTCCAGACTGATGGCTTTGTGATTTATTCATTAATTCATGGAATAACCATTTGTGTTGAACATGGGAGTGCGTCCATCTTTCCCGTTCTCTTTCTGTAGTGATGACGGGCAGTTTTAAGTTTTGAAGCTTGCACAGTTCATCAAACACATCTTTCATCAAGCCTTCTGATGGATTTGAGCATTCTTTCCTCAGCTGTAGCTGCCTCATAAGATGTTTTCCCTTAGTGATTCCGGCATTTTCACTGTCCGTCCACCATAGACTCCATTCTTCTTCTCGCCTCTAGAAGCTCATTCCATGGAATGCAAGCAATGAGAGGAAGGGTTCTGACGGATACACATGTCTCCACAAAAACTAGTAGATGTACCTGGTCAAGATGTGGAAGAGCTCTTCATGGCCAGTTAGTTCCTGGGCATAGTGTTGAGCCATATGTTTCTGTGTTGTCTCATCAGCCCATTTCTTCACGGACTCTCCTTATGAGTAGGCTCTTATGTTTCCTTCAACTTGAGCCATTGGGGGGCATGTCATGTAACGTCCCAAACAACTCCGTTTGGCCACGTCACTTAACATAAAAGTTACTTACACATTTTTGTGTGCTTATTTTAATATGAGCGGAAGCTAAGGTCAAAAGCATGGTATTAGCATAATAAGGTAAGGCATCATAATTTTCAATATGAATTTTTCGCAATTAAAGCCTGCAATCTATCGTATCTATTATGTCACACAACATGGTTTTAAGTAGAAGCATCGTGTAAACCCATCCACAAAATCATACAATCATCTAACTTATCGGGCTCATAGGCCTTACACGACCTGTCCGTGTAACACCCTAATTTAACATACATAATACAGGGTTTAACAACGTACTTCACATATAGAAGGCTCTAAGGTCGAACGACCCGCCTTTAAATTGTTTTGCATAATATCAAGTTATATACATCATGGTCTACAAAAGATCGGGCTATTCCCATCCCCGATAATCATTGATCATAAGGCAAAAGAGTGATCAATATAATAATAATAATAATAATAATAATAATAATAATAATAATAATAATAATAATAATAATAATAATAATAATAATAATATGAGTGTTTCAAAATAAGAGCATGCAAAACATAAACACAAGCTTGTGGGGTTCTCTTGTGTTCACAACGCTCCTACTCGGGCTTCGACTCTTCAACCTGAAATTCATTGAATGAATGGGGTGAGTATTTAACAACATACTCAGTAGGGAACACTGTAAACAGTTATAGCCAATTGCACAAGTGAAAATATAACATATGGATACTTCTTTTCTTTTGTGGAGACTAGTCTCAACCCCGTAGGGCCCAAACATCATGATGCCCCCGTTAATGAACGTCTTTATCCCTGTAGGGATGCCCGCAGACATACTACCCCCCAGGGAAGACATTAACGAGTCTATTATCGATCCCCAAGGATCTCTATTGTCGACCCCGAAGGATCTCTGTTGTCGACCCCGAAGGATCTCTGTTCTGCCCCGAAGGGTCTCATTCATACGTATACAATCAAAGCACAACAATAACTATAACCTTACACGTGTTCACAGTTTAGAGTTACCCCACCTTAAGAGACAGTTTCGAATTCTTTTAACCTTGAAATACTCCTTTGCCGTGCACAAGTTGTCTTCCTCGAGCCCTAATATGTCGCCTAGCACCTTTAAATCCCTTTTTCATTTTAGATGTCGAGTTATACAATTAAATCATAGTTTAGACCAAACTCATGTTATACTTTGTTTTAAGGTCTTCAAACATATCCACATACAAAATCATGGATATACAAGCTCATACTATGATTTTGGACTCAAAATACGCATTAAAACTCTTTGAGACATTTAATCGAACACATTACATGCACACATTCAAACCACATGATCATGACTCAATTTAAATCCTTTAAACTCAATATTTCATATACAAACACCTTCATCTAAGGGCTCTAGCATACATGAAAATCAACTCCATAAAGGCATCACAACACCTCCAACCAAACATCAACAAAACAAGGGGAAAATTAGGGTAAAAATCCAAACCCTGGCAACAATGAACCATAGGAATTCGATATAACTTCACATATAGCTTCAAGGAGGTAAATAAACCATATGTTCAAGATATCAAGGCAAGAAGATCAACAAAATTGAAAACCCTAATTTTTGGGTATGAACCCTAGATTTGAATCAACAAGAATGGAGCTGTATCATCAAGAGTGAAGTGGTATTAGATTACCTTAGATGATGGATGATGATGGTAGAATCCCCTTCCAAAAGTTGAAGGATTTCTTTAGAGGAAGATGGAGGAAAAATCGCCCAAATGGTGTAAGAAATAAAGATGAATGAGTGAAGTGTGGTATTTAAAGGTTGGAATTTCCGAAACAGGGCGCGACCTAGGGGGGTCGCGTTTACAGGTCACGTTTGAGCCGAAGAAAAATGGCTCTCTGAAGCTGGTGACACGCGACCAAAAGGTCGCGTTTCTCACTCGCGTTGCAGAGCTCTCAGAACGCGACTCGAAGGGGGTCACGCTTCCCGGTTGCACCTAAACTGTAGATTTTTGAAAGAGCTTCGATTTGAGTACTTATGGGCCTCGTGGTTCTAACCGAGTCAAAAGTTATGACCTCCGGACAAAACCCTACTGAAACTCAGTGAGACCCTTGATTTATGCTATTTTCGAAAACACATGCAATGCACAATAAAAAAATTTTAAAACATAATCACTACTCATTTAATGCACACACCGAAATTACATAAAATTAAGGTATGGCAAACATAAAATTAAACACAATTACAATCATTCTTTATCACATAACTCGACATTTTTATATATTAAAATTCAACTTGTATTATACACTCAGTATAATATCAATGTGCTATGACGTATTGGCTCGAGTGAGACAACCTGCACCAAAACAACGACATAATGTACGAACATACCATCATAATTAATATTCAAGCAATATTAATTCAACTTCATTTTCCAAAATTATAATTTATAATTTAGCAAAAAGGGTCGGGGTATCACAATCTCCCCAAGTTTTAAAAATTTCATCCTCGAAATTAGCCTAACATTTCTGTTACATTTGGATATCGAGCTATGATATCAACTTCTTTCTCCCAAGTGGCCTCTTCAGGTCCGTGCCGACTCCATTGCACTTTTATTAAAGGAACCTCACGGGTTCGAAGAGTATGAACTCTTCTATCTAACACAGCAACTAGGACTTCTTCATACGTCAAGTCCTTTGAAACTTGCACTGTGTCATATGAAATGACATGACTAGGGTCAGACACATATCGTCTAAGCAAAGACACATGGAAAACATCATGCGCACCCGTCAAATCCGGAGGTAGTGCTAGGCGATAGGCAACATCACCTATTTTTTCTAGAATCTCGAACGGTCCCACATAACGTGGCTGCAACTTACCCTTCTTCCCAAATCTAACCACTCCTCTCATTGGTGCAATCTTCAAGAATACCTTGTCACCAATCTCAAAGCTCATATCTTTTCTCTTTACGTCGGCATAGGATTTTTGACGATCTAGGGCTACCTTGATTCTTTTTCTTATCTTCTCAATTACTTCCACTGTCTTCTCAATGATTTCGGGACCTAAGAGTCGACGCTCTCCCACTTCATCCCAATGAATAGGAGATCTGCACTTCTTCCCGTACAATGCCTCATACGGGGCCATTCCAATCGACGTTTGGAAACTATTATTGTAAGAAAACTCCACAAGTGGCAAGTGGCTCTCCCAGCTTCCACTAAAATCGAGAACACATGCACGGAGCATGTCCTCCAATGTCTGAATGGTCCGTTCGGACTGACCATCAAATTGAGGATGGTACGCAGTGCTAAACCTCAACTGTGTTCCCATAGCTTCTTGCAGACTTCGCCAAAATTTGGACGTAAACCTTGTGTCACGATCTGACACTATCGACACAGGAATGCCGTGAAGACGTACTATCTCATCGATATATATATGAGCTAATTGATCTATGCTAAACGTCATTTTCACTGGAAGAAAATGAGCAGACTTGGTCAACCTATCGACAACAACCCAAATTGCATGATGACCTCTAACTGTCGAAGGTAATCCTACCACGAAGTCCATTGCAATGTGCTCCCACTTCCACTCGGGAATCTCGAGTGGGTTCATCAATCCAGAAGGGCATTGATGTTCGGCTTTCACTTGTTGACAAGTGATACACTTTGATATGAATTAGCCAATTGACCTCTTCATATTTCTCCACCAGAAAACCATCTTCAAGTCTTGGAACATCTACGTGCCTCCTGGGTGCACAGAATACGGCGTATTATGTGCTTCTTCAAGAATCTCCTTTCTGAGCTCTTTATTCTTCGGCACACACAACCTTCCTTCGAATAATAGTGTGCCATCATTCGCAACGGCAAATCCCTGAATAGAACCCACCAATGCTCTTTTCTTCATTTTGCATAAGAAAGGATCGTCGACTTGCGCTTCACGAACTCGATCACGAATTAGTGGTCGAACCACTAAGGCTGCTAAAATCCCTTGAGTGGTGTTGGAAGGATCCACCACCTCTAAGTTCATCTTCTCAAACTCCTTGATCAACTGCTCTTGCTTGGTTGGAAGATAGATCTTTCGACTTAAGGCATCAGCTACAACATTCGCCTTTCCAGGATGATATAAGATCGTACAGTCGTAATCCTTCACCAACTCCAACCATCTTCTTTGACGTAAATTTAACTCCTTCTAGGTGAAGAAGTACTTCAAGCTTTTGTGGTCGGTGTAGATCTCGCACTTGCTTCCATAGAGATAATGCCTCCAAATCTTCAATGCATAAACCACGACTGCTAATTCGAGATCATACGTCGAATAATTATACTCGTGCACCTTCAACTGTCTTGATGCGTACGTTACTACCTTTCCATGTTGCATCAAAACACAACCAAGTCCTTGCTTCGAGGCGTCGCTGTATATGACAAAGCCTTCCGTCCCATCAGAAATAGTCAACATTGGGGCTGACACGAGACGTCGCTTCAATTCTTAAAAACTCTGCTCACACTTCTCACTCTATTGGAACTTCTCATCCTTCCTTGTTAATCTCGTCAAAGGACTCGATATCTTGGGAAATCCCTCAATAAATCTTCTATAATAACCCGCTAATCCTAAGAAGCTTCGGACTTCATTAACATTCGATGGCGTCTTCCAATTGCTAACAGCTTTCACCTTCGACGGATCTACTTTGATTCCGTTTGATGTCACCATGTGGCTAAGAAATGCCACTCGTTCCAACCAAAACTCGCATTTTGAAAATTTTGCATACAACTATTCCTTTCTTAGCGTCTCCAATACGATTCTGAGATGCTCAGCGTGTTGCTCCTTGCTTCTCGAATAAATCAAGATATCATCAATGAAGACTATTACGAACTGGTCGAGGTACGGATGGAAAACTCGATTCATCAAGTCCATGAAGACTCCAAGCGCATTGGTCAATCCAAAAGGTACCACTGTGAACTCATAGTGACCATATCGCGTTCTAAATGCCGTATTTGGGATGTCACTCTTCTTGATCTTCAATTGATGATAGCCAGACTTCAAGTCGATCTTTAAAAACACACCAGCTCCCTTCAGTTGATCAAACAAATCTTCAATTCTCGGCAGCGGATACTTGTTCTTGATCATTAATCGGTTTAACTCTCTATAATCAATGCACATCCGCATTGATCCATCCTTTTTCTTCACGAATAGCACAGGTGCTCCCCATGGTGAAACACTTGGTCGGATTAGTTTGTTGTCAAGCAACTCCTGAAGTTGAACTTTGAGCTCTTGTAACTCCTTTGGTGCCATTCTATATGGAGCTTTAGATATTGGTGCCGCACCTGGCACTAGATCGATGGTGAACTCAATCTGACGGTCAGGAGGAATCCCTGACAACTCGTCTGGAAATACGTCGGGAAATTCATTCACCACTAGCACATCTGTCACTTGCACTTTAGTGGGATTTGACTCCACTAAGCTAACGAGAAATCTCTGACATCCTCTTTTCTTCAACAACTTCATTACCTTCATTGCTGTAATGATTCTCTGAGTTAACCTCATTCTTGCACCATAGAAGATTAACTTAGGCTCGCTCGGAAAATTAAATTCGACCTCACGATCATGACATCGAATCGTGGCATGATTTCCACTCAACCAATCCATACCTAGGATTACGTCGAAATCACGCATCTCCAGGACATGGAGATATGCTCTCAGCACTCTATTATTGATTTCTAGCTTCAGGCCATACACCATCTTGCTAGAAGAAACTCTCTTTCCCGAAGGAATACTGATCTCCAACAATTCACCACTATGTTTGCATAAAACACCAAGCTTGGAACAAAAACTTGCAGATATAAAGGAATGTGATGCACCAAAATCGAATAACACTAAAGCTGGAACATCTGATACTCGAAGAATACCTGACATAGTATCCTCACCTGAATTAGGGTTCTTTTCCTTGCCCTCTAGAGCAAACAGTCGAGGCTTCACCTTTCTTTCTTACTCCTTCTTCTTCTTCGGGCAGTCATAGGACATGTGGCTCGGGTCCCCACACGTAAAGCAAACCCTCTGCCCGGCACCACACTCTCCTAGATAGAACTTTTGGCATTTAGGGCAAGGAGCCCTATTGTTGCTTCCTCCCTGTGGGCCTGGCCTCTGCTGCCACGGCTTGTTTTGCATAGGAGCTTTCCCTTTTCCTTTGTCCTGTGGCTTCCATTTCCTCTTGCCAAAGGCCTCACGCTGCCTTTGGTCCTTCAAGTCCAACTGGAGCCCATGAGAGATGGCTTGGGCTCTCTCAATCTCTTCGCCATAGGTCCTCAACCTTTGGCCTAACAGAATCCCCGCAATTTCGGGACGCAAACCACGCTCAAAACGTCGAGCCTTTTTTTCATCCGTATCCACGATGTACGGAGCATAGTGGGAGAGTCGGTTGAACCGCCTTTCATATTCAATCACAGTCATTCCTCCTTGCCTTAAGTTGAGGAATTCAGTCTCCATCTTAGTCTTGAAAGACTCGGGGAAGTATCGGGTGAGGATAAACTCTTTCAAGTCGGTCCACACCAAAGCTTGACGTTGCTCGGGCGTCATGGTTTGGGAATGGGTTTCCCACCAGAAGCTTGCCTCTTCTGCAAACTGGAAGATAGCACATGAGGCTTTCTGCACCTCGGTGCACTGAATGTGCTCGAAGATCCGCTCCATTTCCCGGATCCACTCCTATGTCGCTTCAGGACCTTCACTTCCTTTAAGTCTAGGTGGTCCCATTCTTCTAAACTGCTCGACTACATCGAACGCCTCTTTCTGGAGCCTTTCTTCTTCAGTCACTCTTTCTTGCCCTATTTGTTGGGCCATGAGACCCTAGAGCGTCTCTAGGAAACCTTGGGCAAAGTCGGGCCCGTTCTCTCGTGGTGGGGGATCATGGAGACCACCCCCTTCATTACTTGATTCCTCCGCTTCTTGCGGAGCAGGAGCACGACGCGGAGGCATCCTAAAGCCTTTAGGCACACTTGTTCGTTTGGTTCATGTCATTCTTAAAGCTAATTCGAGTACTACAAAAGCACTTTTCATCATTTCATAATCAAGAAAGCACACAACTTCCAAGATTTCATTTCTTTAAAGCATGTATCAGGAATTTAAAACATCATAGTTGATCGTGACAACAGACACAATTCATTTATCTTTATTGTCAAACTTCGGACCATTCTTTTCTTTTCTTTTGTCCAACTTCGGACCATTCATTCTTTTCTTTATCATGCTATCACGATTATTCAACTCTTTAACTTCTTTAACTTCTTTTCCGACACACTATATAATACACCCCCAATTCATATTACTCATACTTGAAAATCTTTAAGAGTACATACCTTAGGATCGGAGTCAAGCCGAGTAGCCGTCGTGAACAACCACCCACATTTCTCACACATAAATCAAACACATACAGAACAAGTCTATATGAGCGTAGACCTGCTCTGATACTAATTTATAACGCCCCAAACCACTCCGTTTGGCCACGTCACTTAACATACAAGTTACTTACACATTTTTGTGTGCTTATTTTACTATGATCGGAAGCTAAGGTCAAAAACATGATATTAGCATAATAAGGTAAGGCATCATAATTTTCAATATGAATTTTTCACAATTAAAGCTTGCAATCTATCGTATCTATTATGTCACACAACATGGTTTTAAGTAGAAGCATTGTGTAAACCCATCCACACAATCATACAATCATCTAACCTATTGGGCTCGTAGGCCTTACACGACCCACCCGTCTAACACACTAATTTAACATACATAATACAGGGTTCAACAACTTACTTCACACATAGAAGGCTCTAAGGTCGAACGACCCGTCTTTAAATTGTTTTGCATAATATCAAGTTATATACATCATGGTCTACAAAAGATCGGGCTATTCCCATCCTCAATAATCATTGATCATAAGACAAAAGAGTGATCAATATAATAATAATAATATGAGTGTTTCAAAATAAGAGCATGCAAAACATAAACACAAGCTTATGGGGTTCTCTTGTGTTCACAACGCTCCTACTCGGGCTTCGACTCCTCAACCTGAAATTCATTGAATGAATGGGGTGAGTATTTAACAACATACTCAGTAGGGAACACTGTAAACAGTTATAGCCAATTGCACAAGTGAAAATATAACATATGGATACTTCTTTTCTTTTGTGGAGACTAGTCTCAACCCCGTAGGGCCCAAACATCATGATGCCCCCGTTAATGAACGTCTTTATCCCTATAGGGATACCCGCAGACATACTACCCCCCAGGGAGGACATTAACCAGTCTATTATCGATCCCCAAGGATCTCTTTTGTTGACCCTGAAGGATCTCTGTTGTCGACCCCGAAGGATCTCTGTTCTGCCCCGAAGGGTCTCATTCATACATATACAATCAAAGCACAAAAATAACTATAACCTTACACGTGTTCACAGTTTAGAGTTACCACACCTTAAGAGACGGTTTCGAATTCTTTTAACCTTGAAATACTCCTTTGCCGTGCACAAGTTGTCTTCCTCGAGCCCTAATACGTCGCCTAGCACCTTTAAATCCCTTTTTCATTTTAGATGTCGAGTTATACAATTAAATCATAGTTTAGACCAAACTCATGTTATACTTTGTTTTAAGGTCTTCAAACATATCCACATACACAATCATGGATATACAAGCTCATACTATGATTTTGGACTCAAAATACGCATTAAAACTCTTTGAGACATTTAATCGAACACATTACATGCACACATTCAAACCACATGATCATGACTCAATTTAAATCATTTAAACTCAATATTTCATATACAAACACCTTCATCTAAGGGCTCTAGCATACATGAAAATCAACTCCATAAAGGCATCACAACACCTCCAACCAAACATCAACAAAATAAGGGGAAAATTAGGGTAAAAATCCAAACCCTAGCAACAATGAACCATAGGAATTCGATATAACTTCACATATAGCTTCAAGGAGGTAAATAAACCATATGTTCAAGATATCAAGGCAAGAAGATCAACAAAATTGAAAACCCTAATTTTTGGGTATGAACCCTAGATTTGAATCAACAAGAATGGAGCTGTATCATCAAGAGTGAAGTGGTATTAGATTACCTTAGATGATGGATGATGATGGTAGAATCCCCTTCCAAAATTTGAAGGATTTCTTTAGAGGAAGATGGAGGAAAAATCGCCCAAATGGTGTAAGAAATGAAGATGAATGAGTGAAAAAGTGTGGTATTTAAAGGTTGGAATTTCCGAAACGGGGCGCGACCTAGGGGGTCGCGTTTACAGGTCGCGTTTGAGCCGAAGAAAAATGGCTCTCTGAAGCTGGTGACACGCGACCAAAAGGTCGCGTTTCTCACTCGCGTTTCAGAGCTCTCAGAACGTGACTCGAAGGGGGTCGCGCTTCCCGGTCGCATCCAGACTATATATCTTTTAAAGATCTTCGATTTGAGTACTTATGGGCCTCGTGGTTCCAACCGAGTCAAAAGTTATGACCTCCGGATGAAACCATACTGAAACTTAGTTAGACCCTCGATTTATGCTATTTTCGAAAACACATGCAATACACAACAAATTTTTTTTAAAACATAATCACTACTCATTTAATGCACACACCGAAATTACATAAAATTAAGGTATGGAAAACATTAAATTAAACGCAATTACAATCATTCTTTATCACATAACTCGACATTTTTATATATTAAAATTCAACTTGTATTATACACTCAGTATAATATCATTGTGCTATGACGTATCAACTCGAGTGAGACAACCTGCACCAAAACAACGGCATAATATACGAACATACCATCATAATTAATATTCAAACAATAGTAATTCAACTTCATTTTCCAAAATTATAATTTATAATTTAGCAAAAAGGGTCGGGGTATCACATGTCATTTGAAAATAATCTGCCCCAGCTCCACCGTGAGGAATCCTTCTTGCAGGGATGATGTCTTCTGGGTTCTCACACGGAGTTGTATCATCAACAGTTAGATTTGGTGGGATTGTTGGATCTGGTATAGGACTTGATTCCTTTCTCTTCTTGGATTTAGAAAGGAAGACCCATCTCCTTTTTGTTTGACTAGCTTGCTTCCTTTTTGAAGATGATCTTGTCGCTGCTCGTCTGGCTGATTGTCCAATGATGTCAGCTTTGGTGGCAACTGAGCTTTGTTGTCTATATCTCTGGGCTATAGGGATATCATCATCAGAGATATTTTAGGAAGTGCCTGTGATCTGTTCCTTTCCCTTTCCTTTAGTTGCAGGCTTTTTCTTCTTAGATTGATCAGCTTGGTCAGTGTCAATTTCCACGATCTTAAGTGGTTTTGAAATAAAGTCATTGCTGACTATACTTTTGAACTCTGTTTCCCAAGTCATCCAACAAAACTGCTTCTCCAAAATTATGCTAACCCGACTGACGTACCCAATTCTTTGTGGAAATTTTTCATTATTCCAGCGGCTCTCAATGATATCAACATATCTCTTCAATTGCTCGAAAAAATATTGTGCCCAGTTGATCTCCATTCAGTTGTAGATGGCGGCGCAGATCTTGTATTTTGTTTCTGACATCTCAGATTGACTGCCAGTTATCCCTACCATAATTTTTGAGACGATGGCAGTGAGCACCTGATATTCATCTTGAAACTTTGAGATGAGATGATTGCTTTTATACGGTTGAGTTTCGCCTTCCTTTTTCCAGAAATCATAAGCTTCTTGAAAGTTGATTTGAACTTCTTCCAGCTTAAGTCCATTGTTGGGTAGATCAAACATGTTGCTTAGGGATTCAGCTGTCACGATGATCTCATGTCCTCTTACTTCAGATCGGATTTCTTTGGGATTTGAGGAACCATTATTGAATTTAAGAAAAATTCAGCAACTGGTTCTGGGTAAATGTGTTCTGGAAACTCCTCCAGGAATGTCTTCAGCTTGGCCTAAGAAAGCTTTTCGATGATTATCCCACTTAGAGGGGAAGCTTTGTAGGCTTGAAGGAATCCGGCTGGGTTGAAAAACTTATCTCTATTGAGTTTTTCACAAAATACTTTGGAATCTTCTCTAGATTGACGGAAATTGAATCTCCTGCGACAGATGGGGTTTTGAGCCATGATTTTTTGATGTGATGTTTTGATATAAGAAATTGATTTGTCAGGCTGAGAGATTGATCTTCGCAGGTTGAAGAGATTTTACTTTAGTCCAGAGAAGGGAGAGAGGGCGAGATAAGTCGGCAGTAAAATGTAAAGTTTATTTCGAATATTCAGCCGACTTATTTATATAGAGAGATGAGGCTCATCCAATGCTTGGGACGTTTCAAATGCCTGGAATTCAACGGCCAGATTAATTCAATCAACCCATCGATTGACCTTTCATTTCTATCCGTTGGGGATAAATAAGGGGGAGAGAGAGAGTTCAACGGTAATATTTGAGTGACGCGTGTTTTTACCATTTCTACTATTGAAAATTTGAACTTATCTTTTCTCTCTAGCAGTTTCCTCTTGGCTTAAAACTG
Source organism: Perilla frutescens (assembly GCA_026008535.1). NCBI lineage: Eukaryota > Viridiplantae > Streptophyta > Magnoliopsida > Lamiales > Lamiaceae > Perilla > Perilla frutescens. Next base: position 26,854,828 of record BRKX01000019.1, read on the forward strand.
ATTACGTCATCAGTTGGCTTTGACTGTAGCTGATGATCTTTCTGTTGATCAGCTCCAACTGAGATGTTTTCTCATCAGTTCCTTACTGGTCTTGACTGGTGGAACCTTCATTCAGCTGTTTCTTAGTTCAACTAATCCTTCAGTTCTGCTGCTTTCCTTCAGCTGGTTCTTGAACTGATGTCTCCTTTTGAGTTAGTTTCAGTTCCTTTGATTTCTCCATCAGTTTGATCAATTTGCAGGTGGGATGTTTTGTCTGACTAACTGGATCATCAGTTTGAGCAAATGAACTGATGATTTAGTTGAGCTGATGGGATAGACTGATCAGCTCCAGTTTACTTTCTTTGCACGGCTTCTTGCTTTATTTCAAACTGATAGCTTATGTGTCCAACTGATCAAGTCGATGACTTTTTCAGTTATGAACTACTCATTCAGATGAGTTGAAGCCTTTCGGTTCAGTTTCTCTCTTCAGCTGGAATGGTTTCTTGGCCTTTTTCTTCCAGTTGATCATCTTCATCCTTTGATACTAGCTCAAGTAGTCCCAATTGTATGCATAGCTCCATAAACCTTGCTTCAGGCAATGGTTTGGTGAAGATGTCAGCTATCTGCTTCTCAGTGTTGACATATTTGATGCATATGTCCTTCTTCTCGATGTGATCTCTGATGAAGTGATGTCTTATGTTAATGTGTTTGGTTCTTGAATACAGAACTGGATTCTGAGATATTGCAATTGTACTATTGTTGTCACAGTAGATAAGTACTTCTTCAGTTTCGACTTTGTAGTCCTTCAACTGTTGCTTCATCCAGAGTATCCGAGCACAACAGCTTCCAGCAGCTACATATTCTGCTTCAGTTGTTGACGTGGCAACTGAGTACTGCTTCTTGCTAAACTAGGATATCAGTTTGCTTCCAAGAAATTGACATGTTCCACTGGTGCTTTTTCTGTCGATCTTGCATCCACCAAAATCTAAATCTGAATAACCAATTAGACTCAAATTGTCATCTCTGGGATACCATAATCCAAGATTTATGGATCCTTTGAGGTATTTGATAATCCTCTTTGCTGCTTCAAGATGACTTCTCTTTGGGTTAGCTTGGAACCGTGCGCATAAACCGACTGAATAGGAAGATGTCTGGTCGGCTAGCTGTTAGGTAAAGTAGCGACCCAATGATTCCTCTGTAATATGTCTGGCTAACTGATTCTCCTTCTTCATCAAGAGTTAGCTGAACTAATGTATTCATAGGAATCTTGAGAGTTTTTTCTTTATTAACTACAAACTTCTTGACTAGCTCCTTAGTGTACTTGACCTGGCTGATGAAGATTCCATCTTTCAGCTTCTTCACTTGGAGTCCTAGGAAGAATGTCATTTCTCCCATCATGCTCATTTTAAATTTGCTTTGCATCAGTTGAGCGAATCGTGTGCATAGATCTTTACTTTTTGATCTAAAAATTATGTCATCCACATAAATTTGAACCATTAAGATCTCAGTTGATCGTTCTATTCGAAATAGAGTTCGATCAATGACTCTCTTTTGAAACCCATTTTTCAGCAAGAATGTTATAAGAGTTTCATACCACGCTCTAGGAGCTTGTTTCAATCCGTAGAGGGCTTTCTTCAGCTTGAAGACTTGATCTCCAATTTCAAAGCCTGGCGGTTGCTCAACATACACATCCTCCTTGAGCATTCCTTGAAGAAAAGCACTCTTAACATCCATTTGGTAGACTATGAAATTGAAGTGAGCTGCATAGGCTAGGAATAATCTGATGGCTTCTAATCTTGCAACTGGTGCGAATGTCTCATCAAAGTCGATCCCTTCACTTTGTGAGTATCCTTTGGCCACCAGTCTCGCCTTGTTCCTTGTGATCACACCTTGTTCATCCAGTTTGTTGTGAAAAACCCATTTTGTACCAATGACCTTCTGGGTTTTTGGTCTATCGACAAGAAACCATACGTTATTTCTTGTGAACTGATTCAGTTCTTCTTGCATGGCCATGATCCAGTCTGAATCTTCTAAGGCTTCTTTGACGTTTGCTGGTTCCGTTTGAGATATGAAGCATGTGAATAATGCATGCTCAGTTGAACTTCTGGTTTGGACTCGACTTCTTGGATCACCAACTATCTTGTCAGTTGGATAGCTTCGGAGCTATTTGGGCAAGATAGCTTCAGCTGGTTCTACTGTGGTGATGTCATCAGTCACCCTTCCATCAGTTGGTTCGGCATCTTCATCAGTTCTTCCCCCTGTTTCAGTTGTGGGGTTTATGGTCTCAGCTCGATTTGTGTCTTCATTGACCATATTTGATGAAGCCATACAAGGCATTGAAGGCCTTGAACCCGAGCTGCAATTCAAAGGTCCAATGACGCGACTTCGAGCGAAAAAATTACAAGGTTATTTCCAAGTGTTGATTCGCAAGAAGTTCGAGGAATTAGAAGATGCAAAGTGCAGCCATACTTTAGTTAATTTATTAACTAATGAAGATCAAGATCATACCATGGAGAATATAACTTGAAGAGTTGAAGAAGAGAGCAAGAAGAAGTGCACGTGTGCATGGAGCTGTTTTCGCCCTTGATTTAATTTAATTAAGGGGTTGATTTTTATCTAGACTATAGTATTTATTTAATTAATTTAGACTATAGTTTAGATCAGTTTTTAATTAATTTTTAAGTGTAATTTTCGTTCGTTTTAGTATAGGTTTGACTAGAATTGTATTTAAGGTAATTTCCAACCTTGAATAGAATTCTAGTTTAGGTATTTTTATAATATAGTTAAAGATCCTTTTTGGATCAGATTTTTAGGCCTTTTTAGAGTTTAATTTCGTGCATGTTAGGCCCTATAAATAGGGGAACCATGTTACTTTGATATTTTAGACATTATTGATTAAAATTGCTTTTACATTCAATTTGTGTCTCAACCGTTCAAAGCTTTTGATTGTTTTCTGTCGAAAATAGTCATTCTTGAAGCCTAGCAATCTTTAAGTCTTACATCAAGGGAGCGTTCTAATTCACACGAGGAATTAGGGTGAACTCGCTACCGAGGAGTAACTTTGAGATTCGTTTTCCTCGTACTAGATACGCCGGGGATTAATCGGGTTGCAAATCACAACACCTCCATCGTTCAGCCACCATCTTCGACTTCCTACACCTTCCATCAACGTCCGTTACACTTCTAAGCCATCAAGACCTGATCGTGTGTCGATCAACAAGGGTTCGGTTCCGTTCGCACCTAATTCATCGTGTTCGTCATCAATACCGTAAGTACTTCATAGCCTTAACATATCCTATCTACTATAGCCTTTCTTCACCATATTTCTAGCCCATAATAGCCTTTTCCCAGCCATAATAATCGTCCAAAATAGCCCCCTTACCTTTAGATTTGTGTGTCTCTTTTGTGTCATAGTTTAAGTGCCGTAATTAGGTCTAGTTCGTCTTTAATATTGTTTGAGTTGTTATTTCATTTAATTCAGATTATTTTGAGTTATTTGAGTCTTAAAGTAGGGTTGAATCCTTCCTTAATTGGCATGTTCGATTCTATAAGTCTTCCGCGCGTCCTCGTATCCTGTACAAATTGTCCGGGTTACATCAATATTGTTCTCAACTGGTTTAGTACCAGTTTCATTGCCTTCTTCTAGTGAAACTTCAAGCCACTCTGGAACAATGTGATCCACATAGTCTTGCGAGTTCTCAGTTTCACTAGGTAGTACTTGAACTGATGTGTCTATTGTTTCTTTGTTCCTGTACTCATTAGCAAATTCATCAAATACCACATGACATGTTATTTCCACAACAAGAGTTCATTTATTGAACACTCTGTAAGCTTGTGCATGAGGTGAATTATACCTAAAAAATATTCCTTCATCAGCTTTAGCACTGAAGGCTTTCAGTTGAGTCTTGCCATTGTTGTGAATATAACATTTACAACCAAATACTTTAAAGTATGAGATAGAAGGCTTACGACCCTTATACAGTTCATAGGGTGTTTTGTCATGTGCGGTGACAATGGCACTTCGATTTTGAGTGTGGCACGCTGTGTTGACTGCTTCAGCCCAGTAACCTTCAGCTATGTTTGCATCAGCTATCATTGCTCGAGCTGCTTCTTTAAGTGTCCGGTTTCGCCGTTCAGCTACACCGTTTTGTTGTGGAGTCCTAGCAGCTGAGTGTTCATGAGTGATTTCAAGTTTGTTGAGGAAGCTGATCATTTGCTGATTCACAAATTCAGTTCCATTGTCGGAGCGAATCCTTTGAACTGATCTCTCTTTTTCAGTTTGTAGCCTTCTAATCAGCGTCGTTAGCTTGTCGTAAGTTTCATCTTTGCTCCTCAAGAATTTCACCCACGTATATCTTGAGAAATCATCAACTACTACAAGAGTGAATCTTTTGCCTTTTGGGGTTTGTGGTCTGACTGGACCAAACAGATCCATATGTAGCAGTTGGAGGCAATCAGTTGTTCCTGGTGGATGACTCCTATTCTTGAAGGATGACTTCACTTGCTTTCCTTTTTGGCATGGTCCACACACACCTGTTTTCTTATATATCTCCTTGGGAAGCCCCTCAACTAGCTCTTTCTTGGCTAGATAGTTGATTGTTTTGAAGTTGAGGTGGTTCAGTCGTCCATGCCATAGCCAGCTTGCTTCAGTTGATCCCTTTGAAAGAAAGCAAGCTTCTGAGTAGCCGGTTGACCAGTCAACAATATACATGTTACATCTCCTTATGCCAGTGAGAAGAATTACTCCAGTTGACTTGTCTCTTATGTTGCATGAGTTTTTGGTGAAGTCAACTGAGTAGCCATTGTTGCACAGCTGGCTAATGTTGAGTAGTTTGTGTTTCAGTCCATCCACATGGGAGACTCCATTTACTACAACTTTTCCCTTGACCACGAACCCTTCTCCAATGGTTCGACTTTTGGAGTTGTCTCCAAATGTGACAAGTGGACCTTTGACTTCTTCATAACCGTCGAGATCTTTTCTGTCTCTGGTCATGTGCTTGGAGCACCCGCTATCTAGATACCAGATATCTTTGGTTTTCTTCATAGATAGGATGCTCTTATCCTCCAAAAACAAGGATTAGCATTTAGGGACCCGTTTCATATCGGGTCCTTGTTGATACATCAAGTTCTTTGGAATCCAAACTTGTCAAACTTTTGGCTTTTTATCACTCAAAGAATCAATTGATTTGGATCGCTTGATCAGTTTAGATTTTCTTTCAACTCTCTTATTTTGAGTTGAATCAGTTGAATGGTACCTGCGTTAAAAGTTATTAGGGTAAAACAATTTAACTAAAATGTTATTATCTCGAGACCTTTGAGCCTTTCGATCAGGCCAATGCCTTGTGTGTTTCCAGTTTGCTGGATTGAATCTTTTTGGATCAGCTCTTGGTTCATTTCTGGAATCCAGGTACTCATTATAGTGATGATAGGGTTGAAATGAGTTTCTTTGATCTCTCCTATAAGTGTTTTGATTGAACTGCTTGGCAGGATAGACTTGAGATCTGAACTGGTCTTTCTTTTTAAAGTGAACTGATCTATCAGTTTGCTTTGAAGGCATTCTGTACTGAGCTGGTGGTCTTTGTTGAACTGAAGACTTTGAATGAATGGATTGATTTGAATAAATTGATGGTCTTGGCTGGAATTTTGGCTTCAGTTGACTTGGTGTTTTTGGTTGGGAGAATTAACCAAATTGTCTGGGCTGAGTTTGAGGATTTTTCAATATTCCTTTGCCTTTAGTTGGCTCAACTAGCTGATCATGAGTTGATCTGGTGAATCCTTTTAGGATTCCTTTATCACTGGGTTGAGCAGTTGCTTTTCCTTTCTCTAAGGCAATGAACTTGCTATATCCTAGCCCTGAGCTATTGGTTCCAATTCTTTGATGATTTAATATCTCATCTAGAGTTTGAGATCCATTTTTGAACTTCAGAGTTACTTTTTCTCTCTTATGGATCTCTTGCTTGAATTTTTGATTTTCAGCTTCTAGATCAGCAGTTCTCAATTTAAACTTTTCAAATTCCACAAACTGAGACTCAAGATAATTCAATCTTTCATGATCAATGCTCAGTTTTCTAACTTTATTTCTCAGTTCATCATTTTCATCTTTCAATTCAACATGCAAGCAGGATATTGAAGCTAATTGATCTTCTAGCATCATAAGTTTCATATCAAGTTCATTTCTAGAAACCGTTGCTTTATTAATATGATAGAAGGAGGTTTGAGAATCAGCTGTACTAACCTCTTCATCATTGTCATCCATGAGGCAAAATAGTGCTTCATCATCTGAGCTGTAGCCGTCAGAATCAATTCCAGATGGATAGTCTGAATCATCTAGCACGGCATTTTCGTAGTTTGCAACCATGTTTTCCTTTTGAAGAAGCTTCTCCTCACTTTGGCTTTCTTGTCTTCATGGAGTTCTGGACATTCATATCTGTAATGTCCTTGTTTGTGGCAGTGAAAACATTCTCCTAGATTTCGATTGCCACCCCTGAACGGTTCAGCTGATCGTTCAGTTGGTTGATGAGTTCTCTCATCTTTTGGGATTTCATCAGTTTGAGGTGGAACTGATTGTTTATCCCGAACTCTCTTCAACTTTTCTAACAACCTGGTAACTGACTGGATTTGATCATTGATATCTTCAGTCAGGTTCTCCTTCTTTTCAGTTGTTTCTCTTTTTCATTCGGATGAAGATCCGCCTTGATTTTCTCTGGCTGGTGAGCTCCTAGGTAGGAAGTTGTTCCTTCCTCGAGTATCTCTAAACCGGTTCCTTTCACCATAGAAGGCTGCATCTTGAGCTGACGATGTTGATGCTACCTTCTTCCGATTTAGGTTGTACTCATGAGCTTTGAGAGAGACAAACAATTCTCTGGGAGTGATGCTATTTAGATTTCTTAATTCTTTTGTAGCTATCACTTTCATGTCTCATTCTTCAGTGAGATTATCCAAAACCTTGGAATTCATCTCAGAATTGGGATAACTTCTCCCGAGGTTGATCATCTCAGTGATGATGCCTAGAAATCTGATTTCAAGGCTTGAGATGGACTCTTCTGGCTGCATTTTGAAGGATTCATATCTGTCGACTGCCAGTTGGAGCTTGTTTTCTTTGATGGCTTCGGATTCTTGGCATAGATCCGCTAGTAAATCCCATATCTCCTTGGCAGTTGTGCAGTTCTTTGTATCATTCATTCTGTCCTCATCTAGAGTTTGAAATAGTGCAGCTTGAGCAACGAACTCTAGATTCTTCAACTTCTTCTCTTCACTGGTGAGAAGATTAGTTGGCTTTGGGATCCTTACTGGTTGATTGATATCAACTATGTGAGCATCATTGTCCATCATGATGATGATTGGACCATCTTCAATAACTTCCCACATATTCTCATGAATCGAGCATAGATGCACCTTCATTCTTCTACTCCAATTATCATAATTCTCAACTGAAAATAAAGGTAGCTTATGGTTTCCCATAGCTGGAATGTTAGCACAGATAAGTAGATCTGATTCAGTTGATCTGCAGAAACGGCTGATCCTTAGAATCAACCGCTCTGATACCACTTGTTGGTCCTGGGCGAGTCGATATCAGTTTAGAGGGGGGTGAATAAACTGATAAAAAAACTTTTACTTCAATTGCGGAATAATAAGGGCCCTTTGACTCGCTTAGAGAAACTTATCTATGCACAAATTGGTTGATCACTTATGACAGCTTGAGTGCAGATTGTGTGAGCTTGTGTACAGTTCAAATATATGCAATAATCAAAACAGTACATCACACAGGTGATTTATAGAGGTTCAAAGTCTCAAACTTCTACGTCCTCTTTTCCTTCCGCAGAAGGGCAACTTCACTATAAAACTTGAGTTTCTTTACAAATTACACAATGAATGACAGTTGGCTGAACCTGGTAAGTGCTCGCTACCTCAGCGGGTCGACGGCTCACACTTGAAGTTCCTAACTGCTCGCTAGGAAGGTAGGTGCTATTGACGTCTTTACAAGGTTTTAGATCTCTTTCGATCTTCAAGAGGTTAGTCTTGAACAAGGGGTATCAACTGATGTGCTCCTTCAATTGAGCTGGGTAGTTGATCGTTGTATTGCTGAAACTGAGAAGGCTGCCCTGGCTGAATTATCAACAGCTGGCTGAATATCTTGACTCTTTGAATTCTTTTTCTCAGTTGGACTCTCGCAGTTTTTATCAAATGTTGAACTTGAGCTAAGTGGGAGGGAGAAAGAAAGCTCTGCTTGAATATTTCAAGTATGTGTATGCAAAAGTCTTGGTGGCAAAGAGTGTTCAAAACTTTGATTCACTCGTTTTTTATAGAGGAGTGATTTTATGACCGTTGAGTTCCATTGATCGGTGGCTCTGTTGGCTCATCAATGGCAGATGGTCTTTATTGATCGCTGGAGCTTTTGATTGAAGTAGTCGTTGATTCCAGGGTTCTTTGGCTGGCAGTTCTGAGCTTCAGTTTTAGCAACTTTAAGTTCCAGTTGGCAGTTCTGAAATTGTCTGTTCAGTTCGGCTATTACTCCAGCTGGCGGTTCTGAACTTGTCTGCTCAGTTCGGCTATTACTCCAGTTGGTAGTTCTGAGCTTGTCAGCTCAGTTTGGCCATTGCTCCAGTTGGCAGTTCTGAGCTTGTCAGCTCAGTTTGGCCATTGCTCCAGTTAGCAGTTCTGAGCTTGTCTGCTCAGTTCGGCTATTACTCCAGCTGGTGGTTCTGAGCTTATTTCTCCAGTTCGACTGATCTCAAGTTTTTGGCTAGCTTGTCAGTTTGACTAATCATTCTCAAGTTCTTTTGTCAGCTTTGACTATTCATAAGTTGTTGACTAGTTTGTCAGTTTGACTGCTTTCTCTTGCGCTTTCTTGTCAGCTTGACTAATCACAAACTGGCTGACTTCAGTTCTGGCCTTTAGCTGATTTGTCTGTTTACTTCAATTTGGCCATCAGTTGGATACTTCCAGTCTTTAGTTTAAACTGATCTCTTATCAGTTTCTTCAGTCTAGTCGATTCTTTTCTCCCTCAGCTCAGCTGACTTAGCTGTCAGTTTCTTTCGACTGGTTTAACTTTTTGACTCCTCAGTTGAGTTGAGTTCTGACTGGATGACGTATCCTTCCAGCTTGTAGACCATACTCCAGATTGATTGACTTTGGCTTTAATTGAGTTCCTTCTTGATGCTCTGGATTGGTCAGCTCAGATCTACAACTTGAATTTTAGTCAGTTTTTCATAAATAGTTTTGACATCTCATGAAAACCTAATCTAGAGGTTCCTTGATAGCTTTTCCTAATAGGATGGCTGCCATGTGTAGGGGCTCTGGGGGGCATGTGGTTTATCTGTGCGAACCTCTAACATCGATCACACGCTTTGGCGTAACTTTTTGCATCTACTCTCATGGTCGACCAGTAGAATCCAGATGTTAGAGCTCAGTTGGTCAGGCTTCTGTACCCTGAGTGGTTCCCACATTCGCCGTTGTGAAGTTCGTTTAGGATGTATTTAGCTTGCATGGGACTAACACATTTCAAGTAAGGCCTTGAAAAAGATTTTCTATATAGGGATCCGGAGATCATGGTGAATTATGGAGTCTTGGCCTTGATCTGTCTTGCCTCGAGGGGATCTTCGGAGAGCTCATTTTCTGCTATATATCTGATGAGATGGGTCATCCAGTTTGTACTGTTTTCGATAGGTAGGATTTCCGGACCTTCTTCTTTCCAAATGGCTGGCCATTTTGCATATAATACTAGGATATTTTGACTTCGGTAGTTTCGATCGCTGATCCTAAATTAGCCAAGGCGTCGGCGTGCCTGATGTCTTTTCTTGTAATGTGTTTGGCTTCAATCTTTTCAAACTTTGAATTTGTTTCTTTTGTTGCGATGACATAAGCGATCATTCTAGAGTCTTTTGCTTGGAATTCACCTTCAAATTAGTTTATTATTAGTTGGGAGTCACTTTGAATTTGGATGTTTCTGGCTCCGAGGTCATTATCTAAGTTTAAGCTGCGATGTGGGCTTCGTACTCAGCTTCGTTATTGGTTGCTTTGAATCCGCATCGGATTGATCGCTCGGTAGTTTCTCCTATTTAGCTCATTAGAACCATGACTAGACCACTCCCCTTCGAAGTGCTAGAGCCATCGACCTGAAGGGTCCAGAACCTCGAATTTTCCTTTTCAGTGTTCATTGATTCGCCCTTTGTTTCAGTCAGGACCTCATAGGAAAAGTCAGCAATGAAGTCCGAAAGTACTTGGAACTTTATCGAGGTCAGGGTACGTAATGTATATCATACTCTCCGAGCTTGACGGCCCATTTAGAAAGCCTTCCTGTGAGGTCTGGTTTCCTCAATACTGTTCTGAGCAGGAATTCGGTGACCACTTTGATCGAATGGCTTTGGAAGTTTCATTTTTCTTGATGCCATGATGAGGGACAATGTCATTTTTCCAATTGTGGATATTTGGTCTCGACATATAGCAGTGATCGACTGGCATAGTAGACCGGATATTGTCTTCCTTCGTCCTCTCTGACTAGAACTACACTAACAGAGTTAGTTAAAATAGATAAGTATATTAAAGTACCTCTTCATCATGGAGTTTTGATAGTAAATGGGTGCTTGCCAGATATTCTTTCAACTCTTCTAAGGCCTTCGAGCATTCGATAGTCCATTCAAAGCTTTTGTTCTTGCGTAATGTCTTGAAAAAGATGTGGCTTTTTTCTGAATACTTCGAGATGAAGCGACTAAGGGCCGCGAGTCGTCCGGTGAGGTTTTGTACCTTCTTGATATTCCGAGGTTGTTGTATATTTCTGACGGCTCTGATCTGGCTGGGGTCAGTCTCGATACCTTTCTTTGTAACAAGGTATCCAAGGAATTTCCCCGAGGTCACCCCAAATGCCCATTTTGCAGAGTTCAGCTTCATATTGTAGCGGTGAATGACCTCAAATGTTCGACAGAGATGATCGACTTGATCTCGAGCTCTAGGGGACTTTACGAGCATGTCATTGATGTAGACTTCCATAGTGTCCCCAATTAGTTATTCGAACATTCGGTTCACCAGCCTTTGGTAGGTTGCACCTGCATTTTTTAGTCCAAATGGCATAACTTTATAGAAAAATATACCTCGATGGGTGATGAAGGCGGTTTTCTCTTGGTCTTCAGGATATATAAGGATCTGGTTGTATCCAGAGAAAATGTCCATGAAGCTCATTAGTTCTTGTCCAGCCGTTGTGTCTACTAGCGCATCGATATGAGGCAAGGGAAATGAGTCCTTAGGGTAAGCTTGGTTGAGGTCATTGAAGTCTATGCAGAGCTTGTTTTTGTCGTTCTTTTTCTTTACTACCATGACGTTGGCTAGCCATTCGGGGTACTGGACTTCTCTAATGTGTCCATGATTGAGCAGCTTCTTAACTTCTTCATCCACAATTTTGTTTCGTTCGGGGGTGAATTTACGTCTTTTTTATTTCACTAGGGTCTTGTCTGGATCGACCTGCAATTTATGTGTTATAACCAATGGGTCGATACCTGTCATGTCTTCGAATGACCATGCAAAACATTCGTGGTGCTCGATGAGAAATCTTATCAGTTGCTCTCATATTTCTGCGGTCAATCTTAACCCGATTGGCTCTTTGTGGTCGGGGAAATCGGGATGTATTTGGACTTTGTTAAGGTTCTCCACTTCAGGTTCTTCGTAGCTACGATTTTCCGCACTGATTGAAGATGATCCGACCTCGATTTGATTGATTTCCATGGCTCCTTTATGTCTGAAGGTGGAGATGTAACATTCTCGAGCTGTGATCTGTTCACCTCGGACTTCGCGAACTCCCTAGGGTGTAGGGAATTTCATGAGCTGGTGATAGGTTGATGGCACCGCCTGGAGTTCGTGGATCTAAGGTCTTCCCATTATGTCATTGTAGGCTGAGGGAGCGTCGATTACCTAGAATTTGGTGAAGATATTCATTCTCTCGATATAGGTGGGAAGTGTGATTTCCCCCATCGTGGCTTTGTGCTCTCCGCTGAAACCGATTAGGGTGGTTGACCTCTTAATGATTTCGGTTTCTCTTACATGTATTCCTTTCAAAGTACTTAAAAAGATCACGTTAGAGAAGCTCCCATTGTCGATAAGAACGCGCTTAATCAAACAATTAGAAATTAATAAGGAAATGAATATTGTATCGTGGTGAGGGTATGAGAGGTCGGAAGCTTCTTTGTTGGTGAAGTCGAGGGTGATGAGGTCATCTTGTTTGGCTTGTCTGGGGATGTTTTCGTTATACTTTATCGAGCGACAGTGTCTCTTTACTAAAGACTGTGACATCCCGCTTACTTCTGAACCTCCTATTATATAGTTCAAAGTGCGATCAACCCTCGGAGGTTCAGGCGGTTGTGCTTCCTTTTAATTTTCTCTTCGCGATTAGGTCTCTTTTTCTTTGGGGTCAGGAGGTCGGTAAGATGTCCTTGCTTTAAGAGTTCTGGAACTTCGAGCCTCAAGGCGATGCATTCGTCTGTCTTGTATCCATGATCATTGTGGAACTCATAGAACTTGCTCTTATCACGTTCGTTATCCGGGGCTTTCATTTTTGCGGGCCATTTCACATTCTGGCCGAGTTCCTTGAGGGCTAGGACTGCTTCCGATGGTGATATGCAAAGGCTGTACTCTAGGATTCTTCTGTCGACCTGGGGTTCTTGACCTCGCCTGTTTCGCGAGTTGAATCACGGGTTTTGTGGATAGGGGTCCATTTTGAATCTTTCCGTTCTGTTACTTCTTTGTTCTTTTCTTAGACAAGTTTGCTTCGTCTTCTTCCCATTTGATTTGGGCCTAGGCTTTGGCGAGCACGTCTTCCATTGTTTTTCAGGGATATTTGGTTAACTCCTTGTTGAGGTCGGAGTCTCTCTTGAGGCCTTTCCTGAAGGCTGAAATCGCAGTGTCGATGTTACAGTTGGGGATCAATACTTTTTCTCTATTGAATCTTCTCACGAAGCTTCGAAGGAGCTCTTCTAAACTTTGTACGACCGTGTAGAGAGCGTCAGCATATTTTTCAATCTTGCGGCTACTGGTGAACTGTTCGATGAAGAGATCGTTAAGTTGGGCGAACGACGAGATCATTGAGTTGGGAAGGTTGATGAACCATTGGAGTGCTGGGCCAACGAGGTTCGTGAGAGCGAGGATAGTTGAGTTCGAGTAGATCCATTCGGATAAAGGTTTGGTTGTGAAATAGCTTCAACCTTAGCTTTTAAGGCCGAGTTCTAGGTTCAGATTGCTGTGAGTTCGACTATGGTGGTATCCAATTGATGCTGGATTGAATGCAGAAGCCGTGCAACATCACCATCGCCTTCAGGTGAGGGGGTCGTAGTTGCCCCATCCTTTCGGGCTTCTTGAGGGACGGTTGTTGTGTCCTTACGGCTGTTGTTCGTCATCTTGAAGTAATCGATCGAAGCCCCACGGTGGGCGCCAAACTATAGAGGTCAAAAACTTTACAATTGATCATTTTTTCGATTTCGGGCTCCGATGATCTACAAGACAAAGAAAACACATGTGAAGCCGAAGGACCGTCGGGGGTTCAATGATCGAACGGACTCCGATGCTCAAGTCAGAATCGAAACTACTAGAAATAATAGCTTAAAAGGGAATGAATGAATGATAAATTGAATGATAAATGGAAATCAAGAATCGAATAGATGAACTCTACTGTCGTAGAGTGCTGTGAGTATGTTGCACGATAGGTTATATGATGAAGGTTTGATAACGAATCTGAAATGAATGTTGCATGAGTCTTAGTTATTTTCTCGATCCTCTCCCGATTATGAAGATTATAGATATATATTTGTGAGCTTTTAACCGAATTCTGATATTTTGGGGATCTTCTCTATTCCTTTTAGGGTTTTTGATGGGGTCTTATTTATCTTCAATGGGTACTTTGACCTGGTCTCTTCCAGGAGATTGCTCGATCGTGGACTCTTGCCTTAGACCTCTGGACCTTGATTAATAAGACGTCAACTTCGAGGTGTGGACCTCGCGATATCGATAATAAGGTGTCAATCTATTCGGCTCTTTAAATTTTCAAGTGGCCATGGGCCTAGTCTTTGGGCCTATGCAGAAATAGGGCCTCTACACCATATCATACCTTCCCACCATTTTATTGCATTTTTTTAATTTTTATTTTTAAAAAAGGGAACCATGATACAATTTGTTGTAAATTTTTTATGTAGTATTTGAAAAAAAAAACAAAATTAAAAGAAAAAAAAAGAGGAAGTTGATAAAGTTGCTTTATATTGATATTTTGACATTATGAAGTTATTTCTCTTATTATTTTGATTAGATAATTATATGCTCTTTGATTTTCCAGGCGATCAACAATAAGGCATTTGATGGACTAGAGGGGACCTTTGGTCACTCGTAGTGTTACTCTATTTGTGCTCATGACTAGTTTTATAGTTAGACTTTATAATTCACTCAAATCTACGATCTTATTTGTTCTTATGTATTTAGATAAAAAAGGCAATCATGCACTTCACTTGTATGTGTGAGATTTGAGGAGGATATATGGAAAAAAGAAAGAGAAAAACTAAGCTTAATCTTCTTCCAGGTCTATAGAACATGCAAAAGTTGATTCACTTTTAACAAATCTAAGCAAGTAATTATGAGATACATAATTACAACAAGAAACCACGAAATCCATATATATGACCATGTGATGGGGTCAGTGACGGATCCAGAATTTTAAAATTGGGGTACAATATATAATTATAAAATATGCATAAATAAATATTCTGCATTGTTTAAAATTCTAGTTATTCAACAATAAAAATACGAAATTAAGAAAGAAAATAAATATCAATCAAATGAAAATTACAACTTCAATTAGGTCCGGCAAAATACACAATATTCAAATAAAAACTATACCTTCAATTAGGTCTGACGAGTCTTCATTTTTTGGAAGCGGTCTATAACATCATCATCATGAATTTGTAGAAAAACATCATTCTCAATGAAAGTAACCAAACAATCATTTAATAATTGATCACCCATGCTATTTCGCAACTTATTTTTGACATAAGTAATTCCGGAGAATACTCTTTCAACACTTGCAATGGCAACAAAGAGAATCAACATCAACTTGATAAGCAAATAAATTTTCGGATAAGTCACATTCTTCCTTATTTCAACAAGCATCATCAAAAGTGCACCAAAATCATGCAAATTCTGAAATCTATCATCTCTTTGCATATATTGAATGAATATATCAAGTTGACACTCTAGAGTCATTAAATCAATACTCGAAAACTGAGAAGGATAATATGTGGCAAATGTAAGTACTTTTTCCTTCTCAAAAGAAGAGAAACCATCTTTAGGACTTAAGCAAGCTGTTCACATAAGTAACTCCGTATTAGCCTCATCAAATCGCTCGTTGAGTTCTTGAACTTGTAAATCAATCACTTCTACAAATAAGTCAAAGCGAAAATGATGAATGTTTGTCACTTGTGAAATAAAACGCTTTGACCTTCCTTGTGGAATATAAAGAGCATCCATATCATGAACAACAATGTCATACTTAGTGCAAAACGAATTGACCTTATCCAAGAGAGTCTCCCATCCATTGTTTCTTGTGTTTTGCAATAGATCGTTAGTTAAAGAAACAAGGGACATGACATTAACAATATTTCGATCTCTTCTTTGCAAAGCAAGACACAAATCATTAATGTACCCAAAAATGGTCAACATCAAGTGCTCCATAAATGCTTGAGCTTTTACTCTATCTTCTGACAATCATCTCAAGCACCTTAACAATTGTAGGAAATAACTGGATAACATTCAAAAGAGTTTTGTAGTGAAATCCCCAACGAGTATCACCGGGCCTCTTCAAACCAAGTTCTTGATTCAAACCCGATCCACTCTCAACTTCACTCATTTCCAAGGCCTTTGCAACTTCTTGAGCTTGAAATTCTCGAACCATTTCTCTCCGCTTATAGGAAACTTTGACCATATTTAACAAATTTGCAATTGTCTCAAAAAGCCGACAACAATCTTTGTTTTTTTAGCAATGGCAACAAGTGTTAATTGAAGTTGATGAGTAAAACAATGAACGTAGTAGACACATAGAGTATCCATCATAATCAAAGTCTTAAGGCCATTTATCTCACCCTTCATGTTGGTAGCCCCATCATAACATTACCCTCGAATCTTAGAGGGATTGAGTGAATGTTCCACAAGTAAAGACATAATTGCACTTTTAAGTGACAAAGCAGTGGTATTACCAACATGTACAAGTCCAAGAAATCGTTCTACCACCCTTCCTGTTTTACCATCAACATAACACAAGCAAAGAGCTAACTATTCTTTCTGGAACACATCACTTGATTTATCGACCAACATACCAAAGTAGTCATCACCAAGCTCTTCTATAATGTGTTTGCATGTTTCTTTAGCACAACAATTGATGAGATCTTTTTGAATTGATGGGGATATTATTTAATTATTTCTTTGAGCATTTCAAAGTTGACTTTTCTAACATTCTCATTATGTCCAGCTAGCCATTTCAAAAGCTCAAGAAAATTTCCCTGGTTATTTGATTCCTCACTTTCATCATGCCCATGATATGCCCTTGACCCAAAAGAAACCTCAAACAAGAAAGTGAAGCTTTCAAGTGAATTTTATATTCACTTTGAATCTCATCACTTGCATTATCAAAAATATGCACAATAGAATTTTCTCTCGAGTCTCTCAAATTCACATATTTCTCATAAGCAATATTATATGCACTTCTAACTCTCCTCACACATTTCTCAAACCTACTAGGTTTATTCCATGCTCTGAATCCATCATTAACAAATCCATTTCCACCCGCATTAATCTCAACTTCATTTTTGATCAAGTAGCAAACAAAACAAAACGCCGCATCTTTTTCAATACTATATTCAAGCCAATCGTATTTTTTGAACCAAGAAACACCATATTCCATATTATTTAATTAATTAGGGATGGATGAAAATTTAGGTTTTAAATTTCGAGGGTTTTTTTTTATTAATTTCAAAATTTCCAAATTTAATCCTAAGGCAATTTTTTAAATTTAAGATTTAATTTGGTAGAAAATTATTATTAATTTTTAAATTTTATCTTAGGGTAATTTTCAAAATTTGGAGATTTAATTTGGAGATCAAATTTTGAAAATTTGATGTTCAATTAATTCCCTAAATTTGATCCATAATTTTTGAAAATTTGGGATTGGATTGGAATAGATTTTGATGTTATCAAAATTTCCATATCTAATTCTAAATATATTTTTAAAATATGTGGGATTACAATTGGATTGGGTAATTTTTGATGTATCTAACTATAATTCAAATAGGTTTCAAAATAGATATTTAAATTTAGAAAGTATTTGAAGTGGATCAAAATTTCCAGATTTATTATTTTTGGGATTTTCAAAACTTAGGGTTTTTATTTGGAATAGATTTTTTATTAATATCAAAATTTTCAAATTTAATAATTTACGGGTTTTTCGAAAAATAAGGAATTTTATTTGGTAAAGATTTTTGATAAATATCAAAATTTCCAGATTTATTCCTTATGTAATTTTCAGAAGTTTAAGATTTAATTTGGTGGAAATTATAATTAATTTCTAAATTTTATCTTGGTGTAATTTTTGAAAATTTTTAATTTGATTAAATAGTAATTTTCAAAAATTGTAACATGTATGGATATCATGTGATATTTTATGTTTAAGATTTAATTTTGATAGTTGTATCTGTAGATGGTATTATTTGGAGGAGATACCAATTATCATGACATTTTAATTATTTGTTATGTGATGATTTAATTTTATGTTGAATGTATGATTGGCCGTATGTCTGTTTGGCTATGTGAGTTTTATCCATGAGAAAATTCATGGATTAGGTCTACACAATTTATTTTATTATGTTTTTTAATGTAATAGAAAAAATAAATTGTTAGATCTTAGTGATGATTTTTGAAAATCGTCAAATATTGAGTTGTATTTTTAATTCCTTTATTATTCTAGATATATTATGATTTTCCTTTTGGAATAGATATTAAATATAGAATAAGGAAAGAAAATTGACTCAGAGATGGAAAATGGATCAGCCCTAATCAAGAAAGGACGATATCTCGAACACGTCCCGAAATCCTAGAGGAGCTAGGATTTTTAGCGAGATGCTTTGGTGGGAGGCGTGGATGATGTCTGGATTTCCGGAGCTAATTTTCCATGTTTATCTCATGAATGCAACATGAGAAATATGTCATGATAGCTGGCTTAAATTATTATGCTTATAATATTGTATGTTTGCATGTCGTGGATGTTTATCATTTTTTGTGATGATCTTGCATGCTGATGGGATAAAATGAAAATCTCAAGTATAAATAACTAAGTGTGAGAGATTCATACCAAAATATGTAGAAATCTAAAACGGTCTTCATTAATCTGATTTAATTGAAAAGTGATGGGCATGCGAGTTGACAACAGGTCTTCCTCCATATCGGATGTGTCATATCACTAGATTCTCTAGAAATTAAACCTCTTAAAAGAGAATTGTAGGACACTATTAGAACAAACTGACTCCTCCATCTGGAGCAGTGAAATTCGAGTCAGTGTCCTTGGGGTGAAAGATGATGGTGTTCACATTTAGGTGTAATTTATTAATAAACGTCTACACTATCGTGGCTTATTAATTAGATGATTACATAACCCAGAAGATTTCCAACTATTAATTCACTTATCAAAGGGAAACTTGACTCGAGGTGAATTAAAGGCTAAAAACTTGTTTAAAAATAAATTTCATAAATGTCCACACTATCGTGGCTTATGGAAAAAAAATTTAACAGAATTTCATAAACTTTGATAGAATTTATAGCTTAGACACAAACTTTGAAACGTTGCAATTAAAACACAATCTTTCATTTTTATTTTTATTTTGTAAGACAGACACTCCCAAATTTTCCATTAAACACAAATGTGTATATTACATGAAACATCACAAAATTGTACAGATATATAGTATAATTACAATTTGAATTTCATTAATATAATAAAGATCGGTATGAATTATTGTGTTTGATTTTCATATTATTGAACATTGTGTCTATTTTGCAAAAAAAAAATTACAAGATTGTATTTTAATTGCAACATTTTAATGTTTGTGTCTAAATTATAAATTGTGTCAAAATTCATGTATTTAATCATGATTAATCATAAATAATTCTTGTGCAACGATCATGCAACACATAGAATGTGAAATAGAAATTTTAGTCTTATATTTTTGTATACTATCTCGCAAATTATTTTTATTCCTTAAGGGTTTGTTTACTTCAAGTATATACAATTAAGTGGATAGATAATTTAGAGGATGAGAGGATGGATAAATCATATCTCACCTCTTTAGGTGGAATACATATCCCACAAATAGGCACACGAAACTCATTTATCACGGGCCTTGAGTTATCTACTATTTTAATATCATGCAAAGTAAACATAGAATAACTTATTAATCCACCATTATCCATCAAAGTAAACAAGATCTAAAAGACATATGTAGTAAATGCTGATAAAATTCGGAAGTATAAAGAGCTATAAAGAACAACATATAAAGCTTCTTTCACATTTGCTATAACTCCAAATTAAATATAAAGATAGATATAATGTAAGGCTTAATTGCACATAAACGCACGTGCAATTATGTATCATGTCTGTGCATTTTATGGGCAATTTTAGCATGAAACTAGAGTTGTTCATGGGTAGAGTAGGATACGGGGTATGTCTTTCTCATATCTTATCCTATGAAATTTTATCCTACCCATACCCTATTCTATTACCCTATTTTTAAAAACGGGTAGGGTAAGGGTATTACCCGCGGGTAAACGGGTTACCCTTTAATAAGGTTAAATTTATCCTTTTTTACCCTACCCTATAAAATATAATTTCATAAAAATTAGAAAACTAATATAAATTAGACTGTTTTTGGAATTAGGTCATTAGGATTTAGACTGTTGGTATATAGTTTTATTTTAAAAAACTAATATTAGTTTAATTGTTGATGGATTTATATTTTTTAATATATTTAATATATAATATATACTATTAATATATATTTAAATATATAGGGTAATAGGGTAGGACAATAGAGTAATATGCTAATCCCATACCCTACCCTGACCCTTACAAATTTTAGCGGGTACGGATAGTACCCTACCCTTTATCCGAAAATTCAGGTACTACCCTGCTCTTTTACCCGTTTACCCTGCGGATAAAATTACCCGCGGATAAAATGAACCACCCCTACATGAAACAGAGATGTTTCTTTTTCAGTATCAAATTTATTACTCAATTCGTTCTTAGAATTAGAGTCATATTTCTTAATTAATTGAGATTTCATTCAAACATTCTTTTACAAATATGACCATATTTAATATTCTTTGAAGTCTAGTATGAAGGAAAACCATATAGTAGAAAATATGTCCAATATATGATAATTGTATATTAATTGTGTCTACCAAAACATATTGAATCACATGAGATCCTCTAGTTCAAAGTTTTTGTGTCAATCATGCACCAAACATCAAAATTATTAGTGTTTTTTCCATTTTTCTTCAATTTTAATTTTTTTTGGTTTAGTATAATTTTACATTATTATTTAAGGTTTATTCGATCCAATTAGGATTTATAATTATTTTTTAGTATTTAATTTTTATTTTTTAATTAATATAATTAATTTTTAGGGTTGAATATTCCAAATTTAGGGTATATAATTTATTAAAATTCTAATTTTTAGCAATAAATATTAATTGGGATTAGTTCTAACTAATGAGTTTTATTTTTATGAAAAACATTATTAAGACTACACATTTTTGTGTTGGCGCACGATTGATACACTAAACTTTGGACGAGAGGATTCCTTCCCATATTAAATGTATTTTCTTAATCTATGTGAAAAAAATAAGAAGGGGGCTACAATTATGGGACGTGGGAATTATTTTTTTTCTCCAATTCAATTTGTTGTGCTTTAATTAAGTAGAATGATCATTCGTGCGATGCACGAATAATATATTTACAGTTATTGTTATTTTATTAGAAATTGTAAATATGAAAGTAATATTATACAAAATATTTAAACTAAAATCTATAGAATAACTTTCAAAGAACTGCGAATCTTAAAGATATGCGAGCTTTGATCGTCCCGACTCTTCGGAAACACCAAAATAGTAGAAATCATGTGTAAAAGTGAGATGTCTCGAATCAAAATCTACTGGTTCCCTATTACCTCAATTCGAAAACAAAAAGGAAATGATAAATTTTATTTTATGTTTAGTTTTTCATTATAATTTTATAAAAAATATGAGATATTCTGTCATGTTGATTTTAAATTTTTTAGTTTTTTAATTTTATGTAAATTTAAATATCTAAATTTATATTTTTCTTCAACGTAATGAATGAGTACACTGTTGTATTATTTTTAGATTAATAAGAAAATAATTTCAATTCATCAATTTCAAGGTTCATTTTATTGTATATGAATTTTGTTATTTTTGCATTGATACATAGTTTAATTTGAAATTTGTGACATTATTATTTATTAAAAGAAAAAATGATTAATTTTTTATTAAATAAAAATATATATATTCATCAAAATTATATAGAAAGATGACCAAAAAATATAAATTTAAACTTTTTGAAGAAATCTAAACTAACTAATAATGTGATGAGAGTAAATAAATATTCAAGAAATAATATGAAAAAGAAAAAGGAAAGCGTAATTAGACCAAATAAAAATAATTTAAGAGATGAGACGTTACTTCAAAAAAATATGTTTGCTCCATCAAAAATTGGGATAATAAGTAGATTAGCACAATCATTTATTTATGTACATACATTATATGCGTATATGAAAAGTATCAAAAGTAAATGAAATTAAATATGATGATGCATAATTTTATATCTTACTATAATGCCCATATAATGTTAAATAAAATGTCTACAATGCCTTTTTGCACATGGGCGGGAAAATAAAAGTGTGCTATAATATATATATATATATAGGGTTGGGTTCCAGAAGAAACCATACCCCATGTGAGAACCGAGAACCAATCTCAACCGTAGATCTCGCCTATTTGGACGGCCAAGATCTGTTCAAAAATTAAAAAAACGCGGTGGCATAATTGTAATAACTCCGAACTTCGCTGCCCCTGAAACTCTGCGAGGGTAAAATTGAAAATTTCAATGTATATGTGATTCACGCGTATATTTTTCAATTTAGGGTTTTAGCATTGTCATTTCCTATTTTAGCACTGTCATGACTTATTTTAGCACTGTCATGACTTATTTTAGCACTAACATGACCATTGTTTAGCATGACAAGAAACTCTCAAACCAGTTTCTTTTTGCGAAGAACAAGTTCAGATTCCACAATTTAAATCAAAATTCTACACCTAATCAAAAAAATAGTTTCGTGTTCTTACCCAAATAGACTTGTTTACTGCAATTCCGTGTTTTTGGGCTCTCATCAGATTTTGTACTGTGTTGCATTACCATTTCTCGACTAATCTGCGGGAATAAGTGAAGGCATAACTCATGACTTGGTTGGAGATGAATATTGTTCCTTGAGAAATGATCCAAACCAAAATATGTATATATGTTACTAATCAAGCAATTGGGTATTCATTTCTCAATGATTATTACAGAAATCTTATACTACCATTGCTATACAAAAAGGCAAAAATCTCGATGGCATCAAATAAATTCGACGTCTTGATGCATGAGGCAATTCGTGCAAACTTTTCAGATTCTTGATGCAGCTTATACATTATCTTCAAAACAAGTATCGACTTTCGTCTTTATTTGAGAGAAAGATTCAAGCTAATTTTATACAGATTACATCTAAGAACTAGCAAACTATGTCAATTAAACAGCGTGTTAAATCTCTACTACTATGAAATGAATCAACGGAGAATATATTAATCAAAACTTCAAAACTCAGAGGTGCTGCAATTTTTTCATTTCTCATGCGTATTATAACTAAATCGCATGGCTCACTCCACACAAAACGCCTTGTAATGCAATTGAAATAATGAGAAATGGCGGGAGAAATCAGAAGCATGAATAGAACAACATACTAGCTGGTATCAAATTCCCAACACAAATACAGAAAAATTAATACCCGAAAGAGGATAAAATACCTTCATTTTTTGGATGATAACTACGTTACAAAGGAGAAAACATACAAATCAAATTAAATAACATTAGATATCATTTCCAAAAATCTATTTTGAAAAATTCAAAATAATAACCTAAGTGCTAAAATAGTTCACAGTAGTGCTAAAATAGGTTATAACAGTGCTAAAATAGATCATAGTAGTGCTAAAGTACATGACAGTGCTAAAACAGTTCACAATAGTGCTAAAATAGGTTACAACAGTGCTAAAATAGATCATACGAGTGCTAAAGTACATGTTAACAAAATATTTTTTATAATCCTCATTTGTTATTGAAAATGCTGCATTCATCGACCACATAAACTAAATTTGTTGACATTCTATTTCTCATAGCAACAAACACACACAATATTCATATCGTAATCTCCCATATCCCAGAGTCAAATAAGCAAAGCAAATACGATAATATATAAATGATTTAAGAATAAATGAGCCGCTGCCATTAGTACTAAAGTACTGATAGTGAAAAATTTAAAATAACATCTTAATTAGCTTCGTCAACCTAAGTGCTAAAATAGTTCACAGTAGTGCTAAAATAGGTTACAACAATGCTAAAATAGATCACATCAGTGCTAAAGTACATGGCAGTGCTAAAACAGTTCACAGTAGTGCTAAAATAGCTTACAACAGTGCTAAAATAGATCATAGTAGTGCTAAAGTACACCCTACACCAAACAAGTTTTCCTCCTCGATCATTAACCGTTGCGTCCACGTCTAGTCAAAAACACCCTTCCTCTCGCGCTATCCAATCTCTACTACACCTAGTGCCATGGTTGGTGCCTCCACCCCAACTTCAATTCCATTTTAGCTCATCATTTGCTAAAAAACCGCCAAATAATATACAAAAAGACCACCCAAACTTCATACTCACCTCTACTAAGAGTCTTCATTGAAAGCTTTTGTTTGCCCTTCTATTACAATACTTACGATACTTTAATCCCAAACAAATTTAATTTTCTCATAAAAGATCATTAGCCCATGCACTCTATTTTTGAGAACTGACTCCCTCCCACAGTACCCATTCAGATTCAGAGAGAGAAACAACCACCCACCAGCAAATTAAGCTTTTAGAGAGAGAGGGAGAATTCTAGCTGGAGCTCCTCCGATTCGAGTTGCGGTGGCGGCGCTGCCTCTGTTGGCTTCTTCTCCTCTTCGTTTTGTTGAATGATTTTGTTCCGAATCGGAGAATTGAAATTAGAAATCTGCTGAGTTGTAGAGAGAGAGAGAGAGGTTGGAATAGCTAATTACAGAAATAACCCTAGTTTATTAAAAAGTTGATAATATTACAATAATGCCACCGCGAATTTTTTAATTTTGAGGCAGATCTTGGCCATCCAAATAGACGAGATCTATGGTTGAGATCAGTTCTCAGTTCTCACATGGATGTCTAGTTCTCATATGATCCCATCTCTCTCTCTCTCTCTCTCTCTCTCTCTCTATATATATATATATAGATAGATAGATAGATTTTACAAGTATTAATAGTAATCATCCCGCCATATTAGAGTTCATATTTTTTTAATTTTAAATTTTCAATTTTTAGTTATACTTATGTATTAGTATTGATTATTTCATAATTAGGATTTTTTTATACATGTTGAATACGGTCCAATATGTTAGGATTTTTTTTATACATGTTGAATACGGTCCAATATGTTACAATTAGTTTTAATTTTTATTAAAAACGTAAATTTTATCGTGAACACGAAAAGTGTAACATGAAATTCAAACGGGAAAGATTGGCGCTAAATTTCATAATTTTCTCCACCTACATAAGTTCCTTTTAATTAGGTTTTGTTACTTGCACACACGAATCCCTCAAGTCGAGCGAGCGAACTATACAGTGGATGCTATACCTGATGAAATATATGTCGAAAGACTTTACGGTAACTTGAGACGAACAAAGGAGCATTTTGTCAACAATCCAAGGCTCAATACCATAATACAATATCAGTTATCATCATCAACTGCTTTGTAACTGGAAATTTGGCTGTTCATAGATAGATCAAAACTAGAGATATATGTATATATATATTTAGGTCTCTCCACATCAAGAAACGTAGATATAAGCTTACATATTACACGAAAATCGTGTTTGCTGAGGGCGTTTGATCTGCATTCCTTCCTCAGCAGAGTCTTGCATCAATGCTATGTTGCTCGATCTCGGGGGCACGAAGATGCTGCTCAACTGAACCGACACGGGATTGGCACGAAGATATGATTCCGGTATCTGCCAACAGAATTCTCAGCTTTACCGTTATCATGTGAGTGTGAGCGAGACAGCAGCAGATCGAAGCTGTATGCCGTCATCCTCCCATTTACTCTGCGGTGCAGTAGCTCTGGCAATGATCGCCTACAACACGTAACAGAAACAAGAACGGTCAATGCATCAAAGCTCAGAGCTAGTTTTGTGCAATGAATGAAGATTTCAAAATTTCTTTGAAGATGGACCGACCTTTCCACTGTTGACAGCAGCTACTAGAGCTACACGCTGTTCATCGTTACCAAACTCATAGAAGTAATAATTCCTGAAAAAAAAAAGATGTAAAGCATACAAGACGGCTCATTACCTTTACTTTCTCTGAAACTGAAAATCAAAATGACTAGCTAGAGTATTCAACAACTTCTATGGATACACACGGCTAGATAACCTCGAATATTTTTCAGGGCTCAGATGAATAATTTCTTTTGAAGCTTATATAAAGATACCTGTATAACCTTCGTCTTCCTTAATCTTACATGTCCGAGCGGAGTACAATCTTGCGCCACCTGTTTATACTATAATTTCAGCAGAAGAGCACAAGCCGGATAAAGAAAAGAGAGCTTTGAAGCTCTGTCTTGAGAATCAAACGAAATTCACATCGACTACCTGGAACAAATATTTTCGATGCCTCCTTCGGTGAACCTAAATCAGCAATATCTTGGGCCTGTCAGAGCTGGAATAAGTACTCTGATAAGTAGATCATATCACCAGCAAAAAGATTTAAACTGAGAAATTAGGATATGTATCGTAATATCTGAAATGTGATAACCTCTAAAAAGGTGATCTTAAGTTGATTAGATGGCCGGATAACAACACTCAGAACTTCAGATCTGCGTGACATTGGCATGTAATAAACTGTCAAGATTCAACAAAATCCAGAAATGCACATGATAGATGAAATCAACAGCCAAAACCAAACGCATGCAGAGTCGAAGAACTAGAAAAAGAAACCACAACTGCAATGATAATCTGTTAATATGACCTTCGCCTTAATTTATAACAAGTGATAATGAATTGGAAAACATATCCCAATCTCCCAGAGAACTTGTCGTTTCAGTTCAAGTGGTATAGTAAGTAAGCAACCTCAAGAGAGAAGAGACTGGTTTGGAGTAACTCCGGATTTTCTTTTCTTCTCTTTTATTTTCTTTTTTCTCCTCGACAAAGTTATCATCTTCTCGTATCTAAATGATTTAGACTGTATAATAGGAATTGCAAGGGAGAAAAAACTCAAATAGGAACATCCCTCCACAACATAAACTAAAGTTTCAGGCATACAATCTTTATAAATATCCCATTTGAATGAGGAATATATCATATAACACGAAAACTATCAAGCTTATATATGCTATACGTCGTATGGAGTCAAGGAGCAGAATCAAATATCATACAAGAAGGCAGGTTTTACCCATCAGAAGACGCAAAAACGCGCAGCATAAGTCTTTGGCTTAGCTTTATCTCCATAGAGAGACAATCCAGCATTATAGTCCTACAAAAGTCAGTAAACAATTTGCTATAATTAAAAGCATGAAAATCAGATAAAATAATTTGCTATACATAGGTAGGCATGAATCAACATTAAACAGAGAGGCAAGTTCTGAATTCTGGGCAGAATCTTGTGATATAATTTTTTTTTAATATTCTTTTCAGTGTAAAAAACATGCATTTTGGCCGCAACTTGGCAATCCAAAATTCAAATTCAAACATACAAAATCTTTCCAATTTTCTAGTAGTATTTTTTTTCCAACGTAAACATTCAAACTTTCACACATCTCATTGATATTGTTGGCAAAATCAAACCCTCCTCAAAAAAGGGAATCAAGATCAATCAAACCCTAACAAAAATGAAACTATTAAAGGGGGGATAACGACGAGAAAATGAAATTACAATGCAGACCTCAGGTTCCGAGATGTCTTCGAATTTTGGCGGGGCACGAATCGCAAAGCCATCGCCGAAGAACTGGAACCAAGACTTGGTGTTAGCAATGCCCGAAAGAAAAGACTTCGACGGCGGCGGCGGCGGCGGAGGCGGAGGTGACGGTGGCGGTTCAGCTAGTGCAGTAGCAGAAGATGAGGTTACAACTGAAGAAGTGAGGATTAAACTTCTTCTTGATCAGTGAGGATTAAACTTCTTCTTGAGATAAGATCAAGAAAGAAGGGGAAAGTGAAGCGTGGGTTAGTTTTTGGCGGTGGGGTGGGAGAGATGGATAGCATAATTCTGGGCATGGCCATGGCAGCAAGAGAGAGAAACAGCGAGGGAAGGAATGCCTATTTTTTTATTTTGTTTTATTTTATTTATATGGAATGGTAGCTATTTATTCAATTTTATAGGCTTGTTAATTGTTTTGAAATAGTAACATTTTCTGCTAAAGGTCAAAAGCAAAATTAAGGTAACCAAATTAAGTTGTAAAATTCTTTTTTAATAAAAAATTCTAAAATCTTCTTTTCTAATCAAACATAAGACTAAATATCTAATTTATTCTTAATGAATTTTTTTCAAAGTCAAAAATTACAGCTGTATAAAAGAAAAGGTTAACCGTGTATCTAGAAAAGGTTGGTCGTGTACACAGTCCAATGTATTGGCCGTGTACCTGGACCTTGGCCGTGTACATTGGTCTTTTCTCCTTATAAATTCGTAAATGATTAGGTTATGAACACGTTTTTTTTTATTGTATTGTAAGATGTTCCATACCTATTGATAATAGAAAAAAAAAAGAATAGAGAAATTAAAAGAAAAAAAATTACACGTTGCACTGTGTATTTTACGGTGAATACCCGTGTAGTGCACGGTAGTTCACCGGGTGGTACACGGTGCAACGTGTACTAATAGAAAAAAAAACACGTTTTACTGTGTAGTGCACGGTGCAACATGTGAAAATTAAATTTTCCAAAAAAAAACAAGAAATTAGTACACGGTTGACCGTGTACTACACATTGGTCAACCGTGTAGTACATGTTGGTCAACCGTGGGTACATGGTCAACTATTTTTTTTCTTTAATGAATGTGATGTTTCTTGATCTCCGGATGGCTTGGCAACGTGTAATTGTATAACACAGTGGTAGCTGGGATCAATTAGAGTACTTAAATGCTGAAGATCAAGTTGTACACTTTCCATTCAAGCTGGGCGGACTTCACCGTGTGGATCTATTCCCAACATTTTTTTTGAACGTGCAATGTATGGTCGTGTAGTTCTTTCTTTTATTTCATTTCAGTCGTGTAGAAAAAAATGAATGTGTGTGTAGAATAGAAGAAATAATTTGGACATGTAAAATAGAACAAAAAAAAATTGGCCGTGTATTACTTGAATTTTTGGTCGTGTATTACTCTTATTTTTTCGGTCGTGTATTACTCTTATTTTTTCGGCCGTGTATTACTCAAATTTTTTACACCGGGCCCACAATTTATCAAGGGTACTATAGGTATCAAAAAAGGGTTTGGTTAGAAAAGAATATTCTGCAATGTTTGGTTAGAAAAGAATTTTACAAGTTAAAATTGGCTAGAAACATCCATTCACATAAAAAAGTTACATTTTGAAATACACTAATTCTCCCATATAGTGCACATCAGATTCAGTCAACCCGGAAAAAAAAAAAATCACATGTGCAAATGATATTTTTTGAATTTTTAGTGTTACAGTTCATACTGATTTTGACAGTTTTTTATTTTTTCCGACTGATACTTTTTTAAAGGATATAGTCAGTAGGATTGGCAATTTCGACCCAACCCGCATTTCAGGCCAAGTTGGGCCTAAAAAATAGACCCGAAATAGACAGAGGCCTAAATAGGCCGGGCCATTTGGCACAAAAACTGCAAAAATACACTAAGCCCGTGGGACGGGCCTCCAAAATATAGGCGCAAAAATTTTCGGGACGGGCCGAGCCCTACTGTTTTCGTCGGCCCGATGGGCTCGGGCGGCCTGAATTTCCAGCCCTACATACACGTTACACTTATGAAATTTTAAATGATATTTTTAGTCATATGATTGATATTGATTTTGACTTTTTTTTTACTACTCAGTCAATGCGTTGATCCACGTTGATCGTAAGATGTGAACCTAGTGGATACAAGATCACCCATTTTAAATAATACTAGTGTAGATTACGTGCGTTGCACGTGTTGCCTATTATTTAGTACTATAGATCCATAAAAAATTTAATTTTATTGGATATATATATATATATATATATATATATATATATAATCTGGACATATAATAATTATAAAATAATTAATGAAAGCAAGCATAATAGAATAAGAAAAAAAAAACTAAAAAGGGCAAAAACATTATGAGTGCGTAATAAGCTACATGCTAAGCTTAATTTATCTTTTTAAATATTTGTAAGTATGCATACTAATTGTGGTTGTTTTTAAATAATACTAATTATTTGGATAATCACATCGAGAGTCGCATTTTATTTATAGTTATATTATTTTAAAAATTAAAGATAAACTAAAACACATGATATTATATACCGTAAAAAGCCAATATAGATAAATTCATGTCGAAATATTTAATGAATGTATAAAAATATTTAAATATTACTATTGATAAATGATGTTTAATTTATATTTGTAAATCTATATTATAACTATTTTTTTTCTTTTTTTTATCAAGATGGTTTGCGAACATTTCTTCTTTTTTGTTTTGTTTTGAGAGATAAGTTTGGCCGATTGCTGATCATCATCACTTGGAATCTCAATGCAATCTTTAATTTTATGCTTTGTGATTCTCTTTCTCTCTCTCTTTTTTCCCCTTGCACCTTAGTACAGTACAACTCTATGACTGATTTTTTATTTTCTCCCACCTTAGTTCGTTTGGGCCTTTGAGCTAAAGCTTTCATTTGTTCCTCTTGATTTGACTTTGAATCTTAAATTGAATACCGTAATTTTTTGTTTTTTTTCTTTTGCATTCATCTGACCCGATGGTTGTATTCTTTGGATTGCATTGACTACAATATTTAGATTTCTCCTCTCATCTACTATTGGTTTCTTGATTGTGGACATAAAACACATTTCAGTCGATGATAGCAAACTCAGACCCCCTATAATATGTAGATTCATTTTCACCCTAGGGAAATTATTTTATTAGAATTGTAGAATGTTAATTGAAATTTAAAAATTTAATGAAGATGGTGTTATATGAACAATTATTTTTAATCATAAGTTACCTTACTAATTGATGAAAGATACACATGTACATAGGACCCTACATACTTCATCGAAAATGGTAATGTGCACATTGTAATCACATTGCATACCATATATGGTTATCTTGTATCTAGGTCTGTGTAGAAATAATAGTTAGTGTATGAAAATATGTATATTTATACTTGTATTTTCATTATTACCTTGGTGTCGCATCAAGAACTTTCTTGTTGCACTTTTTGCATATTGTAATTTCATCTTTCTTATGGTATGAGCTATAGCATATCTTACATTAATCATATCATACTGTTGATTTGTTTTCAATCTTATTAATAATTCATGTAAAAGAATAAGAATCATCCTAAAATTTGTAAAAGATAAGAATATTAAATATGCACACGAGTGAATTATATATTGCATAGTGTTATGGTGTGACGTAGCTTTGGTACCTTAGATAATATATGTTGATTTTTCTTAAGATATTCAAGAGTTACTTCCTTTGTGGGTGTCATTTTTTTAATCATTGTCAACTCATCAATTTTTAATATATCATTAGTACCACGTAAACTTTGTATGAATTCAATCTCTTGATTTGCTGGTGTGATTTACAATACGGATCTCATTATATTTTGTAATTGTAAATTACCTAACGTATACAAGATACAACGTACGTAGTTGGAAAAGTATATAATTGTGTATTATTTTCATAAAATAAATGCATAATATATGTTTTACCTAAGTGCTTTTTTCCAATGACATTTGTGATGACAATACTCGATTTTTGTGCTACTATTTGTAGTAGTTCGTATTCCTCATTTTCACCGGATCTCCTCAAAGAAATATGAGTGTAAGTTGAGATATGTTAAAACAGAAAATTTAATTAATTTATTAAATTAAATTGAATAGTTAATTGAATTTTAGAATAGTGCACTAATTAAAAATATATAACACTTAGCCCTTGTTTGTTTTCATTTTCAAATGGAAATTTCCCACTTTTTACTATTCAAAACACTGAAAACATGTTTGTTTTACACATTTTCAAATTCATTTTTCACTTTTTCCAATCATACATAAATAACCTATATAATCATATATATATATATATCATTACAGTGGGACTCATTAATTAAATATTCATCAATTCATCATAACCCCATAAATATTTATCTTTTAATCTCAACCACACATTTCAAATTGAAAATATAATCAAACAAACATATTTCCATTTTTCAAACTTATAACTCTAAACATTAAACCAATATACCTTGTAAATTAAACTGAAAATACTGAAAACTGAAAATTGATGTTGGAAATAAAATAAAATAACGCCTTACTTTTTGTTCATGATCGAGAGCTTTAAAACTCATGTACTTTTAACTATAATCATTCAACTTAATTAGTTGAAGTCTCACCAAATCTTCATAAATATATGTGCATGGCGCGCATATTACACATATAAGCATATAATATATGCAATAAATTGTGCGAATTTTGAAATAAAAACATATATTTAAGGGATAAGGGCCAAATTGGCCACTGAACTTATTTGGGGGGCTCAATTGGCCCACTACAACTTTTTTGGGCTCAATTGGGCCACCGCGTTGTTAAAATTGGCTCAATTGAGCCACCGCGTGACGGAGACCGTTAAAGCTCCGTTAAATGAACATAAAATGACGTCGTTTTGCTCTCTTTTTTACCCGACCCGCAACTAACCCCTAACCCGACCCACTCTTAATTTTCTTTTTATTTTTATTTTCATTTTTTCCTTGTTCTTCATTGTTCATCACCGATTTCCGGCAATGTTCATCCTCCAAAAAAATTTCCAAAAAATTGGCTAAAATTACTCACTCCTCTGCAACACAATCTGTAAAAAATTCCACAATCAAAATACACCAATCCGACCCACTCTATCTCACAGCTGGAACCATCACTCGCTCCTACACTTCCTGCCTCCCTCCCCCCTTCACCTTCCTTAAACCTGTCACTGCATCGCCAACCTCGAACAGCTCCTCGCCATCCAATTCTACCCCTATATCCCTTCTTCTTTCCAACCCATCCTTCAAACACACACATCAACCCAACTCATCACATCTCACCATTTAGACACAAACAACTCCACATCATCAACCAATCGATTCAGACTCAGAAAATTCAGAGGAAGAAGAGATAGATTCAGGGGAGGGCGAGAGAAAATTATCTAGCATCGTCACCCTAACTTAGTTCCGATGAGCTCCTCGTTGTCTGAGGATTCATCAAATGAAGATGGTCGCCCCTTAATAGCTCTGAAAGTTCGCCGTACTCCGCCGTTGACTGCGAGACCACCCATGTCAGAATCAACAGCTGCTTCATCGATTTCGGTGTTTGACGCCCTCGCAGCCCTATTCTCAGAAAATCGGGCATCACCGGATTCATCTGTCTCTCCAGTGGCTGGCGAAGGGGCGCCTCCTTCCTCGCAGACTCCAACAACCTCTGCGAGGCCTCTCTCAGCGGAATTGGATGGGCAAACTGCGACAAATTTAGGATTTGGGATTTGGGATTTTAAATCTAATTGGGGAATTTGGAATTTGAAATCCCCAAATTAACAGATTTGATTTTGTGGTTTTTAGATTATTGGATCGGGTTAGGGATTAAGAGTGGGTCGGGTTAGGGGTTAGCTATGGGTCGGGTAAAAAAAAGAGCAAAACGACGTCGTTTTATGTCAATTTAATGGAGCTCTAACGGTCTCCGTCACGCGGTGGCCTAATTGAGCCAATTTTAACACTGCGGTGGCCCAATTGAGCCCAAAAAAATTGTAGTGACCCAATTAAGCCCCCAAATAAGTTTAGTGGTCAATTTGGACCTTATCCCTATATTTAATTACCAAACTCGTCATTTTGGTCAAACTTTTTTTATTCTCTTTTTTTGAACTCCACAAAATTCATATACATGGATACACGGATACACATCTCTTCTAAGTAAGGAAAACCAAAATAAAAAAAATAAAAAATTATTGGTTTGATTTTGTTTTTCAATATTCTATGTTTTTTGTATAAGGAATGTGGAATATGCAGCCATGAATAATTAATTATTTTTAAAATTAATATAATAGAATATAAGTTATTGTTTCATATGCAAGACCTATTATTCACTTTATTTAATATTAATATAGAAACTACTATAATAGATTATTTTTTAATGGTCTAGGCTTTTTTTTTTCAACTATAATTTAATTTTAATTTTTTTCATTTTTCCTTGTCAAAATTTTAAGGGTCTATTTTTTATTTTTAGTTTTTTTTTTAATTTTTAAATTCTAGACTTTGTTTTAATTTTTATGATTATTTTAAATTTATTGTGTTTATTTTTAATTTTGTTTTTTAGAGTTTATTTATAATTTTTAGTTTACTAATAATTAATGTGTTCAAAAAAGGCAAAAAGGGTGAAAAAAATAAACTCATTAGGTAAATGTAAAATTTATATAGTTTAAACCCCATAATGATTATCTTAGAATATCTTGGGTTCAAAATGATGAAATAAAAAATTGAATAATGTTTTATGGAACAAATGATGTAATTTATTTAGATCACATGAAATAGAAATAGAAATAGAAAGAATAAAAAATGGGTATGCTTATTTACAAAATCTAATGTGAAATTATTATAACTCTATCCATTTTCAATTTTTCTAGAAGTTCGTTGAATATTTTTTTTGTATTGTAGGGTTAGTGCGGAGTTTGTTTAATAATTGTTTTCTATATGGTAGTTTGTTAATTTTTTTTTCTGCCGTAGGTTATATTGTATGGTTAGTCTATATTATCATATTTAAATAATATTATACATATATGGAAACTATAACATGGTATGTTATCATATTAAAATAAATATATTATATTATATCATATGATATTACATTAATACCCTTAAATTAAAGTTATAACATGGACATAATAGGTAGATCAAATTTTATAAAACATGACTCTTTTTATATAGTAGTAGATTTAATCACTTCATATGTTAACGAATATAAATATCATTTAGACTTTGCTTATGCAATTATTGTACATAAATTGAGTGTACTTAATTAGGTTAATTACAATTCAATTCCAATATTTGAACGTTTAAACTTAAATGGCTTAACGTTTTAATAATAATAAAATAATTTCTTATACTTTTAATTATTTATCAGACAACACACACTAATATTAATCAACTAATTACTTAAAATATAATAATAATACTAATATTTTCATTATACAATAATAATTGGACAAATAATCTAATAAAATTAACAATTCGTTTGATTACTAAGCTTTGATCTGAATTTTTTCTTGGCAGAACAAAGCTAAATTAAAAATATGAAACATACCTAGCTAGTTACATATCCAACACATACAGCAGCAATAAAATCCTATCTAGAATCTTTGCAGCAGATCAAACATTCAAACTACTCTCTTCTCTACAAGAAGCATAACTGCATAAATTATTCAACAATGTATGCACTTTTTAAGCATAATTACATTCATCATAGTACTTGCAAGCAGCAGCAGCAGCAGCAGTCACCACAACACAGTCATGCATGGTTATGGAGTGGTGAGTTGTGGTTGCTGGTGGAGTCCCGATGCCACGTCTCCTGAACCTGAGCCGCGAACTGCAGGTTCCAGATGACATCCTCAACGGAGGGCCTCTCGTGTGGCTCATTTGACAGACATCTCAAGCACAGCTCCATCAGAGTCTTGAGTGAATCATCTGAGCATTCCTTGTGTATTGCTGGATCCACAATGCTTCTTCGAGCTATAGCATCTGCTGTTAGGCTCACTGATAGCTGAGGCAGATGCATTACATTAGCATTCAGAGAGAGAGAGAGAGAGATGAAGTAACATTAAGTTAGGAGGCATTCATTGTTCATGCTGTGTCTCTAGTCTACTTACAATATCCTTGGAAATGTTGACATCATTAAGAGAGATGATTGCTCTTCCAACGATGATTTCGAGTAGGATTACTCCTAAATCATAGACGTCGTTTTTCTCTTCACAGTTCAATCTATACATGTGCAAAAAGGACAGATGGATTAACATTTTTTGCAGTGAAAGAAGGAAATGGCATTGGAGTGAGAAGGGAATTGCTTATAGCTTACATTGATCCAGATTGTAAAAGGGATTCCATTTCAGCCTAAACAAGACCATGAAAATGTATGTAATTTCTCAACAAGATTTGAACATAGATAGATATGAGGAAAAAAAACAAACTTGCTCACTTACTGATTTCTTATTCTCTGTCAAGATAGGTAGATTGTATTTCTTGATCTTGACATGGAGGTCGTGATCGAGGAGAATGTCCGTTATCTTAAGACGATTTGAGTACACACCGGGTACTATCCTCGTGTGGAGAAACTGGATGCCCCGGGCGACTCCAATCCCGGCTGCTATTCTCTGTGTCCAGCTCAACTTCTGTCTTGATTCACCATCTGTGTTGAACTAAATGTTGATCAAAATTTTTAACAAAGACACATTTGGTTTTTTCTTTAACTTAATTAGGTAAGAAAAAGGCCACCAAAGAGAGAAAAAAATGTTATATTTGACTAGCTACATAGTTCTTCATGAGTTTTACTTTTACCTGATATATACTTTCGGAGAGTTCCATTTGGCACGTACTCGAACACAAGAAGAATCCGGGAGACACTTGAATCGTCTTGATGGCACTCGAAGCAGTGCCCTACTGCACTAACCAGATGGCAATGCCTGAGTTTTGCATTCAACTCCAGTTGATGTGTGTAGCTTTGGATGCTGTGCTTTCTCTTCGGTTTCAAACTTTGTATGGCAATGGCAGTCCCGTCTGTGAGCCATCCTTTGTACACCTGATCGAAGATACGGGCAACTCTCGTGAAAACTATGCAAGTGATCATGATAAGAACAGGCCAAATATAACAAGGAGATGCAATCATGAATGTTGGAAAAAACAGTTTTTTTTTTTTTTTTTTTTTTGAAGGTACCTGGCCATATGAACCTTCACCAATAAGATTTAGTTCATTGAAGTTATCAGAAGCCTCCTTAAGCTCATCCAGGACGAACGTTCTATACGGAGGAAGGCCGAGTGATCCCAACTTCATTGTTTCAGAAATATACCCTGCCAAAAATTGAAGAAACGTCAGAATCCAAAGCTTGAAAAGTGAAAACATTGGTGGTGTTGTTCTTGAAGTAGTTGTGTAAATACGGGAACGAAGAGCCATGAAGCCGATGATGATGCAGAACATAAACAATCCAACCAGAACAAGTACAGATTGTATTGATTTTCCATAATCCATGTTCAAATGTTAACAAGTGTGTGTGTGTGTGTGTGTGTAGAAAGACTCACTTGCATCCTTGAGAAGCTGTAGTGTGAATGCAGGGGAGGTCCTATCGACAATCAATCTCGTCTGAGGAGCTTTATTCGAGTTGTGGTGCCGTTTTGCAAATTCCCTCTTCGCCAACAGAAATGTCAAGCCAAGAAGTGCCACTGCCCCAACAATCCCTCCAACCATAGTTGAAACCACAACTGCTCTACCATAAGGCCTCTTCTCCCTCTTTCGGGGGGAAATACTGACAGCCAGAGCTTCGTTGTGACAAAATGCCGGAGGATTCTGGTGCCCGTATGCCCTAGACAGACAGTTCCCCTCAAACAGAACAACTCTGTTCCCAGAGCTAGACTGCAGGCAATCAGGCAACTCCCCACTCAACCGGTTTTCGGATAAGTTCACAAATTTGAGCTGTGGATTGCAAGACATGTTCTGCATTATCTTCCCAGTGAACTTGTTCCCACCAATGTCTAAGTAAGCAAGAGATGGAAGTGAGAGCAATGACGGGGGCAACTGCCCAACTAGCTCGTTCGAGGAAACATCAAGCTTTTGG
The DNA here is from genome assembly GCA_026008535.1 of Perilla frutescens. Lineage (NCBI taxonomy): Eukaryota > Viridiplantae > Streptophyta > Magnoliopsida > Lamiales > Lamiaceae > Perilla > Perilla frutescens. Next base: position 26,892,253 of record BRKX01000019.1, read on the forward strand.
AGCTGATAGCAAGAACTCAGCTGATCATCAGATACAGCAGAGTGGAACCTATTCTTCCTAAGCACTAAAGATACTAGTTTTGTTGGAACACTAGGAAACTGAGGCCCAAGATTGTTGTTTTCCAAATCAAGAACTTGAAGATTTGTCAAGTTATGAAGCTCAACCACTTCACCAGACAGATTGTTTGCAGCAAGCACAAGAGTCCTAAGATTCACCATATTCGAAAATGCCGTTGGAAAAGAGCCACTAAATGAATTGTTCTTGAAACTCAACACACTCAATGCAGGCAAAGAACCAATCCAATCAGGAATCTCACCCTCAAATTTGTTGTGATCCAATATAAGAGTTTGAAGACTCCTCATAGATGAAATTTCTTTAGGAATTGAGCCATTAAGCATGTTTGAGCTAATATTGAATATCTCCAATGAAATCAAACCCCCAATTTCAGAAGGCAATGGGCCCTTTAGGCCTAGTGAAACTAGAGACAAGACCTTCAAATTTGGGAGTGCAGCAATGTTTGAAAAGAGTGAAGCAGCAGAGAAATCTTGGCTCAGATGAGGGAACCAGTAGTTACCATTGATGTGGAGCTGAGTTATGTTTCCTTCATAGCAAGCTAGAGAGAGAATCTGAGTTGGCTCTGAGTTGCAGAAGTCTTCATTCTCACTCCAGCTGCTTGTTTCTTGTGGGAAGTTGAGCTGCTGCTTGATTTTGACAAGGGTTTGGAACTGGGAAATCTCCACTGAGAAATTGGGCTGCACCAAAAACAAGAAGATGAGGAGAAAATTCAAGAAAAAGATTCTTGCTTTAGCCATTGATGCTCTTCTATGAAACCAACTGCATGTGTGTGCATAAACTATGAAGTTTTATTGAATCCCATTTCCTTGATTCTTGGATGCATGATAATTTATCATGTTCTGTTTTTTTTGTGACTAGTAAAATAGTCTGTTCATTCTATGTGATGAAAAGGACTTTGATTCAGCAGAAGACAAATGCATTCTTGCCAATGCCATTCTTTAAATTGAGAGTACAAAACACAGAGCACACACAACAAAAAGAATTTGGTTGTTATGTTGATCTAAGCTGATCATTGAATACTTGAAAATTATTTTACTAATTTTTTTTTAATGTTGGGATTATTTTACATATTATCTTATTTTTAGAGCAGCAGTCAGATCTAGGTCATGTACAATTTAGTTGTAACAATCATGCATTTCATCATTGGTTTTAGTATTAATTGATGCATTTCATCATTGGTTTTAGTATTAATTGGCTCTAGCCTCACAATAAGAGCCAACCAAAAAATTGTTTGGAAAATAAACATAAATCCAGTTTTATTACTTGCAGCTTCTATAAGCAGAATTAAGAGGAAAAAATATATATAAATACACTCGTAATAATTAAGAGGTTTTATTTTTCCAAAGAAAATAATTATATGAAGATTAGAAGGACCCATTATTAATCAAATTTCAGCATCAAGAGTGATAGAATATTTGGTTTATTTATCAATCAATCAACCCCACTGAAAAAATCAGACATCCCTTTCTAGTTTCTAGAGAGAGAAAAAGACATTTTTCAAGAAAATATGTCCCACAAATGCACAAGAGAGTTAAAATGATTGAAGTGAGTGTCCAAAATAAGTTCACATGATGTCTCTGTTGCATTTCAGAGCACTGCAGAGTAATAAGAGAATTCGTGTCTTGATTAAAATTATTAGGTTTAATTATTATCTTAAATGTCACAACATTAATCCTAATTCACAAATATTACTATATGATTTTTAAATCGTAGAGATCACTGTACTAATTTTCTTTTGTATTTGTTACAATTACAACGCTCATGATTTTGTCGATAAATTGAGAATGTGGTAATTACAACAAATATTGTGATATTTAAGCATCAATATAATTGGAGTTTTACGTCATCACTTTATAGTCACGGATTGAGTTGAAAATGAGAGTGACGATTCTTGGGAAAAATTCATGTGATTATATTTTGTAAATCTTGTTGTTGGCTGTTATTATTTGTATCTATGTCGGTGGTGGCCTCTCAAAAATAAAAATAGTTGAATGGAATAGTTTTGGTTTGAAAGTTTGAAATTCAAATCTCATCAATATTTGTATGATTGGCTTAATTAATATTTGTGGAGGATATATGATATATCGCAATAAAAATTACTTCTATAAGAAAATCACAATTAGCCAGAACTAGGGTTGTTACTTCTTGTGATTTTTAAAAAAAGAAAATGTTATATCTTTTTGTTAGGATGAGAGAGAACGATACGTCTTTTCTTTTGCATAGAATCTCCACTGCTTAAGCGTTCGGCAAGGCGGTTATTTAATATAATATTAAGAAAAATTGGAAGGGAATAAAACTGGTTTTCAAAATTTGCGGCAAATCTCTCTCTCTCTCCATCTCCCTCTCTCATTGAGCAGTATTGATTTCATATTTCAGTAATTGAGTTCTGTGCACTTATAGTAAAATATATATATATATATATATATATATATATAGAGAGAGAGAGAGAGAGAGAGAGAGTGAATAATATATACACATTTAAGACGTAATATTCATTCATGTAAAAATTATGATTACTTAAATGTGACAATAACAAAAGTGAATAGTAAAATAGGAAATATAATATATATTAAGACTACATTTTAAGTTTTTTTTTTAAATAATTAACTTATTCAATATTAACAAATCGGTACCCACTTTTTCAAAAAATTTACAAATCTAACATTTAATCAATTTTAAGGCACAAAAAAATTGTACATAATTTATTATATTTTAATATTTTTATTTTTCTAACCGCACAAATAAAATAAAAAAAAAAACCCTCAAATTAAGAAATTTTAAAATACAATCGTTATTTTTTGGGCCGTAGTAGAAAATCTCGTACCGACGACCATATACTATTTTGGAGGTCAAATAATCGAGTACATAGGATATCGCAGATGGGGAGGATTTAAAGAGTCAAATTATTCCCAATCATCGTAGGCCCACTCCAAATATATTGTGATATTTAGCAATCGGTTTCATATTCTTGGTAACTAGTCCCCATAAATCAAATCAAGTAATTGAATACTTCATTTGTGTTTGTTAACCAAAAGATTATATAAATTCCTTGATGTGATTTATATCTTTTAAAAAAAAAAAAACCTCCATAAAATGCAGGGATCCTTAATTGTAGATAGGGCTGTAAATGAACAGAGCCGCTCGCGAGCTATTCGTGTTCGGCTTGAAAAAAGCTGATTAGAAATTCGTTCATTTTCTAAACGAGCCAAGCTCAAGCCTTGAATCGAGCTCGATAAAATTATCAAGTCGGGCTTGAATAGAGTGGTATTAGCTCGGCCAGCTCACGAACATGTTCGAACTCGAGCTTAATCGAACATGTTTATGAATATTATAAATATTTCAACGGTTAAATAAAATAAGCTATTTTTTTAAGCTCGAGCTCGAATATATAAATTAAATGAGCTTTTTTTTGAGCATTTGAGCTCAGGATCGTTTAGTAAATTTTCGAGCATTTCATGAGTCGAGCTCGAACCGAATCCAAACATGATAAATTTTTATCGAGCTGAGCTTGAACAAGAGAAAAAAAGCTCGATTCGAGCTCGAGCCGAGCCTAAACTTAAATATTCCTTAACGATTCAAGCTCAAGTATCAAGGTGTTCGGCTCAATTCGATTCATTTACAACCCTAATTGTGGAGATATGCATTGTGTAGATATATAATGATGCATAGAAATGATAAAATAACTCAAATAATCCAAGTACATCTTAGAGATCTAAACGCCAGAAAATTGCAAATATAATAAGGGTTAATTGCACCAAAAATCACCAATTTTAGGTATAGTTGCAAATTCAACACCAAATTTAAAAGTATGCAATTATAACATCAATTTTATAGTTGTGTGTTATTTAACATTTTCAAATATTTATGATGAATAGATGTTGACATGTCATTTTATCAATCCACATCAGCAATCTACATGGAAAAAAATCACCAACAAACGACATATTTCTTCTCCTTTCTTCTCGTCTCTTTATTTTCTTCTCCTTTATTTTTACACAAATTAGTTCATTTGGTTTTCTTCATCAGAAGTCAGAATAATCTTTATTCTAGTTAAATATGCATTCGAACAAACCACAAAAACTCAATAATAATTAAAAAGAAACCACAAATTTTCATTGTCAAAATAATTATCTTTCACATACATTTCATAATCCAAAGCCCTCCAACATCATCCACACTCCCAAAATTCACTAAAGAGAAACCACATATGGTTTTCATACAATTACACATGAACAGTAACATAACTATGATGGTTTCGCAAAAAACAATTCTTCACAAAATGGATTAAATAGATCTTGACAAAATGGAGTACATGGATCTTCACGAAATGGATCCTTACAAAAAAACATGTTTGAGGTCAGTATGCCGGTTTATGTACGACTCTCTTGTATCCCACAGCCGACTCCTCCACCTTCAACATCACCTTGCACTGTTGCATAACTTACCGAATGCACTTAGATAATTCAAAGAGTGAACTCTATTGTCACTAGGCATCTACTAGATGTTGGTGGGTTCAAACTGGAATTCTATGCAGTTCTCTAAATTCTCTTCGTCATTTGCTATGCTTCAACAGGGCAACGACCCCTCACAATCGTGGTCTTGCTCGCTTCAATTCAATTTGTTGTGTGGAATTTTGTGAAAAGATTTTTCTTCTCTAAGAAGCGGCGGCGATCTTTTTTTTTTGTCTTCCGCTCTCTTCATTTTTTTAAACCTAGTTCTGTAAACATAGAAAAGAAGGAAAATGAGAAGAAATGCATCATTTGTTGTGGATTTTTTTCCACGTGGATTAATAACTGGACACATCAGCATCTAATCACCATAAATATTTGAGGATGTTGAATAACACATAAATATAAAATTAGTGTTATAATTGCATATTTTTAAATTTGGTGTTGAATTTGCAACTATGCTCGAAGTTGGTGATTTTTGGTGCAATTAACCCATATACTAGTTTGACGGTACCCTTTCTGAAATCGCCTACAGTCGACTGCAAAATCCTCTCCTATGGTCACCGTGTCTCTGCCACCTTCATACTACTACTGCTGCTGCTACAGGCTCCGAACCTTCCGAGCAGAGCTCTCTGAAAACACCAATTATTTCAACGTGATATCTGATCTCTAAGAACATAGTGCTTATTAGAGTAATTGTGAGAAATGATCGAGTTGAGAATGTTAGTAACCTCTTGAAGCATTTTTATCAGCCCCGTCCTTTTGCTTCTTCATTGTAACTCGTGCTACGCTAAGAGGTAACCTCTGCTTCTTTGGTGGCTGTTCATACAAACATTATGGTTCATATACCGCATTGCGAGGTTAATGCGTGCTGCAACAGTAAGAGTATTTATTAAAACTCACCTTTCCACCGAGTGATACTACCTTCTTGTTCTCCAAATCTTTTTTTTGTTTCCATGTCATGTGTGAGGATCCTGAATCGACATTAAATTAGAAACATATTCTAGGACGACGAAGCAACTTTACCTAATTAATAAACAAATGACATTCTTTACAATTAGATCGAGAAACAATTTCAGTCATAGACTGCAACAAAACCAAACAAAAATGGATAGCATGTACAATAACAGGACTTCCAACCTTTTGCTTCTCAACTCATGTTATCATTATCACAGCAAACTTCTTTCAGACTGTAAATACAGATGAGGAGAGGGTTCAATTTGTGATCATACCAAATGACCGGGAGTTTCTGATCTCTACCGATTGATTGTGGAAATACAAAATTAGGCAACATCATGGTATATTATTCTTGTCAAATTCAATATAGGAATATTGATCACCATAAAACAATCATCTATCACATCATGCTAGTAGCTAGCTTCAACTAAAATCTTAACCAATGAAATTATGTTGGTGCTTCTTTGGAGACTTCAACATTTCAGATCACTTGTTTATTCTAAAGATCTAAGTCTACTACACCACCAACAAGAAAAGCAATAAAATCAGTACTCCTCCATCAAACCTCATGGTGCAAATCTATCGAATACCATGACTCCTACGAATGCATTCATTGATCACAGTCATATCCAAAAGGGCATGCATATTTCTCTGTTCAGCAGAATAAAATATAAATTGACATTTGAATCAATTCTCTCGGTAGAGAAAAAATTCTGAGCAAACAACAAGATCGCATATCCATAGATAATATGAGAATATTAAAATATCAATAGCCTCACAGCATCCACACATGCACAAAACTAATCAGATGCTTCAACCAGACATGAACTATTACGGACCAGATGCGATAGCCAGATATATATCTATTGTGCTCACACTATTAAATTTAAAGTGGTATCAACATTTGTCTAGTTATGAAGCTTAAATAAAAAAAATGTGCGCGAAACAATAGCCGGGTCAGTTGTAAAGGGATGAAGAACAGGCCCAAAAGTGGGCCATTGGATTTCGGATTTTGTGTTAATTTATTGGACCGGGTCGGCCTTTTCATTAATTTTGAATACCATAAAAAATATTATTTGGAAAGTATTCTAACATATATTTCTTATTTTGAAATGATTTAGAGGTTATCACGAAGGATTTTCCATTATTTCAACAAGTTTCATCATAAATAATAATAATAATAATAATAATAAATGATGGCAATCTTATATGGTATTATTTTGTGCATCGAGAACAATATCAGTCTTGTTCGAATTTTCTCCGACTTCTTTCTTGCTATTCACTTTTATTGTGGATCCTAGCGATCATGATAATGTGTTTGATGATGATTAGAGGTGGCAATTTGAGCCCGGCCCGGCTCGCTTTTCGGGTCGGCTGGGCCAAAAAGAATTAGGCCCGAAACAATTTCGGGCCGGGCCGGGTTTCGAAAAATTTGGCTCGAAAAAATTCCGGAACGGACTTTTTGGCCCAAAAAGGCTAAAAAAACACTAGGCCCGCGGGCGGCCCGGCCCGCCTTTTCGGGCCAGGCCGGGCCTCGCGAAAATTTTCGGCCCAGGCCCGAATTTTCAAAAAAGCCCGAAATTTCGGGCCGGGTCGGGCGGCCCGAATTGCCAGGCCTAATGATGATCAAAGAACAACTTTTAACTGTGTGCAAAGTGAGTTTTTTTAAGCAAATTGACCTGCGATTTAACCGTCAACTTGCTCTTCATGTGTAATAGCATGCAAATTGCATAGAAGTCAAATACACACTGGGTAAACTTCGCTCCTGGCATAATAGTCTGCAAACCATACAAAAGCGAAATGTGCATTGGATAAACTTTGTTCCTATGTAATACTCTGCAAACCATACAGAAACGATGTGCACACCGGGTAAATTCCCTCATGTGTAATAGTCTGCAAACCACACACATAAGCGATGTGTGCACTGGGTAAACTCCGCTCATATGTAATAATCTGCGAACCACAGAGAAGAGATCGACCACATTTGAAAAATCAGATGTGACAGACTCACATATAATGATGTTGGTAGCTTGAGATATTTGACCTCAATCTTATACAACTCCACCACTCTACCATCTCCAAAGGGAAAATTAACCCTTTATTTTACACATATATATAGTAGTACTGTAGTACTAATAAGGTTGCTCTTCTCCTGCTAAACATGCTTCTTTTCTTTCCTTTTTAAATTCTTGGTTGTCTAATTTCCGGATTGACTTATTGATTGGCGAGTTCTGACTTTATATAATTAATCTAGTTCCAATCCTTGGCTTAAAAAAATAAATAATAATAATAATAATAGAAGATGCTAGAACCTAAGTTTCCGAGTAGCCACGTAATTAACTAATAAAGTATCCTAATTAATATTCAACGACTCACCTAACCGCATTTTATTTTCGAGAATTCTTCTAATTATTTCAAAGTCCGAATCGAGAAAATCCAATATCGTGACGTCCTCACTTAAATAATCTTCTCTCAGTTTATGTGAATTAATATAAATAATATTTCATATTATGCAAATATACCTTTATTAGTTCTTGAAAATTAAAAAAAAATCACTTAAATTTTTTAAAGTCATAAATTTTAAATAATGGTAATATTGGAAATAAAGCTTAAATTTTTATTAAATATTTTTAATTTATGTGCGAGAAGAAAGTGGACTATATAATTGAAACAGAGGAATACTATAAATTAGCTCATTCAAATATTCTTACTTTTAAATTTTAATCATATATGGCGACGCTACCGTTATAATTTGAATACAATCTTCATCCCATTTTTTATTTTGCCATACCATCAATAAATGCACGTGGAATCATCTAGTTTAAAATTGTGTGTAACCATGTACTAAACATCAAAAGTAATAGTTTTTATTCATTTTTTTCTTTAATTTTAATTTCTTTCGATTTAGTATAATTCTACATTATTATTTATAGTTTATTCCACCAGATATGATTTATAATTATTTTTAGTATTTAATTTTCATTTTTTTAGTTAATATGGTTGATTTTTAGTGTTGATTAATTAATTTCAAAATTAGGGTATATAATTTTTTTAAAATTTCATTTTTAGCAATAAATATTAATCAGAATTAGTTATAATAATAAATTTTATTCTTACGATAACCATTATTAAAGACTACACAATTTTTATGTTGACACACGGTTGACATACAAAACTTTAAACTAGAAGATTCCATCCGTAATAAACGGATCATCTAATTCAATAACAATAACAACAATATTGAGGGCAAAATATATGTAGTAAATAGCAAAATACAAATGTTTATATATAACTAAACTACTTGCATTACAATGTAAATTCTATTTCGATAATAAATACGCGCATATTAAATATATGTATAATGAAAAGAGCATGTGGACATTGTCTGCTTACGTCTCTCAAATTTTCTCCTACGTTGTTAAATCATTTTCGTACTTTTTCTCTTACAACTGTCAAAAATGGTTTCAAATGTATTACTTCATTTTCTTCACGTGTTATCATATATATATAGAATAAACCCGTGCCTATTTATTTCCAAATGTATATGTTCAACATAGAAACACAAGTAATACAAATGTTTATTTATTAACTTTTTTAAAATGGAGATCTGGTCGAAAAACAAAATAAAAAAAATCCAATCATAAAAGTTATGTAAAAAAAATATATTAATCTAAAAAAATGCAATTTTATTTTGTTGGTGGGCACGTTCCTGTCAACAATTTGCAGGTTCCATTTGTCTCATTGTCTCACCAAACTCCATTTTTTTCCTCAGCTGCTCTCTTCAACTTGGATTTCCCTTGCTCTTATTTTGGGGAATTTGGTGTGAATTGTGATATCGATTTACGGGTTTAAATTCATACGATGAATCAAGATTCGAATCGATCGTCAATAAATATGTAAATATACTATTGACTATGAATTTGGATCTGAGTTTATTTTATAAATTTTAATTTACGGTTTCATACGAGTTTTTGTCCTTACTTTATAATCATCCTCTTCTATTGTTTTAACTTCTATTGTTTTAAATACTGATTTTGGTTTCTTCACTTCTAAAATAAGATGTTTTCTCAACATTATATTTATAAAAAAATGAAGATAATTTGTTTTTCTTATACTTCAAGTAATATTAATATATACATATCTAGATTTGTATCGATTACTCTACGCAATTGTTATATCCTTGTATTGTATTATACATCTTGAAATTTTCATAAGTTTTATTTTCACTGAATTTATTATATAATGTTTATTTATACAAACACACGTAGATAAGATGAAATTGTCCCGTATAATTAATAGACAAACGATTTTCAACCATCGTTCAAGTTACAATAATTTCGTGTCTTAAAATACACAAATTTTTTAGTGTTTTTTATTTTTCACACGTTTTAAAAAACATAGTTTTAATAACATAAACTTAACCCTTGTTTGGTTTTCACATGATTTTGAAATTATGACTACTTGAAAAAACAAAATCAATCCAAAATTTATATACTTTAAGATAATTTAGTGTCCACGTAGATGTACACGTAGCAATTTTCGATTGCCACGTCAAATTCACTTGGTCTGAATTCGAAAATATGTGAAAAATCAGGCATTAGTGTTATAAAAATTAATACACAATTCTTCAACTCGAAATATAGATTCTAAATTTACAATTTGTTTACATGTCTTATAAATGTAACACCATAAAAAAATTAAAAAAGTAAAAGATAATCAATAAGCACTCGTACCAATATCCAACAATTAAATCTGAAAAAACATTAGAATTTAATCAACTATATATACTTTATACTAGAATAAAAATTGGTTTTTATTGAATTTAATTATAAGTCTATACTCATACACAAAAGAAATAAAAAAATTAGACTATAATTTTAACTAGCAACTAGTTGGCATTAAATTTTGGAATAACTAAACCAAAATCAATTTTTAAAAACTGAAAACACAATGTCAAACAATTTTTTTGGGATAAAAAAAAATTATGAAACAAAAACAACAACAACGTTGTTGGGACCCCAAACAACCCCATGAAAGCATCCTCTTCGTATGGTCACATATCATCCACACAAAATTCTAACATAGGAAGATTGTTATTTACAACTCATTTGAGCTATTTTTAATATTTATCGACCGACAGATACAATAATTTCAGTTACGGATTGTCATAATAGGTAATCATAAGTGTCACAATATATTAGTTGAAATGTCATGATAGAATTTTTTCGCAAGCCAAAACTTTTAACCAAAACTTTCATTTTTAGAGAAAAAAAAAGAATGTAGATATCCGAAAATTGATGGCCAGGGACACATGTCATTCTAGCTATTTAATTTTGTTTTAAAAAAAATGTCATTCTACAATTTCGAGACATAAAATTCACACTTTTCTTATATTTACCCTCATTTAATGCATTCAAACATTTATATTTTGCTCATTTAATGTATTCACACAAGGATATATTAGGCAATTCAATTAATTTATTAATTTGTGTGCATTCATCCAAAATACAATTAAATAGAAACGGAGGGAGTATAAAACTAATAATTTTTTAGATTATTAAAATATATATATTTTTTTTTACTTCCATACACTAAAATATATTTCTTTACACACCACAAAATAATAATATAATAAATCTAAAAAACAAAAAACATGCATCGTCTTCCTATGCCACAACCTCCCATCCCTAAAAAAAATATGCATATTTTCGGCTACTGCCATTGACAGCCACCTCCCCTTTCTTCCGACCCTCAAATTTCAACTTCTCCACGAGCTTTCAAATACTTATAGAATTATCAAAATTGGAAAACTTCTATCGCCAAAAATTGTTCATTCGAAAACATTTATTGCTGAAAATTTGCTCATTCGAAAACCTCTATTGCTAGAAACGGGCTTCGAAAAATTCACTTCAATCCCTTTCACATAGATTCGAAACTTATTTTTTGAATGGACAATGATTGGTTCAAAAATTAGTTTTTGAACATATTCCTATAAGTTTGGAAGTTATTTTTCGAACCCTTAATTTGCAGTTCCAAACAAAAATGTGAGAGGGAGAATGAAGAATGAGAAGAGTGACGACGGTCGAGGAAGAAAGAAAGGGGGCGGCTGGCGGCGGCACGCTGTTGGAAAAAAGGTTTAAATGTCTTAAAAATCATGAACTTTGAATATGATTGCAAATTTAACAATAACTTAAAAAATAGGCAAGTAAAACCACAACTTTAAATTTGGGTGTTATTCAACATCCTTTATAATGTAATATCGTGACCCCACCATGAATTTTTTTAAAATGACATCAAAGTGGTCAAATTTTCACGCTTGCATTAATGAAAAAATTGGGGATTGTTAAATTCGGCCCACCGACAATTTTTTTTAAAATTGGTGATCACATCATGATGGATCTGAAGAGACGTGCAAGTTAATAATTAAATCGGATGTCAATTTATATTATAAAAATTTAAAAATATTGAATAACACCCAAATTAAAATTCGCGTTAAATTTATAAATATATCCAAAATTTATGAGTTAGAACATAGAAGCAACCTACCCAAGAAATTCTGCTCAGTCACGCACGAGCAACATATGCATAAAGAAATATAGAATACTCTCTCTCTCTCTCTCTCTCTCTCTCTCTATATATATATATATATATATATATATATATATTTTCTATCTCTTCAGTCTTTTTCACTCCTTTTTCTTGTACTTAATTCAAACGAGATTCTGAGAGAAACTGTCTCGCGCCAACCTTTTCTTTGCTCTTCAATTTTGTCCTTATCCGTTCCTACCAACAACCCAGATTTCTTTATAAACAGATCAAAATCATCAAATGGCTCCTACTCCAACACCGTTTCCTCAATTTCGGAGCTCCTGCAAAATTAATTCCACGCGGATAGACAACTCAATCCTCTCCGATTTCTGCGTCGCCGCACAATTATGGTTAGAGTTGGGGTTTCCAAATATTCCAGATTGATTTGTGCAACATTATTAGTTGCAGATCAATCCGTCGACCAAATGCTCAATGCCATGCATCAGGCCAAGGCTCAAGGTGCGGATTTGGTCCAAATCGACCTCGGCTCTGTCGCCGATTCCGACCTCAAATTCCTGCTCGAGAATAAGCCCATTCCGGTTGTCCTCGTTTCCCGGTATGCTGCTGCTGCTTAACTGGTGTTTGTGTTGGAATATCGCTTTGTTTTCTCAACTTTTTAAAAAAAAAAAAACTTATTCTCTGTGATGAATTGAGGTTTTTCTGATGACCTGATTTTGTCTGCGTTCCTGGTTTTTGTATTGAAATGTGGCTTTATTTCCTCGTTTTAATTATTTGCAGTGATCGATTGAGGTTTTTCTGATGAACTGATTGGTATTGAAGAAAGTTGAATGGTTCTGTGCCAAATTATTACTCATATATTGAAAATCGGTACCAAATATCTGAACATATCGCCACTTTTTTGACGGTGAATTTGCTGGACATTTAAAGATGATAATATTATTCAAATGTTCTAAAATGATTTATTTGGGAATTAACTCAAACTAGAATTGATTTGTTAAAAATACATGTAACTCATGCCTCGAGTGTATTTCGGATGAACAAGGACTTAAGGATATTGTGTTGATGTGTTGCAATGCACCATGACACGACACCATCCCAATATAGAAAATTGAAGGAAATTGTTTATCCCAAGTTTGTTAGGTTGGCTTCGTTTGGCTAGACTACCTAATCGATGGTAATATATTTTTTTAAATATATATAAAAAATCAGATTAGTAATTTTATTTAAAATTGTAGTATTTATTTCCTCATGATCAAAGTCTACCGACAGCATTGCCTGTTCAGGGACATGTTGCTTCCTTTGACAAGGCTAATGGGTAAGTAAGTACGTAGTCACTGATGGGGCGTCTAGTCAGCACGAAAAGGTGGCTGCTAATTAAACAGTTGGTGTCTGACTAGTCATAGTGAAATGTTTATGATATGTTTGATGATGGATTAATTTATTGATTAACCTGATTCCAGTTGTTGGACAAAAGCAGAGGAAAAAGGAATATGCCTTTAATAAAAATGTTTTTTGATTGAGGTTTGGTGTTGCAGGCCAAAATGGGAAGGTGGTGAATGCAACAGTAATGAACAGGAGCACCTACAAACTCTTCTTTTGGCCAAAGATTTAGGTGCTGATTACATAGACTTGGAACTCAAGGTAGAGTTGGTATCGCTATAAAATTCGACTATTGTGCATAAAACAAAGCATAAAAATCTACAAGCCATGATTTTTTGGGGGTTCCTGTAAACACTTATATCTGTTCCTGTAGTGTAAACCATATGTCCTAAGCAAGTTCTCACTGGGGGGCTCGTATTCGTGTATGGATCTTTAAGACTCTAGTTTTCTTGATGGATGCATTGCGGACTCTTGCTTAGTATTTTGCTGAAATCGAAATCCCTCTAATGATGTGCTGATCAGTTGCTGTGTTTAGGAGACATGGGTGCTCACTTGCAGGATTATGATTTCCCTCTTTTCTAAGGCAATTCAAGAATCTTCTTAGAATATTCAACCGTCATAACCTCTTATAAACAATGAAGTAGACCTAAAACACTAGCATGCTCAATACTAACCGCTCTTGTCAATAAATCTATGCAATCAGTTCTTTAAGAATCAAGCTTCTTGGTGTAACTTTTTATTTGGTGCGCCCATTAAATCCAATTGGTGCTGTAGATCATAAGTAATTCTTGAACATAGGTGATGCCTGCTCTTTCTGATCAAACTTCCTCTCATAATCAGCAAAGCTTAGTTTGTGGATAACCTCTTTGTCAACATGCACAATTAGTGAAGAGATAAATTTAACTAAATTAGTGTTGATTGCACATCATATAATAATCAGCTGATAATTATAATAATATTTCCTATGAAAATATGCTTGTTGCTATGATTTTATATTCATTACAAGGAATAATAATACATGTGAAAAACTTTCCTCAGAGGTACTGAAAGTATATCCCTGCACTAATAGAGATAGATGTGTTCATCTGACTTCGATACAATTGTTACACAGGTTGCATCTGCTCTCATGAAAGAAGATAAATTCCAACAGCTTAAAAGTAGTAAAATTATAGTGTCTGCCTATCTGGACAGCTTTACTGCTTTACTGGAAGATCCCAGCCTTCTTGTTGCAGAGATGAAATCTACCGAGGCAGATATCATTAAGTTTGTTTGGGAAGCAGCCAATATTACAGAAACAGTAACTGCTTTTGACCTGCTTTCGAATAGTCAGGTGCAGTTTCTTTTTCTTTTACAGAAACATGCCATTACATCTGGTATGATAAACCTTGTGTGGAGTGTTTAATTTTAGAAAAGCGAGTTTAAAATACTGAACATTAATAGTCATTGAGTTAATAAATTGAATAAGGAGATATTTTTTAGTAAAAGATGACAAAAAAGGGACTGGAAGTTCATATAACTGGGTCGTTTATCTAGAGCTAGTAGCATTGGGTTAATTTTGCTGAAAAGGGAGCATATTTTATGTGTTTGATTGAGCCACCGTTGTTCTAGAGTTCTTCAAAAGGTCATACTCATAATCAATAATTGTATGTTGTACTTTAATTAATCAGACGGAATTTCTTGTAAACTCCCCGCAGGTACCCACAATAGCTTACTGTACAGGTGAAAGAGGTCTTATTAGTCAGCTGCTGAGTTTTAAGTTTGGTGGTGTTTTTGCATATGGTTCAATCGAAGGAAATACAATTCCTGGTCTCCCCAGTATAGACAGCCTCAGACAGGCATATGGAGTGAAGAACATTGATAAGAATACTGAAGTTTTGGGGCTTATCTCGAAACCAGTAAGTCACAGCAAGGGCCCTCTATTGCACAATCCAACATTTAGGCATGCCGGTTACAATGGAATATATGTCCCAATGTTTGTGGATAATTTGAAGGAGTTCTTCAGTGTCTACACAAACCCTGATTTTGCTGGTTTCAGGTACATCCTACTTAATCTTGCAATCAGCTTCCTCCAGTTTCTTTTACCAGAAAAGAGAGATTTGAATCACTAAAAGAAAAAAAAATCCTCATGCTCTGAGTCTTTGAGTATATTTGATAATGATATGATGGTAATCCTGTTGTTGGAAAGATGGACTTTGTTATTCCTTTTCTGATCCATTTTCAAGTAACAAAACGCTGAATTCAAAATGATTGCTCACTTAGATTGGAAGATCTTTTACATTGATTTCTGGCTTAAATTTTAGTGTCGGGATCCCATACAAGGAAGCAATAATTGATTTCTGCGATGAAGTCCATCCAATTGCTCAGGTTACTCTAAATTCTGAATATAGTTTGTGTATTGAGGCAGTGGGGAAATTTTTAAATTACACACATTTAATCATAGATTTCCAAGCATCTTAATGCTGATTGTAATACACAAACAAAGAGTTCATTAACAGGCTCGGTAACATATCAAACTAACTCCAAATTATTAGAATAAAAAATATG
Source organism: Perilla frutescens (assembly GCA_026008535.1). NCBI lineage: Eukaryota > Viridiplantae > Streptophyta > Magnoliopsida > Lamiales > Lamiaceae > Perilla > Perilla frutescens. The sequence continues at coordinate 26,908,206 of BRKX01000019.1, forward strand.
GGGGGCATTTTCTTTGAATTATGTTTAAGATGCTGCAACCTAGACATGTCCTCATAATGATTAACTTGTTTAATAATCAGTCAATTGGGGCTGTGAATACTATTATAAGGAGGCGCGATGATGGGAAGCTAGTTGGCTACAACACAGATTGTGAGGCTGCTATAGCTGCAATTGAAGATGCTTTAAAGGTACCAGAATCAGTCATTCTTATAGTTTTACTACAAACCTTGCAATAGTAAATTAGGTGAATCCATCGTCAAAATAGATGTAACTTACAACACTTTAACAGTACAGGGATGGACTGAACGGGAAGCAGTACCCTGTTTCTCTACTCTCAGGGAAGCAGTTCATTCTTGTGGGATCTGGGGGTGCAGGAAGAGCACTTGCATTTGGTGCTAAAACAAGGGGTGCTCGAGTAGTTGTTTTTGACATTGATTTCGGTAGAATACTAATACTCACGAACCTTTTTAATCTCTACTTTTTTTGTGTAGCATTACAGTAATTGCTAACTGCTAATTAACTTAGGATTCTTTAAACTCTACCTGTTTCTATGGCGTTTTGGATCATAATTTTCTGGGCTTGTTTAGCTGACTATAGTCTTTTTGCAATGTGCAGAAAGGGCAAAGTCTCTAGCTGCTGCAGTGTCGGCTGAAGCTCTTCCTTTCGAAGATTTACTCACTTTCCAACCAGAGAAAGATGCAATCCTTGCAAATGCAACTCCTTTAGGCATGCATCCACATGTGGACCGACGGATCCCAGTGCCAGAGGTATCTCGTTTAACATTGTCTCGGAGGTCAAATATTCTTGATTCTCCGAGAAAATAACATCTTCCCCGTTCATTCTCTATTCCAGGAAACCTTGGGGAATTACAAGCTCGTATTCGATGCAGTATACAACCCCAGGAAAACTAGACTGTTGAAAGAAGCTGAGGCTGCTGGAGCCATTGTTGTTAGTGGAGTTGAAATGTTTCTTCGGCAGGCCGCTGCACAGTTCAGTCTCTTTACAGGCAAAAATAAAGGTTTGAAATTTTACAGTTGCTTGATGTTTAAATTCTTGATCATGTAAGATTAATTTTGATAGTATGTAGAAATTAATTTTTTAAAATCAATGTCAAAAACAACTATTTACATCTTTTGTTTGTAATTAAATCTTAATACTCATTTGTAATTCTGCTTTGCAGCACCAGAAGAGTTCATGAGAGGGATTATTATGGAAAAATTCTGAAACTCAATTTCAAGAAAGTGAGTGCCTTTTTGTTAAAAAGAAGAAGAAGAAGAAGAAGAAGAGAGTGAGCGGTTGGTGCTGATTTGTATAAGCTCTATTTACTGAATATTTGAATTAGTGATTCATGTAACTCCTTGGTGATGCAGTCATCACTATGATCATCAATAATATTTTCATTTTTTTAAAATAATATTTCATCTCGTATTTTTTACGCTGCTGTGTGTATATGCACACAAATGTATTATCCTTACATGTGTAATAAATTATTGCATGCATATGAAAAGCAAGAGAAAATATGAACATTTCAAACGAGCTTTGACCTCTTTTTCAGAAAAAAAATGGTATTTCAACAAATTAAATAACAATCTTTCCAAATTTTCACACGATCATTTTTTTTTATTTTTTTTGTTGGCTTGCTGATTATAAGCAACACAATCTATGAAATTGTAATATTTTTATTTATCGGTGATCATGGAAAATTGTTTCAACTACTGATACTCTATTGCAATGCACTTTGCTTGTGTGTGTGTGTGTGTGTGTTTATGTTATGTGGTTTGTAATGTGTAATAACTTTAAAAAATGTTGAAAAAAAATGAAAATAGTGTAAAGTTTGTGATATTAGCGGCAATTGAAAATGCAGTCATTTTACTTTATCGAAAATGTACATGAGTATGTGTTTGCCAGACATCAAATGAAATCAACTGCAATTTCTTTTTTTTTTATTTATTGATGTGCTTGTAAACGATGATTCGCTTTAAGTGTCACGATTTAAAAATAGTGTGGAAAGGCAGAAGTAATGTAAAAATTGAGATATTTGAGACCTTTAGATAAAGGGTAAGCCATCATTTATGTCCTAAATTATCTCAATTTTCTAGAATTTATCCTTTTATTAATATTTTTGTTAATGAAATATCTAAAATATTAAAAATATAATAAAATCTATCAATTTTCTCAAATTTATCCTTTATTAATATTTTTATCAATGAAATACCTACAATCTTAAAAATAAATAAATCAAATATATCCTTGATACATTTTTCGGCCAAAATCGAATCTAAAAAGAAGTTAAGTAAAATATAGGTATTGCATAGATATGATCAATTTGACCACAACACTAAAGAACAATACAAGAGAAAAAATCTTAAGGCCTCATTTGGTCAAGAAATCTAGCTTTGAAAAGTAATTTGATTCCTTATTTTTAAATTTCTGTGTATGTTTCAATTTTTGGGAATTTTGGAAAATAATCAGAATCCTCAAAACAAGGAAAATAATACAATTTTCCTGAATTCAGAATACCTACTTGAAATAGGTATTCTGATTACTTGCCTCTAGGAATCTTGTGTTGCACTGTTTTTATTATTCGATTTTTCATCTATAATTTTTATTATTTTTATAAATTATTATTAAAATTGTATTTATAATTTTTCAACAAAAAATTGAAAATTTTGAAAATATATTTTAATCTTATTTTTTTTGGTGGATTATTATTACTTTTTTATTATCAAGTTCTGACTTTCAATAAAAAAAATTGAAAAAATAAAAATTCTGCTAAAATTTGATTTTATATATATATATATATATATATGGTAATAGGTGGTGTAGAAAATGACAAACTCAAAACAATGAGCAACTGAATTTTAGAATCAACCACAACATTCGACATTAGTAACAACTTATCTTCGAATGATGTCAACTAATAATAATAATAATAATAATAATAATACTTTTGTAAATTAATGCAATTTTTTTTTATAATCAATGGATTGCGTATCTTTGTATTTATACAAAATATATTTTTATTTATTTGTTTACTATTTGCACTGCAAATAAAAAAAATAAAAAAATAATTCTAAAGTTACTTAAATACCCTTTAAATTTTTGAAAATTAATTGTGTTAAAAAATTCTAACACTCGTTTAGAAACCATTGAAGGTGGTCCGAAATTAGTTTCCGAAAAAGTGTTAGATATTTTAAAATTAGTTGTGTTCGAAAAACTTGACACTCATTCGGAAACTTGAACATATTGAAGGTGGTGCGGAAAATAAATTATTTTTCGAACGAGTGTTAAATTTTTGAACACAACTAGTTTTGCATGTATTATAAGATATGTGAAGTGCAAGGAGTAAAAATCATAGTGTAAATAACAACTATTATTTATTATTAAGTATTATTATCTCACTTGCAAGTGGGGGTGACAATTTCAGTCCGGCCCAACTAGCCAACTCGTCGGTCCATTTCTCCGGCTGGACTGGACAAAAAAGAAAATGGACCCGAAATAATTTCGGACTTCCCGATCCAGACCAAAATGAAGAGCAACCTGAAGTGGCCCAAAATCCTAAAAAATACACTGGGACCGGACCTCTAAAATATAGATCCAAATGGTTTCGGCTCGGTCCAATCGGATTTTTACTATTGGTTCGACGGGCCATACGGGCAAATTGCCACCCCCTACAGCCCTACTCTTAAGTAGGGGTGGCAACGGTTCCGGAACCGTCGGTTTTCGGTTCCAAACATGTGGAACGAACTGCATCATCAAAGCACGGTTACAGTGCGGTTCCGAAATCATTGGTTCCACGGTTCTAACTATTTCAACCGATTCCAATTTTTTTTTAATTTATAATATTTATAAAATAATTAAAAATTTGAGTAGAAATATGCACAAATAAAAAAAATCACCCAAAATTATGGGGTTTTCTTAAAGAGAAATTAGTGTAGTGATTACCAAAAGCCCACTATCACTATCATTTTATAGGATAGACCAAAATCATTACATTTCATAAAAAATCAACATGTGACATTTGTTTTGGGAGTTGATACATTTTTTTTTGTCCCACATTGATTTATATAGAGACAATGAGTCAAATTTTCTTATAAATTGATATTGGACATTTGTTTATTATTGCACCAATAACCAAAGGTTAATGTCATTAAAATATGGTTATTAAAATAATACCATGACTTCTAATCTTGAGGAATAGGTTGAAATTTATTTATTTTTCTTCCCATCATAATATGATATAATATAAAATATGTAATTACTATTTTAATTATTTAAATAAAACTTTAAAAATAATAACAAATAAATGAAAATAATATTAAAGCAAATTGAAATTACAATTCAATTTAATTTCAAATAATTAACCTTCACATTTGTATTATTCATTTGATTTTATTTATCATATGATTCGTAAGAAGTTAGTAGATCATTTTCATCTTAATTTTGGTTTAGATAAATTGATGGGAAATAGAATTTTTTTATATTGATTAATTTAAATAAATCATTTTTATAGAGTAGATGTACTTACAAACTAGGAATTAGGAATCCCAACAAATAATGGAATTTCCATTAAGATAAATTGATGCAGTGATAACTAATGACCTAATGTCATTTTATAGGATAAACCAAATCATTACATTTGATAAAAAAATCAATGTGAGATATTTGGTTTAAGAGACTTGAAAATTAAGATTTGAAACATTTTTTTTTTTGTCCCACATCGATTTCATATCAAAGACAATTTGTTAGATTTTTATTATAAAAGAATATTGGTTTTGGTTTACCATTTCACACTTTTCTCTCATTATAAAAATCTCATAATATTTTGTGGATTTCTAATTTGTGGGAATTTTTATTTTTTAGTATAGTGAAATTAAAAAAAAAAAAAAAAAGACGGTTCGAACCACAAACCATCAGTTTCCGGTTCCATAAAATGGAACCGGAACCGAACTGCGGGAATGCGGTTCCGATTACGGTTCAAAATCGTCTGTGACAGTCACGGTTTTGAAATTGCTGATTCTGATTATAATTTTAACTGATGGTTCCGAAATCGTTTGCCTCCTCTACTCTCAAGTTTCGACTTTCTAAAGATTTTATTATATAATAATTTTTTTCAACCTTCTTAAGATTTTATTTTATATTAATTTTGTAAAGGACAAAGTGCCAAAAAACATACAAACTATATGTCGAATCCTTACGAATTATTTTTTGTTCCAAATACACACCTAAACTATTTAAAAAGAACAATCACCTCCTAAACTATTCAAAAAAGGACAAACTGACACTTGAAGTTAACACCGTTAGTATTTTTCTATTAATTAAAATGTGTCAAGCTCAATTCTATCACATATGAATTCCAATCGGACAAATTGAAACCAGGTTAAATAGGCCACATAGTTTCAAACCCCTTTTTTAATTTCAAAATCCAACATCGAATTAATATCGAGATTTAAAATTTAATACGTAATACAAACCCTCGTCATTGATATTTCTCCATGTAATTATTCTATCATTTAATACCCATTTATCAAATTGAGAGTATAATTAGAAAGCCCATGATAAGGACTTCCTAACCATACCACAATACATGGTATCATCGTCCGAATCAATCATAATTAGGTCGAATAATTTATGGACATATTATTTAACGGAAAAAGTTAACGGTGTTAAATGAAAAGTGTGAATTTGATATATTTTGGAAAGTTGAAGAGACCAATTATACTTTTTAAATAATTTTGATATATATTTGAGCCAAAAAATAATTTCTTACGTCTAGGTGAGATTGGACATATAGTTCTGTTGTTGTTTTTTTTTTTTGGCCGAATGCCCTTTTTTAAATCCATAAATTATAGACAAAGGAAATGAGATCACCTCTTGCAACTCTTCAATATTTTTTCAATTTTTAATTTATTATAATTAAGTTTAATTTAAATTTTCTACTAGAGTTCCTTCATTCTAATTAGAGTATATTCAAATAAATAAATAAATAAATAAATTAGTTATGCAACACAAAATATAAGATGCATCATTATTGTGAGCGTGGTAACAAAAAGAAGCATTTTGTCCTTTCCCTTTATCGTATTTGACAACAATCCGAAGAAGTTCGTCTCTTCCTAGTTACGATCATGTTTTGCTTATTTCAGGCATGACTTTCTGAATTTAACGCTATAATTTGCTGTTGTTTTAGGCGGCTGAAGATGGATTTCGACGATCGGCGGGAAGCCCAAGGCCAGGCCATCACCGGCGACTGGAAGACTCAGCTGCCGCAGGAGTCCAGAGAGAGGATTTTAATCAAAATGTAAAATTCAAAACTGCAAACTTTGCCCTAATTTAGTTGAAATCTTACTTTGTTAATAATGCATTCAGAGATCAGTACAATTGTTTTTATGAATGTGAATATGATATGATGTTCAATTAATAGAGTGGAGACGTTGAAGAGGCATGTTCCTTTCTCTGGAGAAGAGGGATTGCAGGAACTGAAGAAAATAGCCCAAAGATTTGAGGAAACTACTTATGATTCGGCAACTAGCCAGGTATGTGTCAGACGTGGTTTCCCTTTGAGCTCGTGTTTCATTGTTTGGTTTCCTGACACTGAAATTTTATTGTTTCTTTTCTTCGTTTATTTGTTTTACAGTCAGATTATTTAAGGAAGATATCTTTGAAAATGTTGACAATGGAAACACAATCCCATAACCCCCAAGATCCAGGTAAGGAAACCTATGTTGTTATTTTCAATCTTTCTTTCCTTTTTGTTTCACATTTAAGACCAATTTGTCTTATGAACTAACACAAGTGTCAATATTTTCCGAAATTTTGGAGACATTCTTTGTACTTCCACTATGGATACTGAATAATCATGGAGGAATTTCTGGATATCTCAGTTATTGCTTACAAATTAGAATATATCTTTTCCGCGAGGGAGCTAGTTATGCTACCACTCATTGATTCACTTTTGATGACTGATTTATGCTGCCCTTCTGATGGATTTATTGCATTAGTCTCTTTGGACAAGGAAGAAAGTGAAACAGAGGATTGCTTGTAAGTTGTAATTATGTTAAAAGGTCTTCTTACATACTCAGAGTTGATGGTTTGCATCCAGCTATTTCAAACTCCTTTTGTTGTCTCACTTTTGAAGCCTTTCTGGATTGTTCTTGGCCTTAGTAACTCTGTTCAGTCTTCAGTCCTTAGACCTTTTTATACCTTACCGAATGGGTACTAGCAATGGTGCGTAAATGTGATATCTCTGAAACAATTCCACCTCCCGAGGTCATTGTCTACTCTCATAATGAACAAACATATGAAATAGCCAATTTGTTCTATATTGATGTATCTAGCTTGGTGTAGATGGCTTATGATGCGATCTCGACCCGGGACTGTATTAGGTTCCAACGAGATAGGTTGGAAATCCCCAACCCGAACCTCACAACATGGACGAACCGAAGATCACGAACAATCTCCACCCAACTATGATTAGAAACTTGAATTACGGATAAAAATGAAGACGCCACAAACAGGGATGATTATTTGTTTGATAAGTCGACAGACGAATTCACGCAGAATTCCAATAAATTTCTCCACAGAGAAAATCAATATTCAATATAAAAAATAAGTTGTTTAATAAAGTTTTGAACAAGCCCTTATATAGGTGGGCAGAACAAATAAAACCCTAATATCAAATCCTAATCTAAAAATGAAATATATAAATACAAATCGGATAAATCCGCAATAGTCCAGTTGGGCGCGACACGGGCCCACTCGCGCCCTAGGTCGCGCTGTCACTCGTGCCCGGCCAAAGCAGAACATGTCGCAGCTTAGAGCGGCGCTCGTGCCTCCTCTCGCGCTGCAACTCGCGCCTTCTGGAACAGTTCACTCGCGCCCAGACTCGCACCTCTCTTCCCGAACGCTCGAACTTGATCATTGACACCCCCTTAGGATCGTATCATTCCCCCTCTCTTGAAAGGGATTTGTCCTCAAATCCGAACCTCCACCTAGATCAAAGACGAACACGATCAGATTATCAAACACCTTTGGCACAACTTGCACAAGGTACCTCTCCAAACACATGAATGTCCAGTCGGTGTCGAACAGTTGCCATTTGATACTTCATCAAGATCTAGAACGGGTATCTTTGAAATCGGTGGAGTTACTCGTCGTTCCTTTTCCATTTTCCTTGTCCTCATTAGCCGTCTTTCCACTCGCAACTCCTTGTAGTGATGCACCGCCATTCTTTCTTGTCAGAAATCTATCCATCGTTTCCTTTGGATATTCATCCACGTCAGCTCGCCTCATGGTTTCCATCATTGCCTTGTAGTATTTATCGACACTGCTCATCCCTTGCCTCAAATTCTGTAGCTTTTGTTCCTGCTCCCGTTGACAGGAATAAGGCACATGACGCCTTCTTAGCACCCTCTTCATCGCTTCCCATGTTTCTATTGGTTCTCCAATACATTGCCTAACGGAATAAAACTGATTCCATCAGGTGAGAACTTCATCATAGAACCCATAGAACCCACTAGCTGCTGGTTTGACCTTCCGCTCAAGATAATTGTGACAATCAAACAACTCTATCTTACTTTCCCATTCTAGATACAACTCAGGACTAATCATCTTCTTTTTTTTTTCATGTTTTTTTCTTTCAATCACCTCCAACACTCCTCAACACACTCCAAACACCAAACCACAGCAATCCCAACAACTCAAATCAGTACCACGAAACGCCCAAAAATTTTCACCCAAAATTCAAAAAAATTTCAATTTTCCCGAAAAATTTTAGATTTTTCTACGGACGATATATAAGCCGCCGGGAACACATAACAATACAGGAATCAACGAACACACCAATAGATTTTTTTTTAATCAACCAATTTTTTTTCTTTTTTGCTGATTTTCGATTCTTCTCTCTTTTTTTATATTAATAATAGACGAGAAAATAAAATAAAGAAATTAAAGGGATAAATTGGAACCTGATACAAAGTTGAAACTTTGATACTAAATGATGCGATCTCGACCTATCTGGTTCCAACGGGATATATAGGATGGAAATCCCCAACTCGAACCTCACAACACGGACGAACCGAAGATCACGAACAATCTCGACTCAATTGAGATTGAAAACTCGAACTACGGATAAAAATGAAGATGCCAAAAATGAAGACGCCACAAACTGGGATGATTATCTGTTTGATAAGTCAATAGACGAATTCACGCAGAATTCCAATAAATTTCTCCATAGAGAAAATCAATATTCAATATAAAAAATAAGCTGTTTAATAAAGTTCAGAACAAGCCCTTATATAGGTGGGCAAAACAAATAAAACTCTAATATCAAATCTTAATCTAAAAAGGAAATAAATAAATAAAAATCGGATAAATCTGCAACAGTCCAGCTGGGCGCGACACGGCCCGCTCGCGCCCTAGGTCGCGCTGTCACTCGCACTCGGCCCTAAGCAGAACACGTCGCAGCTCAGAGCAGTGCGCTCGCGCCTCCTCTCGCGCTGCAACTCGCGCCTTCTGGCACGAACAGTTCACTCGTGCCCGGACTCGCGCCTCTCTTCCCGAACGTTCGAACTTGATCATCGGCACCCCCTTAGGATCGTATCAGCTTACAAACTGGGAGATTACATTAATCATAATTAATCAAAACACCTAATTTAGTTTCAATTCTTCGAGGTATACTTGTCTCTTGCTGATGTTTCTACTCTGATTTCACATGTAATAAAGTTCTTTATGGTTCCACATGATCGTTGGTCAATCTACTGAATAGAGTTGTTACAGTTTCTTTCTTGATGCATGGTTGGTGTTTCTCCCCTAAGTTTTCATATCCATCAATGAGTTGTTTGCGTTCTCGTTTTTAAATGAGCTGTTTCCTTGCGCTTTATATACATGTCCTGATAAGAGTTGTCCTTGTCTTTATGTGCATACTTGGCAGCTTCTCAAAGCATGCAGTCCCAATTGCAGCAACAGTTCTTATCCCTAAATATCCAGAATAACATTCCATCTACTGGAGTGCCGGATGCAGTGGGGAATTCGATGGGGCAAGGTGCAACTCCTAATATGCATGCAAACTCTCAGATACAGCAACTGCAGGTTGTGTCACAGGATTCACTACAGCAGCCTCTGAATCCACAGCAATATCTTCACATGCAGCAGATGCAACAACAGCTTACGAGGCAACGATATATTATGCACCACCACCAGCAACAGCAGCAGCAGCAGCGACAACAAACAGGGAATGCAAGCGGTGGGGACTGGGAAGAGGAGGTTTATCAAAAGGTATTGTTCAATAATTCATCTTGCCTTTCACTATCTTAAATTGTTTTTTTTAGGTTGTTAATTGCAGATTAGCTCTTTTCCCTCTAGCTATTTCCTCATTTAAACTTGTATGCTTCACCCCTTGTGAATCTGCATGGTTTAGTCTGTTTTAAATTTAGTGTCATTTCTAAGGTGTTGCTTCATTGCAGATCAAATCAATGCATGAGATGTATTACCCTAAACTGAATGAGATGTACCAGCGAGTGGCTGCAAAGTTGCAGCGGGTAAGTTATTGGTTTACATATACAATAACTCTTTATTGTACAGCCTTGCTCAAGGTGTTGTTAATTATTATCTTGAAAGAGATTTCAATTAATGGACAAATGCAAAGGCAATAAAGTGACTCGGTTTTCTGACAATGATACGTGTGGTTTCCAAGAAACTGCGACTGAAAAACTCAATTTCAACTTCACCGTTATTTCACCATTCTCGCTCATCCTCTTGTTTACATAGAATATTTTCATGATTCTTGATTCTTACTGATGTATTGCAGTTTGAAGCTCTTCCTCAACAACCAAAGAACGAGCAACTTGAAAAACTAAGATTTCTTATGCGTTTGTTGGAACACCTTATAATGTTTCTGCGGACAAATAAGAACGACATTCAGCCCAATCACAAGGAGAAGATTGTTGGAGTTGAAAAGCAGATTGTTAATATTCTTAACCTAGATAGACCTAGAAAACCTGTTTCTTCATTGCAGCAAGGGCAGCTCTCCCAGCCTCACATGCATGCCATGCAAGAGTCTCAGCAACAAACAACAGCCTCAAATGAATTCTCAGAGGCAACCGATGGATATGCCGGGTTCTGTGATGAATAATTCGACCAATTTGCAGCGGTACCAGCAGCAGTAGATGCAGATGCAGCAGCAGTTGTTGTGTAGACATCATCAACAACAACAACAGAATCTTGTTTGTTAGAATATATGTGCTCTTACAGTTTTAGTATTTTTTTTCTTCTTTTTCCCCCTTTTGTGACAAGATGAACTCGTATATTTCAAATTATTGTTATAAGAAAAAGAATACATAATAAATAAGCAGCATCAGAAATCTTTTTGTTCCCAGGTATGAAAAGTGAAACATAAGTGCATCAAAATAGTAAAAAAATTGGCTTAATATAAGTTGATAACATGATTTTCTCAGTATCATCACACCATATATATTTTTACATCACTCAATACATAATTTACAGCAATATATCATACAATTAAGCATGATCAGACCAAGTGATATCCAACTTGCCCCAGTCGCCTTCAGGAACTCCCAAGGCTTTCCAGACAGCCTTTGAGGCAGCAACAATGTTATTAGGAAACGGTGTCTAATAATCATGTTCGTCATCACATCCCATCCCATCAGCAGCAACAACGTTATTAGGAAATGGTGGCTGATAATCATGTTCGTCATCACATCCTATCACGGAATCACACTCATCAACTTATAGTTATGTTGTTGAGGCATCTGCTCCCTCCATCTGTTGTTGACAGTGCGACAACAGGTGTGAAACTCTGATGGGCCGCCTCCGTCTCCTCCCTTCTGGAAGCTGCTAATGGTGAGAACTGCATTAGTGCTTCCAGACACGGGAGGAGAGCATTTTGTAAGTGGTGTAGAGTTTCCCTTGTTGACAGCAAACGGAGTCATTTTCCTGGTTGCATTGGCCCGGAGGTGAATTCTTTCCTACTACTTTGCCACGGATTGCAGGATTGAAGTCTGCCCTCCAACACCTGAGCTGCGAGGATGAGAGAGTATTTGAAGACACTGAATTCAGTGCTGACATATTAGTGTGTGTTTGCTGACACATACAGTTAACTTATCCATCCAAGAAAAGGTCCAAATGATCCAATTTGTTGTATATATATTTTTCTTAAATTTGTCTAATTTGTACCATAAAATAATTGATACAGATGTGAATTTAGATTTTGGTCAAAATTTTCTTAACCCACTATCAATATTGTCAACTTCCAAACAAGGAATATCACATTTACATTAGCAAAATTTCCGAATAATTTAACACTCAAAGGCTTGATATAATGTGTGACAAATGGTTGATGATAAGAACATGCAATGATTTTGAAACTATCTGCATCATTATTCGAAGTATTGTGTCAATTACAAAACATAAAAATTAGTAAAGAGCAGAAACTAATTTAGCACAGGTCAAAAACTCCGTAGATTTTTTGGATAAATAAAGAAGTTGCCGAGATATCTAAAGTGTCAACAGTGGTCTGCGTGGCCGTAATATTAAGCCAAGTCGACAATTTCCTTGGGTAAAACATTCTTCATCAATTTGAGAAAAAAAATCATCTTCAGTCCTTGCACTTGATCAATTAGCATGGAAAAAGTAGAAGCATCTGCTGAGAATCCCCTTCTACACATTTCTTCCAACATTGGGATGGCCTTGTGAAGCTCGTTTTTCTTTAGCAAACTCCGGACAATAACGTTGTATATGTCACACTATTAGGCGCACAACCACAGTTCTCCGTCTCTATAAGCAAACTTTTTGCCTCCTCCTAAACCCTTCTTCACAAAGTGAGCCAATGATCATGGTGTATATTTGAACATTAGGTTGCAAACCTTTCGAAGGAAGTTGGTTGAAAAGATCTCTTGCGACACCAAACTTTCCATTTTTGCACAATCCATTAATGAGAGCATTATACGTGACAATATTAGAATTAACTCCTTTATATTCAATCATGTGTAGCAAGGAAAGAGCTTCATCAGTCTCCCCATTCCTGCACAATGCATCCAACCATATGCTATGAGTATATGAGTCAGGACGTACTTGTCGAGCTTCCATATCCTTGAAAAGGTTCCAACCATCAGAAAATTTATCTTTACTAAACAACCCATGCATCATGGTATTATAAGTATATGAATCACGCTCCAAACCTTTACAAGGAACTTCGAGAAAAAGAAGCCAAGCTTCATCCACTCTTCCCTTTTTGCAGTATCCATTTATTAGGCTATTATAGCTGGTAATATTAGGATTAAGGCCCCTGTCTAAAATCGAATCAATTACCTTTTTTGCTTTATTGATTTCCTCTCTCAAACTATACCCATCTATTAGCTCACTATAAGTGACAATATTTGGACAAATATTTTGTTGCAACATAATTTCCAATATATCCTCCGCCTCTTTCACCTTTCCGTCCTTGCAAAATGCATCTATCAATATATTGAAAGTAACGACATCTGAAGATATATTAAAATTAGCTATATCATTCAACAACAAGTCTTTAACATCTTTCCATCTACCAACATCACACAACCCCTGAATCATCGAATTATACGTGATAACATCAGGTGAAATACCCTTGTCAACCATCTCGGATAGGAGCTTGAAAGCATCATCCACCATTCCACCCTTGCATAACCCGTCAATTAATCTACTACAATTATAAAAGTGTGATGTTTTATAAATTTTGGTTCACCTATTATATCCCTACTACAACTTTAATTTAAGGGTAATTGTGTAATATAATATATAATATGTATTTATGATGTAAAATCTAATATAATATATTAGTTTTCATATGAATCTACTACTATAAATAAAAAAGATCCTTATTTTATAAAATGAAATTTAATTAATAAATTCCTATAATATATTTAAATTAAGCATAATAGTGTAATTTAATAAATCTACAACATGAACTTTTTATTATCATACACTAGTAGATATAAAATTTCTAGCATGATTTTTATTCAAATTATCTTTCATTTGATATCCATATATATGGTAACAATTAATAAATATTGTTGTGGTATCGCTAGCCAGGGGGTTCACTACTTGGCTCCCTTCCTCTTGCGGTCTCACACACACGCTACTCAAGTAGCAAGACCCAAAAATTACACGAGCTAATACAATCTATTACAGAGAATGTAGAGAAACCAAACTTCAAAGCTTCACAGCAACAAGGTCTTTAACAGGAGATGGCCTCAGATTTGTAGATCTAAAGGATCTACTTGCTTTTCTTCACAAGCAGGGGGCAAGCCTTAGCCAAATCTGCACACACGAGTCACAATGAGTTAGATACAGAGAGATGGAGTGAAAAACAAACAACAGAAGAGATATGAAGCCAGATGTAGGTGAAATTAGAAGACAATCGGTGGGAAAAGTGTCCAAGGGACACAGTTGGCTCAGATTTTCCCACGAACGGCGGCAATGGCGACTCCGGCGACACAGAGACCCAGACCAAAGGGAGGGGATGGCGAAACGATCCATCTCTCGAAGCACTCACAAACCCTTCTAACTCAAAGAGCAGCACGACCGACTACACTCATAGGCCAACAGGAATCACGGTCAGATTTCGGCCAGAAAAACCGAGATCGGCGGCAAGAAGCACAGAGAGAGAAATCTTTTCAGATTAGGGTTTAGGATCAGTGTGAGGCTTGATAGAGAATTCTCTCGAATGTTATAGAGTGTGAAACAGCTTTGGAAAAGTAAAGCCGATTAGGTTAGATTAATGAGGGGGAGGTGAAGGGTTAATTAGGGTTAAGGGTTTTGGGCTTCGGGTTTGGGCCACAACAATAGATAGGCACATGGGCCAAATAATTAAAGAACAGTTGGGCCAACCCACAACAAATATTATTATTGACTTCTATAATATTATATTTAAAATGCGTACATATATAATTTCAATTGGTGCATCAATTTGATATGTGCGTGTGTGTGTAAGTTTCTAATTTCAACTGACATATTATTTTTTAATTAAATGATAGGCAATTCATTAATATCGTTTATAAGATACAAATTATGAATTAATATATATACAATGCATATCTCATGCATTCATGTCAATTATTTTTATTATTCTTTTTTTATATGATGAATGTTTGTTCTAATTTATTTTTAGCAACAATTTTGGAATGTTGAATTTTCTACAATTCAAAAGGTGACATTATTAAAATATTTTAAAAATCATATTGAATTTCAAAATTGTCCGAGTATATAATAATTTCATTATATGGGAATTATAAATATAATTTATTCAATATACTTAAATTTAAATTTTTACTAATAAATTATTGATTCACATCATATGATATCAATAATTCAAATATTAGTGAACTAAAATAGATAAAAAAAAAGGCAAAAATGTTATATAGTGTACATAAATTGAAACAATTTCATTGCAAAAGAGCGATGTAAACTTATATGAGCACCAAAAAAAATATTTATTTATTAGCAACAATTTAGGGATGTCGAATTTTCCACAATTCAAAAGGTGGCATTATTAAAATATTTTAAAAATCATGTTGAATTTCAAAATTGGTCGAGTACATAATAATTTAATTATCTGTGAATTATAAATATAATTTATTCAATATACTTAAATTAAAAAATTTTACTTATAAATGATTGATTCACATCATGTGATATCAATAATTCAAATATTAGTGAACTGAAATATATAAAAAAATAGCAAAAATGTTATATAGTGTACATAAATTGAAACAACTTCATTGCAAAAGAGCGATGTAAACTTATACGAGCACCAAAAATAAGTGAGCAACTAGCAATTCTGTACAACAACTCAGCCAGTTTGTCAACGCTCGTACTCAAGCGCATTGGGACGCAGCTTTACATGTTTTAAGGTATCTCAAGGGTTGCCCCTCTTTAAGATTGCATTATTCAACTTCTTCCAGTTTCGATTTCACGGTGCATTGCGACACGGATTGGGGTTCTTGTCGTGATACCCGTCGTTCACTTACTAGATATTGCATTTCTATTCATTCTTGTCTTGTTTCTGGCGCTTCAAGAAGCAAGACACCGTCTCACTATCCACGGTCGAAGCTGAATATCACAGCCTTAGCTTCACTACACGGGAAATGCTTTGGTTATCTTATATTCTACAGGATTTTACTATCCCTTTTGCTCTCCCAATTCCAATCCATTGTGACAATAAGGCGGCAATCCAAATAACTGAAAACCAAGTTTTTCACGAACGAACAAAACATTTGGAGATTGATTGTCATTTTGCACGCCGCTATTATCAACATGGTTTCATTCACCCCGTGTATGTTCTTTGTATGTCACAGCTGGCTGATATGTTCACCAAATCCTTGCCAGGGGCTTGCTTTCGGTCGTTACTCGACAGCCTTCACCTCGGGGATCTCCACCGGGCTCAGGCTGGGGTGTTGACGTCCATGCACACTTCATGTAGCTGATTTTGTCTCACACATGCATGCAGCCACGTGGCGTAGTCCCCATGCATGGACCACTTCCTTACATAGCCATTGTCATCGATCCGAGTGAACTACCGTTAGATTAGATATTAGATGCTTAGATAGCACGCTTCTGGTTTGTATAAATAAAATATAAGCACACTATTATATTGTGTAAAATGATTTTCCCAGATTCATTTGATCAAGATATATATTTTCTAACTCTCTCGATTCATTGATGAATATCAATTACTCCAAGCCTGCTGCTCAATAAATATCCACCCACCCTCGATTGACCACTTCAAGGGAGAAGATCTTCCCCACTAACATCACTTTCCAAATAAGTGCACAATTATAATTTAATAGCAATTTAAATGCAGTTAAGAATAAGTGCATGTGAAATTATGAATACTAACATCACTTTCCAAATAATTGTATGTGAAAAAGTTAAATAACTACATTTTTTGTAGAAAACACAAGTGCATCTAACCCATTAATAAAAAAACCTTTCCTAAATTAGAAAATTATTTTTGAGGGGGAAAATGAAACTTATTATTTTTTACAATATTTTTGTTGTTAAATAGATAAAGATGTGAAGAGCCACAATTAATTTCCATGCTAAAAAAACTGTAACATTCTACCCACAAACCATTGATTGTAAAAGTAAACATAAAAATTATTAAAGCCAACATAAAAAATTTGCATAAATAATTGAGCTCAATATACGCTTTAGAATAAAATATTCCATTGTTGTAGATAATATGCTTATTGTACTAACAAAAAAAATAAGTTGTGCACAATTTTCAAGAATAAATTTTCCACCTCAAAAATATCAAATTATAAAATAAAAAATATTTACATTTTTTAATTGATTAAAATATTAATATAAGTAAAACATAAAATATTATTTTTATGCAATTTAATTCAAAAGCTTACATAACTCCACTTACTCATCCACAATTCCTCAGATCAGATTTTAAAGATTAAACCATATTAGTAAAAAAAAACTAGGTCATCTTATATATTGTCACGCAATGCCGGTGTTAAAAATAGTTTTATTAACAGTAAATTTTAAGCAGGTAACTTGTTTATCTATATATTATACTAAAGTAATAAAGTTTAACATAAAAGTCCGCCCAATATCCCCATGCACATGCAAAAGGCTAAATATTAGTGCCAAATAATTGACCACCTCAGTTTTTATATTTGGTCTGCAACTTTTTGAGTTCTTGGGCCGTCCTATTCCATCCCATGCATTATTACTAGCTTAGATTCATTTTTTTTAATTACTTTATGCAAATAGTCACTTTCCAATTCAATTCCATCCCATCCATCATCAGATTCATCACATGTTTTTTGTTATTTTCTGTGAATAATTAGTTTCCAATTTAATCTATATATTATACTAAAGTAACAAAGTCTAACATAAAAGCCCGCTCAATTGTCCCGCCCAATATCCCCATGCACATGCAAAAGGCTAAATATTAGTGCCAAACAATTAACCACCTCAGTTTTTATATTTGGTCTGCAGTTTTTTGAGGTCTTGGGTTGTCCTATTCCATCCTGTCCATTATTACTAGCTTAGATTCATTTTTTTTTAATTACTTTATGCAAATTGTCAATTTCCAATTCAATTCCGTTCCATCCATCATCAGATTCATCACATGCTTTTTGTTATTTTCTGTGAATAATTAGTTTTCAATTTAATCTATATATTATACTAAAGTAACAAAGTCCAACATAAAAGCCTACCCAATTATCCCGCCCAATATCCCCATGCACATGCAAAAGGCTAAATATTAGTGCCAAACAATTGACCACCTCAATTTTTATATTTGGTTTGCAGCTTTTTGAGTTCTTGGACTATTCTATTCCATCCCACCCATTATTACTAGCTTAGATTCATTGTTTTTAATTACTTTATGCAAATTGTCACTTTCCAATTCAATTTCATCCCATCCATCATCAGATTCATCACGTGCTTTTTGTTATTTTCTGTGAATAATTCGTTTCCAATTTAATCTATATATTATACTAAAATAACAAAGTCTAACATAAAAGTCCGCCCAATTATCCCGCCCAATATCCCCATGCACATGCAAAAGGCTAAATATTAGTGCCAAACAATTGACCACCTCAATTTTTATATTTGGTCGGCAACTTTTTAAGTTCTTGGGCTGTCCTTAGGGCTGTAAAAATGAACAGAGCCACTCGCGAGCTATTCGGAGTTCGGCTCGAAAAAAGCTCGTTCAAAGTTCGTTCATTTTCTAAACGAGCCGAACTCAAGCCTTGAATAGAGCTCAATAAAATTTTCGAGCCAAGCTCGAACACATTAGTATTTAGCTCGACCAGCTCGCGAACATATTCAAGATCGAGCTTTAATCGAACATGTTCATAAATATTACAAATAATTTAAACCAGTAAATAAAATAAGCTTTTTTTTCAAACTCGAGCTCGAATATGTAAATTAAACAAGCTTTTTTTTAGTATTCGAGCTCAAGCTCATTTAGTAAATTTTCGAGCATTTCACGAATTGAGTTCGAACCAAATTCGAACATAATAAATATTTATCGAGCTGAGCTTGAACAAGAAGAAAAAAGCTCGAATCGAGCTCGAGCCGAGCTCGAGCTTGAATATTCTTTAACGAGTCGAGCTCGAGCACCAAGGTGTTTGGCTCGATTCGATTCGTTTACAGCTCTAACTGTCCTATTCCATCTCATCCATTATTACTAGCGTAAATTCATTTTTTTTAATTACTTTATGCAAATTGTCAATTTCCAATTCAATTCCGTCCCATCCATCATTAGATTCATCACATGCTTTTTGTTATTTTCTCTGAATAATTAGTTTCCAATTTAAATGGACGGCTCTCAAAAATTTGAAATTTGAAATTTGAAATTCAGATTTAAGAAATTGTAGCCATTGATTTCATCTCGCTCTCTATATATAGACTACAATTTCAAATTAAACTATATACACTAAGAAAATGGAATTGTCTCCATAGTACATTTTTCCTCCCAAATCATATACAAACCCCCTAATTCTGTCAAATAACACGCAGACCACCCAAATTGTCAATCAGACTATCTACATCACTGACCTTCATCAAACCCAACCTTCAAATAAATTATTAATTTCTCTCTCTTCCACATCCTCAATCGCCAATGTTTTAAAATTTGCACTCCATCAGTGACACTCATCCAATCCGACATTCAATTAAAATATTTTTTTTCCAATCTACATAAAATATTTATCATTTTATTTTTTAATAACATATTATCAATAATAAATTTTACTATATTAAAAAATCATAATTAATTTATTAGATATATTTTTTAAATTCATAATAAAAAAATACCAATGCAATTATAAATTTATAATTTAATTGACAACAAAATGAAAATTACAAGAGTTGAAACAAAATAAAACATAATTAAATAAACTACAATGAGAATACTTGAAATACTAAATTACGAGACATAAGATGTAAATTACATGTTCAATTAGTGCCAAATTTTTGCAGAGCATGGAATTTGAGTGAGGTTTTGGTAAAAATTGGGAATTTTGATAATATTGAGAACTTTATTGATCTTCTGAATCTAAAAAAATTTGTGGGTGAAAGTAAGTTCCAAAATTTGAAAAATTTTGGGAGTCATGATAATAATTTGGGTGATTTGGATCCATAACTTAAAATGAAGAAGAAATTTGAGATTGAGAATTTGATGAAATAAAATATGTGAGAAAAAGAGAGTTTAATTATTTGTAAAAATATACCAATATTAGGCTCTATTTATAGAGGAAAAAAACTATGAATTTTGATATATAGATTTTTTAATTTTTAATAATTATATAAATTATTTAAAATTTAAATTAATGTATATAAAATTACGTGGCACCCAATCAAAGAGTGCCACGTGTGTATAATTTTAGGGTGCCCTCTCGGTTGGCTAGCCGACCCAAGTCACGGTGAACATGACTTTTTCTAATTTTTGTTTTTAAGGTTGTTTGTCTTATGCGGTGATATCTAATGGGAATGGTCTCAATTCACTTTTTTTTATTTTTCATTTTCATGTTTTGCAAAATATCCACTTTCAAGGACATCTTTCCCCATTTTGAAATTTAAATTTCAAATGTTAGATGTTGGAGTCATTGCATTCACAATGTATATATGTACTCAGCTTCACAATTCATCCATCTTTCGCACATCATTTAGTTGCATGTATTTTTCCTTAATTACATCTTAATTATTTCTTTATTTTTATTTTTGCAGAAATTCTTTAATGGTGACTACTTATTGGGATTTGCCTATGGTTAACCATTACAATTTTTTTTTTCTTCATAAAATTACACAAACAAATGTTCTACAATTATTTTCGGACAATGTTACTGATAACATTTATCTAGATTATATTTATGCAAATTATTTATTTATAAAAAGATTGTAATTTCTAAATATATGGAATAAATAAAAATCATGTTTGCTTCCAAACTATCGAGCAACATAATATCATTTCCCAGTTTTAGTGCAATAATTGGAAATATGAAAAATCTGAGACTAATAGAATTAAAATGAAAAAAAATAGAAATAACAAAAAAAAAAAAATGGAAAGAACTTTGAGGGTGCAGGAGACGCATTTTATATCTATGTCGGGTGATGGTTCATCTATGTGTTATGGTACGTCTTTTCATCATTTCGAAAAGAGTAAATGACAAACAATCAAAAAGGATAATTCCTCAGTTTCATTGCAGATTGTTTATAATGTAATTCATCGGTTTGTGCATATATATATGTGCTGCAATTCAATTATGTTGTAGTTATTTTGACATTATAGACTTTGATTAATTGTTTGTTGAATTTTATATCATTAATATGTTTTATTTCAAATTTATGGATGATTAGATTTTTTTTGATATAATTGTATGTTTTATTCTTTTGTCTTATTTTGAAATAAGTAATTGAATTAAGTGTCTTTATATCTTTTTAAAAAAAATTGGGATAAAATTATTAAATTAAAGATTAATTATGTTAATATAAACACCTTAATGTGGACGACATGGTATCCCCGATAGCCTTCTCATAAGAATGAAATATAATTTGTGGACCAATAATATCATCTCAAATTAGGCCACGTATCGCGGGCGGGTAAATCTAGTTAATCCCTAAAACCATTCCTTGTGCCCGAGCCCGACCCACTTAGCCCAACTCAAAAGGGTAATTTCGTAAAGTCGTCGTTTTCAAATTTCAATCGAAATCTGCCCGTTGGCAAAAAAACCCAACAATTTTCAAACTATTATAGACCCAGAAAAGACGAAAGAGGAGAAGAGGAAGACGAGAGAGAGAGAGAGAGATTAAAAAATCTGCGTGATTGTTAGTGCAAGAAATGGAGAAGATCTGCGTCGCGGTGAGAGTAAGACCATCCCGGAACGAAGAAACTATTAATGGATTTCAGTGGAAGGTTGAAAGCAACCGTATCTCGCTGCACAGATCTCACGGCACCCCCCTTTCTGGCGTTTCTTTTGCTTTTGGTGAGCTGAGATCGAAAATTTTATGCACGTGTGAGCTTATTAATGATTTTGGGAAATTCGGTAATGATTTTTTATTTCTATTTATTTTGCAGATCGTGTGTTCGATCAGGAGTGCAGTAATGCTGAAATTTATGAGCATCAGATCAAGGACATCATTGGTGCTGCTGTAGAGGGGTTTAATGGTGCGTTTAAGATTTTTTTCCTTGAATTTTGTTTGATTCTTTTGAGTAGGATAATTCTTGGGGACGAAAATGATGAAGAATTTTGCTTTTCTAGTTTGAATGAAAAATCATGAGCTAAAGGAAATTATTTTTGATTAAATAAAATTAGTAAAACGATGGTTAGCTAACTAGAAGTCTTGAATGAAAAAAAAAATCCTGGGATCCAATATAAAGGCAAGAGTTTGGGCATAATAGGGATGAAGAATTACCTTAAGCTAAGATCTTTAACATGATGATCATTTCTGTGAATGATCTTACCATCTTGGAGTAGTTGGCCTAACGTGCACGATCATTTCTAGGCTGAAGGAAGATTCTGGTAAGGTAGATGGTTCCAGTGAAGATATAAAGGAGACTGAGAGCGGAATACAAGAACGAATTTCTCTAACTATCCAGTTAGAAAAGTCAAAAACTTTTTTTTTCTCTTAGGGTAATGGACTTTGGTATTATGAATTTCTCTTAGGGTTGCTCTTTTGGTATCATGAATTTCTTCAATTAGTTTTAGGATGATTTTGTTTTTGTTAATTAAATTCTAATGATGATCTGTTTATGTTTGTAGTTCTTTGCATTTTCCTTCTTTTCCTTCTATTGGCTAGGACTGTCCTTCCATAAAATTGATACAGCTTATGTGGCATCTCTGTTGAGCATTCCGTTTTAGTTAGCTGTAAAAAATGTCTTACTAATATAAAATAAATGGCACTGCAGGAACTGCATTTGCTTATGGACAGACTAGTAGTGGGAAAACTTTTACGATGAATGGTTCAGAAAATGATCCAGGAATTATCCATAGAGCCGTTAAAGAAATCTTTCATAAAATTGAGGAGGTAAGATAACATGTTGCTGTGAAAGAATATTTTTTTCTTATTGCAATATATGCAATTGGTATCTAATAGGATTCTATTTGGATTTTTTGGTTTAGACATCTGATAGGGAGTTTCTGATTCGAGTTTCCTACATGGAAATTTACAATGAAGACATTAATGATCTGTTTGCTGTGGAAAATCAAAAACTTCAAATTCATGAGAGTTTGGTGGTAAGTCGTGGTTAAATTTTATAGTATGCCTGTTCAGAAAATGTATGAGTATTGATACTTGTTGCCTTCTAGCGTGGAGTATTTGTTGCAGGGCTTAGGGAGGAAATTGTAAACAGTGCTGACCAAGTGCTTCAACTTATCCAACTTGGAGAAGGTTTGAGCCTGGATCAGAAATAAATTGAAATGGCATGCTGTCAATACATTGTTTCATGGGCTTACGTTTGCATGTACTTTGATTTTTAATTCTTGTAGCTAATAGGCATTTTGGTGATACCAACATGAATGCTCGAAGCAGTAGATCACACACTATTTTTAGGATGGTATATTCTTCTTTTCCTTCTCCTCCTCCTCTCTCTAATGAGGCACTTTGCTTGAAAGTTTCTATACGTCACTTGCTTTGATTGAGTACATAATGATTCCCTATGTATCTCTCTAACAACATTGCATTTCATGATTAGGTAATTGAAAGCAAAGGAAAAGATAACAACTCCCCTAATAGTTCAAGCCCCGATGATGCTATTCGTGTCTCTGTCCTGGTTTGTACTCGTCTATTCTAATCATTCAATGTTAATTTGTTGTGTGTTCTTCAAAGAAGTTCCAATAAATAATGTTTTGCTAATAGATGTTTAGACTTTTCTTCATACTATTTTTCTTTTAAAAAATTCCTTTTCCTTCAAGCACAAAATAATTTTTAACTACTTGCGTATAAACTTATTTCATTATTAAATATCGATAGTTTTGATATTTTACAAGTTAATTATTTTGTTAACAAGTTGTCTTTCTAAAGAAATTGCTCACAGGATGTGTTGTTTATTTTTAATATAAGTCATATTTTCCAGACGTTTTATTATTTTTATCTTCTATCATCTTTTTACTTTTTTATTGTGCAAAAAAATTAGTATTTGATTGTCCAATCAAAGTACCTGATTGTCCTTAAAAGTAACTCTCAAAATTAACCTTATGATAGGGTTTATGTCAATATATTATATTTTAAGTAACACTCACATTTTCATGATATAAATAGGAAGGTAGATATGCTTAGATTACGTAGATATTAAGAAAGAGCAATTATGCTTTCTCTTTTGTTAACCAATAAAACTATACCTTATCTTTCATTTGTTGTTTTTAATGAATGCTTGTATGTTTTCTTGGAAGTAGAATTTAGTTGACTTAGCTGGGTCTGAAAGAGTGGCGAAAACTGGTGCTGGTGGAGTTCGTTTGAAAGAAGGAAAGCACATTAACAAGAGCTTAATGATTCTTGGTAATGTGATCAACAAATTGAGCGAGGGTGGAAAGCAAAGGTAGTTACAGGTATCTACTATCTGTGATACTGGATATTGGAATTTAGTAACTCATCAAATATCATTTTCAGGGGTCACATTCCTTATCGGGACAGTAAACTTACCCGCATTCTTCAACCGGCATTAGGTGGAAATGCAAAAACTTCAATAATTTGTACTGTTGCGCCAGAAGAGGTACATAGCCGCTACTTTTTTATATTGAAGCTATATCAACTTCACATCATATTGATGTAGATTATTAATGTTATATACAGATTCATATAGAAGAAACAAAAGGGACACTTCAGTTCGCTAGCAGAGCAAAGAGGATAACCAACTGTGTTCAAGTGAATGAGGTTTGTAATAATAGTTTGGCAAATTTCTTGGATCTCTACGTATTTTCCTTTCTTCCTTACTTCAGATGTGGTATGTCGACAAACTTCTGATATGACTTTGCCTTGCTCAATATTTTCCACTGTAATACATTGTTATGTAATTTCCTTCTGGAAGGAAAAATCTGAGATGTTAAGGTAGCAATCTATAACTTTATTGAGATGGATACATAAAATATATCCAGTTGCGAATGTGGAGATTGCTTTTCTTTTCCTTCCATACATCAAGATGGATGCTTACAGGTTTCATATGTATTCTTACCAGAACTAGAAAGATGTGAATTAGGTTGACATGGTATTCATTCAACAGTGTGGTTTATCATTTCCCTGCCTTTTCCTTAACAATAACACTACATTTGACAAATAACTCACATGTGGTTGTGCTCACTTGATACTTGATAGATATCGTTGCTTATCATTGCTTCAAACTGGAGCATGGTGTTGTCTTTGAAACTGCATATATATTGTGATCCTTGCTTTTCTGCTTAATGCTGGAGCAATTTTAATGTTTTTCAGATATTGACAGACGCTGCCTTATTAAAGAGACAGACATTAGAAATAGAGGAACTTCGGAGCAAACTTCAGGTACCATGATGATTTTTCAAGGCCAATTAGACTGAGTGCTAACTCTCTAAAATTATTATTTAGGGGTCTCATGCAGAAGTGTTGGAGAAAGAAATCTTGAAACTGAGGAATGACATGCTGAAGGTAACTTCTTCTTCTTGTTTTTGTAACTTCTTCTTCTTGTTTTTTCTTTCTTTTTTTGGATTTTCAATTTTTCATATATGGACTGATAGACATTGTGATGCCTTCTACTGTTGTACATTTAGTATGAAATGGAGCGAGAGAAGCTCGCCACAGAGCTAGAAGAGGAAAGGAGATCACAAAAGGAGCGGGATCAATGCATTAAGGAGCAGCAAATGAAAATTGACAACCTTAGCAATCTGGTCATCATGTCAGACTCTGATAGAAGCTCTTCCCATGTAAAACACTCTTCCCTTGACCCCTCATCCTTAGACTAAGCATTCTCCTTTCTGAATTTAGCTATATTTATTCTCTCTTGTTCATATATGGAACTTGTTTATAATTTCCGACCTACTCATCATATGTTGCATTCCATTTTCTTCGAGGGAGAATAAACATCCTTTTCTTGCCATATATTATGTGATATGTCTAATTGTAACCACTTAATCATAAATTCAGTGTCAGTTTATCTGTAACCCCCCCCCCCCCCCCCAAAGATCCGTAATAGAAAGGTGTGATTTTGGCAAAAAGTTAAGGAAGCGATTTTGAACCAAGTTTTATTCCAACATATATGTGGTTCTTGGTTAGGTTTAAACATGCCTTCCTTATGTCTCTTTTTACTTATGTCTTATGTTGCACTCATTATACTAATCTGATTAGTGTACATTTGAAATCAATGCTGGTTGACAGAATGGTGTCAAAGAGGGCCATCCAGATGAATGTACCAGTAGTCAAAGCATGAGCCGAGAAGATGGTTTTAGTACCCCATGTTTTAAAACAGTTCCTAATGTATTTGTTGCTAAGCGATCACGTTACTCTAGCCAACCAGAGTGTAGCCCTCTTCCAGATATGTTTAGTGATTTTGCTGATGAAGACACATGGATGAAAATGAATAAAGGATACATACCTGACCTCGATTCACTTCATACAACTCCTTTAAGAAAGGTCCAATCATTTCCAATTAGTGAGGTAATTTACTGAAACCTTTTGGTGCGTGTTTCTGCCTTCAACGTGTACCCTAAAATGTTATCCTGTTTCCTATTTTATGTTACAATTTAATTGTTAAAAGGACTCGCTTACTTGATCATAAAGAAGAGGTGATGATGCATTTGTGTCATACGGATAACTTGTGGCCATAAGTTGTGATTTCTCTACATATATGCATGGTATGTGACTGTAAGAATGTGAAATAGGATACCATGATATCCCTAGAACCAATGCCATATTTTGAGGCTTAGAATGGGTATAACCAAGTTGTGAAAAGTGAAACATGTCATTGTAAATGGTTGATTACTAAAAGAGAGAGAGAGAGAGAGAGAGAGAGAGAGAGAGAGAACTCCATTGAAGAGTGAAAAGGAGAAGCTCGAACTAAGATCTGAAAATTAGTATATTGCATGGAGAAAAGTTGTAACAGAATTCAGGTTTACAGCCATTTATACTAGTGAAGAGCAATTCAGTGTAACAGCTGCACTGAACCAAAAGGCTAAAGACAGAAAAATAAAAATGCTAAACCAAAACTGCGATGTGCTAATTAGTTCTTACAAGTGAATAAACTTACAACTTTATTAATAACCTTCAGTGTTCTGACTAGACATCATTCCATATAGTTTGTTGCCTTAAGTGTTATGATGAAATGCCATCTTCCTCATTCTTCTAGGCTTTCTTAGAATTTGATAAGGGACTTAAGATTTTAGAGTGTAGTTGTCATTTCTTAACTTACTATGTTTTACATCTTGCTACATAGATACTTACTTCCAACTGTAAATAGTTTTTTAATATGCTGTGTGAGCTGGTGAAAACTTTTGGTATCTATTACAGGATTGCTCAATGGAGAATTATCATCAAGAAATGCAAAATATCCACAGACAGCTAGAGCTTGTTATAGAGGAAAGAGATGAATTCAAGGTTAGTTACTGCTAATGTTGTTGTGGGCTCTCTATGGAAGGCTCTGTTAAAGGGATCAACTACAGTTCATTCCTGGATTTACGTTGATAGCGTGACTCTACTAGCCGGTTATTCATTTTTTTTTTACTTCTTGTTTGTATTCTAGAGGAAGTATACAGAAAAATTCTCTTTCAGTGACCAATTAACACGAGAGATAGCTGAACTTCAACAAGAGATATTGTTAATACGAGAAGTTCCAACAAAACTGCTTCAGACTGTGACAAATTGCAAAGGCATCCACAGTGAAGTTTTTTCTATTATACAGGTAAAGCAGTTGTAATTTTTTCAGTTATAAAAAAGTTGGATCTTAGAGTTGAACTATAATATCTCTGTGATCTTTTCCTTTGGCAGAATGTTATAGCTGATGAGAAATCTGCAACTGCTCAAATACTCTCCACCACAACTGAAGTTGGAACCTCAGTTTTCTCAACTTTAGAATCTCATTTAATGATGGCTATGGATGGCAAGAGACCCTCCTCGTTAAATGATTATTCTATACAAGAGCAATGCAACATGCTCCATCAGAAGCTGAGTGGTGCAGTTTCTACCTTGGTATCAACAGATGCATCAACCCTAGGGGATGAATGTAAGGAGAATTCTCCTTGCTGCAGCAATATTAAGGTAGCTGCCTGGTCATATATATCAAGATCTCACATGCCAATTTTCTTATTATTCTCCATCCTCACAATTGGATTGTGTTTCTCCCACTTCAGCCTCATGATTGCAGGTTTTTATATACTTCTTTACTGATGATTAATCTCCGTTATTTGCATCTTAATTGCTTCGTAAACTTATTTGTTAATGCACTTTCTACTATTCTTAATTTTTGTCAATCTTAGTTGAATCTCTGGCTACGCATGCATACTTTTGAATTTGTTTGAAACAGACTGACAATCTGCAATCTCTGTAAGATTGCTAAACCGATAACTAATTAAAATAGCCTTAGGTGAACCAAGATATGCTCATTTAACACAATTTACAATGTTATTTGGGGGAGGGATAGTTTGCGAATCGATGGTTAATTATATGAAGAAAGAATATAGTTATTAAGTAGAAAAATAGATAAACTCAGTTGCATGAAGAAGTTGTAACTAGTAACTTATTAATTGCATGGATGAGGCTATAGAAAAGAGTGTCCTTGGTTTTCAGTTCAATATAACTATTACTCCTGCAGTAGTAAGCTGTATATAGTTATAAGGAGATGGAAGTTTTTCTTAAGATAAAGCTTTGTGCTACCAAACTGAGGTGATCATACCTAGATTACTCATAAAAGGTTAGCCTAGGTTAAAATAAGATATAAAAGACATTTTCAAGATGAGTAAAATACTGAAGCAGATTATATAATACTGAAGCAGATTATATTTGAAGTTTTCTATAAACACCAGTCCTCTGCATTATATAATTCCCAGAAATTAGCTCAGCAACTTTTGCTGCTTTTGTCATTTCCATCTTTCTGGTGTCGCCTATACTTCCTACATGCCTAATTGTATTGTTAGATTACTGGACGTTGTAGACGAAACCAGATTATGTGCTTAATTCCTGATATGCAATATGGGGGGTTTATGGTGTTCCAAAGTCTTAACTACTTGGATACTTTGGCAGCACTGCTGTTTAAATTCTATTAGTTGGTGTTATGGACAATAATGTCTATTTCTTCAATCACTGACATTTGTGCAAAACTGCAGATTATTTTAGATTCGTGAATTTATAAGCCGGAATGCATGGCCTTTGTCCCATTCATAGATTCAAATATTTCCCTTTATTCCAGTAACTAAAAGTATCTATTAGGTGCATATATGCAGAGTTACGTGCGTTCATAATTCTAGTGTTGCAATGCGCAGGGCACCTTGGGAGGGCAAATTGTTTGTTGGAAGCATACATTGGAAAATGAAGTCCAAGAAATTAAGCATAAGTGCAATTACTTGGAACAGGAGTTGGAGGTTAAAAATCAGCTTCTTGAGGTATCTGAAGGAAAATGTCAGGCATTAGAAAATGAAGTCGAAGATATCAAACATAAGTGCATTGACTCGGAAAAGAACTTGGAAGTTAAAAATCAGCTTCTTGAGGTATCCGAAGGAAAATGTCAGGCATTAGAAAATGAAGTCGAAGATATCAAACATAAGTGCATTGACTCAGAAAAGGAATTGGAAGTTAAAAATCAGCTTCTTGAGGTATCCGAAGGAAAATGTCAGGCATTCAAAAATGAAATCGAAGAAATCAAACATAAGTGGATTGACTTGGAAAAGGAGTTGGAAGTTAAAAATCAGTTTCTTAAGGTAGCTGAAGGAAAATGTCAGGCATTAGAAAATGAAGTCGAAGAAATCAAACAAAAGTGCATTGGCTTGGAAAATGACTTGGAAGTTAAAAATCAGCTTCTTGAGGTATCTGAAGGAAAATCTCAGGCATTCGAAAATGAAGTCGAAGAAATCAAACAAGAGTGCATTGACTTGGAAAAGGACTTGGAAGTTAAAAATCAGCTTCTTGATGTATCTGAAGGAAAATCTCAGGCATTCGAAAATGAAGTCGTTAAAATCAAACATAAGTGCAATGACTTGGAAAATGAAGTCCAAGAAATTAAGCATAAGTGCAATGGCTTGGAAAAGGAGTTGGAAGTTAAAAATCAGCTTCTTGAGGTATCCGAAGGAAAATGTCATGCATTCGAAAATGAAGTCGAAGAAATCAAACATAAGTGCAATGACTTGGAAAATGAAGTCCAAGAAATCAAACATAAATGTGATGGCTTGGAAAAGGAGTTAGAAGTTAAAAAACAGCTTCTTGAGGTATCCAAAGGAAAATGTCATGGCTTGGAAAAGGAGCTCCGCCTTTTAAAAGAAGACCGAGATGCGGTGCTTCAAAGAACCTCCAGTTCATCTCAAGTACTTACACAAATGACTGGTGAAAAGGAGAGAGTTTTGAAGGACCTTAACTCCGAAGTAAGGAGGAGGAAGAAGCTCGAAGAAGAGATCAAACAGTTCAGTGTTGCGTTTGCTTGTCGACAGAGGTCAGTAACGTCTTTCCACAGTGAATTCAAATCTATACTTGAGACCATGAAGGCGCAAAATCTGACTTCATTATCCAAATCTCATGGATCTTGAAGATCGGTTGGAACTGTTGCCTACTTCTATTACATTCGTTTTTCGTGTTTCTGGTGTTTCAAATGATGTCCCTGTTATGTGACAATGAATCTCTTTTAGTTGTCTGTAATTTACTTCACTTATGATAGATGTTTAAGTGCATCATGCATGGTGAGTGTGTCTGAACAAAGATTCAAATATTTACTGCACTGTAATTAACATGATTGAGCTGAGGCATTCTGCTGGTTATTAAGGAAAAGGCAGATCTTCATTGCTTTAAATTTTTTGCATTATTTTTTTAGCAATACAGTCTCAACTGATGAAACACGAAATCAACGATAGATATATGATGCTACTGGAATGTTAGGTGTTCATTTGGAATTAAATCTCTTAAAATTTGAAATTTTGATGAAGAAAATGAAGTTTCTCGGACCTTAAAAAGAAAGATTCGATTACATTTAATCAATATAAATTAGAACCCTAAAGAGTTACAAATTAAGTACATTTTAGATAATATTAATGTCATTGAGAATTGTAGACTTAAAATCTGTAATTAAATAATCAGATTTTGGCTCCACAAATTTACAAAACAAAACAGACTTCAGTTTCAGGGTTCGACAATCGAACGGACGTCAACGCTCAAGTCAAAAGTAATTTAATAGGGGTAACTCAAAATAAATTTAAGGAACGGAAAATGATACAATAGCCGAGAGCGATTTTGAGTTTAGTTGTGAGGTTATTTATTTTAGAGCTCGGAAAGTGTTGCATCACTTTCTGGTGGTATTTTTGAAGGATTTTTGATACGAGTTTAGATGTGGTGGCGAGATTCAAGTTAGAGTGTTCAAGAGGTCCATGCAAAAAGGAGTCCGAAAGCATCAAAGGTTGCAAACGGAGAGAATGAGTCAAGCTTGTGATTCGCGAGCTACGTGGCGGTCGCGAGTCAGACCGATCACGAGTCAGACGGATGACAAATTTTTGAAAGCCCCCTGCTGAGCAGGGGTCACCTGTGCATTATTCGCAAGCGCGAATTTGGCAAGGGTCCCGGATATCATGCCACGTCAGCGCTATGTTGATTCGCTAGCTGATTTGTTGGTGATTGGGTCGCGAGCGAGGTCACGAACGCGTTATTATTTTCGGATTTTTGTGTTATTTTCGGATTTTAGGCTTTATTTATTTCATATTCAGTGTATAATAATTTTATTAGGGTTTCGCCTGACCTATTACATTATTTTGGGACAACTTATTTTTTATATTGAAATTGATATTTTCTCTGTGGAGAATTTTTATCCGAATTATGTGTGAATTCAATTTGACTTATCAAACAGATTTATCACCTCTGTTTGTGACATTTTCACTATCATTCAAAGGTTCTTGTCTTTAATCACAATAGGGTCGTGAATTTGATGTATCTACGGTTCGTCTGCATGGTGACGTTTGGGTCAGGGGATTCCGTGTCGTAACCTTATACGTCCTTGAGGTTTCGGATTGCATCAATTGGAATCAAAGCTTCGGCTTTGTATCAGATTCAAATCTATCTGTCTTCATTTATCTAATTTTTAATTTTCGCCAAATATAAAAAAAATTGAAAATTCAGCAAAAAAAAAAGAAGAATACACACACACATGCGCGCGTTGAATTAACAAAAAAAGAGCTTTTTTGTTAGGAAAAATTTTGGTATTTTCATTAATTCTAGTAATGTTATTTGGGTTCCCAGAGTTCTATATAGTATCTAGAGAAAAGTCGATTTTTTTTTTTAATTTTGAATTTTTCAGTACAATTTTTTTAGGTCAATTTTGTGATATTGATAATAATTGTTGGGAGATGTTGTAGTTGTGTTTGGAGTATGTTGATGACTTTGTGTTGTGAAAAAAAAAGGACAAAAAAAGAAATTTCAAAATTTGTAGGTTCGGGAGATGACGTTGCCAAGAATATTGATGCCAAATACATCATTGATGTATTGCGGCAAGAGATGGAAAAAATGATGAAGAAGGAGATAGAAGATGTGTGCAAATTGATCTCTACAAAGGAGCCAGCTACACCAGTTCCTCGCGTGAACAGAGATAGTAGAGACGGAAGAGGAGGACGAGACAGGGGCAGAGGTGGTCGAGAAAATGCTAGACAGAGCTAAGATGGACGAATACTATGAATCCAAGTTTGAAGAATATGAAAATAACAAATATTCGGCTGTCGGAGGTCGGAGATATGCGAGAATGAAGAATTGGAAGGATGATCATCTTGGCAATATCAAGATGAACGTCCCTAGCAGTGTACTTGGAGTGGGAGCAGAAGGTTGAGATGATATTCGAGTGTCACAGGTACCCGGAGCTGAAGAAGGTTCAGTTAGTAGCTATTAAGCTCTCTAATTATGTTATCGTGTGATGGGATCAGTTGAAAGCCTAGACGGCGTAACGAAAACCTAATTGCACTAGGAAACAACTTTCAAATCCTATAACTATCAAGAAACTTACATCAAAAATTTGAATGGAGATCAAGAATTTCAAGATTAAAGAAAAGAACACACAATTTTGAAAACATTAGGGTTTGATCGATTTTTTTCATTTTTTTCACAATTTTTTTGGGCAAGAATTTTTTTTTTATCGATTTAGAACCCTAGATAGTTGACACCACTAGTTTGGATTGAACCACGACCACCTATGCTGACGTGACTCTTACGCTAAATTTATGATACGATTTACCCATAAATCGATTACGCGGTGGAAGACTTAGAATCGAACAACGACAACTATGGAAGGATTCAATCCAAAGTAAATATGACAATGATGGCGTAATGGGCGAAATGGATGAATAGAACATGGATTTTGTGTATTTTTGGTTATATGTGCTATTTAGCTCAAACTGAACACATATATGACCTGAACTTGGAATTGACTTGGGAATGGTTGGATGACACTTCTAAGGACTTGGGATACTTGGAAAAAAAATGTGTGTGATGATGAAGGATGGTGAAACGGACATTTTTTTATGAAGGGTTAGAGTAGATAGGATAGATGGAAAGAGAATTGTGATGTGAGAACTTACCTGATATGAACATCGGTCCTTGTGGATAAAAACACGTACCTTAAAGTAAATACTCGATTCACTAGGTCACCCGTGATCTTCAATGATTGAGAACGACTCCTTGATTTCAGATTCAAAGTTGCTTAACGTAAAATCCACAACTTTTGAAAATAAAGAACATAAGTTTTCTATTATGAGACAAAGTGCTATTATTAATCAATATTCAAACTCAGTGTATATAACAATGAAAATAGAACACATATTTATAGGCATGGAATTCGACCCCTTAGGCATGTTGGAATCAAATTAGGATTTCTAATCTAATCAGGATAGGATTTCTAATCTGATTAGAATTCTAATTTAAGCTTATCTAAAATATTAATTAAATACAAAAAATAAGATAAAGAAAATCTAAACTAGATATGATAAATTCAAACTACATCAAGTGATAAGCTCGAATACTTCTAGACACATGACATGACTTTCCTCTTGCATCGATCTTCAATTGTGATCAAGTTAACCAATTTGACTTGGTTAAGCTCGATTCCATCTTCGACCTTCTTTCGTACATAACACTGAAAATAGTCTTGCAATTGCTAGGCTCGTAATCTCGTGATTGGACCTTTCAATAGCAATTTTGAGTTTGAATCATCAATGTTTTGTTGGGCTTCATCAGATATAGCTGTAGTGCGATTTGGAATTAGTCTATTTTGACTATGGAATCATAATAGTGCACTTTTGTAGTGTATTGAACTGGATCGCAGCGAGATAATTCTTATTGATTGACAGCGAATAAGAATATAATACTCATAATTCTTAATTCTTATATAATAGTAGACATGTATATTTTAATGTACATTACTTTGACCTATCAATGGATGAAATTCTAACTAAAGAATCAATAAGCCCCATAGATTGGGTAGTGACATTTCTATATATGTTCGGTTGCTAATAATATGAGGAAACCGTGTCTCGGTGCGCCGAGTTGATGATGTCCCCTAAGGAGCTCAAAAAGAATTATCATGTTAAATCTTACAAGTAAATTTTTAATCCTACATGATAATAAAGGTCGAGTGATACGACTTATGGATAATCAATTAATTAAATTGAGTTATCAGTATACTCAATTTAATTAATGGACATTCAATATCTTACACATGAAGAATTAATTGAGTTGAAAAAGTCATATCCATAAATATGGAATTAGGGTGGTAGTGCAATATTAATTCTTTAGTTGATTTAATTAATATTAACGGACTTAAATTTTGTCTGGACTAGACATAGGAGCTTAAGGCCTATTGGAGCCCAACCCTAATTTTATTCAAGATCCATATTGTAGCCCTATATATAATATACCTTATCAAGTAAGACTAAAAACCTAGCCACCAAGGAGTGTAATTTTCAAAATTCCTCTCCCCAAAAGAAATAAATTATCAAAAATTCTATTGTGATGGTTCTTCATCTCCAAGCTTCTACAAGGTATAAAGGATTGTCGCCCACACAATGTCTAGATCGAGGTTGGGTCATATAGTCATGGAGTGGATTATATGAAGATCAAAGGAGTTGTATATTTAATCATCTACATCTCACGTTTTAATCCAATTGCAAGGTAACCCGATAATCTCTATTTTCCGCTGCGCATGAGATTTAGATTCGATATTAGCATGTAACGAGATGTGGGATAGTTTGGATCAAAATAATTTCATTCAATCAACGCACATCCAAAAGATCCTAAGTTCCATCAATATTATTATCTTTGAAATGAAAAACATGGCAAAAAGAATATATATGTTGGAGACATTATTTATTAATCGATAAAGTACGACTTTTGACAAAAAATTATACGAGACTGTCTAACGGATCACAAAACGTTACACAGGGCAAATATGCTTAACCTACCCATTCACACAGGTGCTACCTTTATTAATTTTTTTAATTTTTTTTAATTTTTTAAACCCTTTATTTTGTATCAAACGCAGTGCACTTGTGTAAGACACCGGATAAAAAATTAAACTAATTTACTTTTATTTTATGATTCACTAATTTCATTTTAGGTATATATTTATTTCAAAAAAAAAATTATCAAGCACAGTACATGAGCCCACACATTAGCGTCAGTCGAGTGCACAAAAGATTCATA
Organism: Perilla frutescens; assembly: GCA_026008535.1. Classification (NCBI taxonomy): domain Eukaryota; kingdom Viridiplantae; phylum Streptophyta; class Magnoliopsida; order Lamiales; family Lamiaceae; genus Perilla; species Perilla frutescens. Next base: position 26,944,047 of record BRKX01000019.1, read on the forward strand.
TGAGAAAACATAAGTAGACGTGAGACGTTGAATAAAAAAATTAACTTAATTCAAAAAATTAAATATATTTGTAAAAAAAAAAAGAACTTAATAATTGAAAAAAAACTAAAAAGAAAAAGAAAAATAGAAACCATTAAATAAGAAAATGAAAAAAAAGAGACCACCTTTTTCTTGTTTTTATATGTGATATTACATACTCCGTATATGAAGTATCTATTCTGCAAACGTTCACACAAAAGTATTTGAACATTGATAGGTATAGTTTACAATAAAGTGCAAGAACGTTATTATGAACTTCTTGTAAATTGCAGAAAGTAAAGCACACAATGAGTTGGTAACCCTGTTCGATCAAACGATCTACGTTAAGGGACTTGTCAGATCCATGGAAAATAATTCACTACTTCGATGCAACGTTTACTTGGAATATTACACGCCAGTAACCTCCCGTCACTCGATACACGTTCTGCCCATATATCCTCTTTCGATGAATTAAATCGTGAAATCCCCTCATAATCTAGACTCTCTCTATCTAGTTCCCACAAGTATTCTCTCTCGAGAAATATTTTGATAGTGTATGAAAAGTATTTCACTACATAATAATTAGAATATCAATCTCTAGTCTAAAACTAACGACCGAAACTATGTGGCTCAAAATAATTAGAGCTATCTTAAGAATTCTATGCATAATCTATCTATTCAGTGCATTCGGTCTGGTCTAACAAGTCTAATTCCAGACTATTTATAGATTACAATATAGTCTTAACATGGAAACAAAAGTCATAATTCAATTTGGAATCTGATAAGTAGACTTTTCTTATTGAACCTAAAACTGAGGACTTGTTATGTTAGAACTTTTCCATCTTTAGACTTCTGCTTTATCTCCAATCACGTGCTCTCCAAATTGATTAAGACATCTTCTAGAGTGATCTTGAATCTCTTATTGGTTGGTAAACTTCAAACAGCTTCAATGATCTTAGAAGAACAATATGGATAAAATATTTTCATACAAACGTTCATGAACGTTGCAATAAACATTGTTGACCTTGAACCTTCATATTAGGTAGCACAACAGAATGTCTTGTATGTTTACAAACTGACTTCTGATTATCACTCAAGCTAGCTGGCAGTACTCAGTGTGTTGAACAATCTCAAGTGTGTCTTGATGCACAACAATCTTCATCTTCGGCTCAATCCGATCTTCATGCTTGAGCTATCTTTTATGATTTTTTTTTTTAATTTGTAGTGTGAAAAGTAATTTATGTTGTGTAGGAAAGTAACTTAAAGGTTATTTAAATAACAAATTCTTTGATTTTTTTCATTTGTGGTGCAAAGGGTAAATCTCGTGGTTCAAATAGCAACCTACTTTTGGATCACAACCTGTTAAACGGATCTTATATTAACTCGGATCTAGATTATATATTGTTAGTGCTATGCTTTGCACTAAGCATATTTATCAAATGATGTACTTTGCACTTGCTGTAAGTGATTGATTGTCATTAATCTTCCTGACATATAATCATCACTTAGTATTTGGTTTTTCTAAGTACACATGTTGTTCTAGATAAAAAATTTCAACAAATTCAGCCAACTATCAAAATCGAATTGGATGCATTTTTGTAGAAAACCAACCAACTATTACTCCAGAAACTCAACAAACGAGGATGGATTAGATGAACTCAACACCACGAAGAAGGTGTCCACATGAATGAAACTCCATTAAAAAAACTCAAGTTTTTGAACCCTCTAACAAAGACCGGAAATATGTTTTCGAACGCCCTTAAGCACATTCGAAAATTGATTTTCGAACCTCTTTAAGCACATTTGAAATTCAACTTCTTAAGCACGAATCAAAAATTAATTTTCGAACTCTTTAGAATTCGTTGTAAATCAATTTTCGAACCCCATTCACACTGTTTAGAATTTACACCTCGATCAACGTACGAAATCTCTCTTCCTAGGCAGGCTGGCGACTAAGGATGGAGAAAGTTGTAGAATAGATTCTTACATAACTTTAGGGAGAAGAGGAATGGGTGGAACTGAGAGTGTGGGGAAAATGAAAGGGAGGTGGCGGTGGAAGGACCGGGAAGAAATGGAATTTCTCATTTCATTTTTTTTTTGTTTGATTAGATTTTCTTTCAATTAGTTAGGTTAAATTAATTTTAAGTTTAAAATAGATTAAATAAATAATATCGTGTGGTGTAATAAGTAAAAGGGTCCCATGTTTTTTTCGACAAAAATATATAAGAAGTGGGGAAAAAAAGCAAGATTTAAATTGTGATAGTTTACTCAACAATTTGTACTTACATTGTACACAATCCTTTGTTATGGTCCCACACAATCTGAAAAAGAAACTGAAAAAGCTGCTTTCCAATTAAATTCAAACTTGCAAAAGAATATTTATGATCTAGGGTTTGATATTAAAGGATTCAACTACCCCACCCCTTCTCCTTCTCTCTTCCGTCTCCATCGCACCATAGCACATTCTGAAAAAAAAAACAGCAAAACCCCCAACCGACCATTAACCCCAGCAAGAAACTGAAAAAGCTGTGCACAACTTCAATATGCAAGAATATTTATTATTAGGATTTTGAATTTAAACCCACAACTACCACTCTCCCCCTCTTTCCTCACTAAAACGAGACTATCCATTTTTTCTGCAAGAATATTAATTCTTAAAAAGGAACCGGCCAATGGCCCCGAAACCTTGCCGCCGCTGCCATCTCTCTCTCCCCCTCTTGCCGACCAACTACCACTCTTTCTTGGAACCTCTCAAAAGCCAACGCCGTAGCCATCTCTCTCTCCCCCTCTTGCCGGCCAACTACCACTCTCTCTTGGAACCTCTCAAAAGCCAATGCCGCTGCCATCTCTCTCTCTCGAAACCTTACCGCCGGAGATGGAACGAGGTCAAGGAGAATCGTCGGCAACGGCTTCTTCTCAAGTAGGTGTAATCATTGCGTTTTATTAATTGTTCATTAGATTTAATTGTTTGATTTAATCGACGTTCATTGCTCGTTAAAATCAATCGCGAAAAATATTATGCTAATAGTGGTTGTTGAAATTAATCATGGTTTAGGTATTGTTAGTCGCGGCTTATTGTTTTAATTACCATGGCCCTAGGTAGATATTATTGATTGATTATTTGATATTAATTGTGGTATTGTTAGTTGATTATTTGTTGTTAATCGATGACTAGCTTTCTATTGAGGAGCATAAAAAATAATCGAGGCCTTCCTCGATAATTATAATAATAATCGAGGCCTTCCTCGATTAATTTGAAAAACAAAAACTAATCGAATAATTAAAAAAAATTAATAGAGTCACTAATCGATTAATTTTAGAAATAAAAACTAAATCGAGTCACTAATCGATTAATTAAAAAAATTAATCGAGGCACTAATCTATTAATTAAAAAATTAATCAAGACACTAATCGATTAATTAAAAAATTAATTGTGGCATTAATCGATTAAGTAAAAAAACCAATCGAGGAATTAATCGATTAATAGTTTAATTAAAAACAAACTAATCAATTAATAATTAAAAAAAACTAATCGATTAATAGTTTTAAAAAAAACTAATCGATTAATAGTTTAATTAAAAATACATTAATCGATTAATAATTTAAAAAAAACTAATCGATTAATAGTTTTAATTAAAAATAAACTAATCTAATCGATTAATAGTTTAATTAAGAACAAACTAATCGATTAATAATTTAAAAAAAATTAATCGATTAATAGTTTAAAAAAACTAATCGATTAATAGTTTAATTAGAAATAAACTAATCGATTAATAATTTAAAAAAAACTAATCGATTAATAGTTTTAGAAAAAACTAATCGATTAGTAGTTTAATTAAAAATGAACTAATCGATTAATAATTTAAAACAAACTAATCGATTAATAGTTTTAAAAAAAACTAATCGATTAATAGTTTAATTAGAAATAAACTAATCGATTAATAATTTTAAAAAAAACTAATCGATTAATAGTTTTTTTTTTAAAACTAATCGATTAATAATTTAAAAAAAACTAATCGATTAATAATTTAAAAAAAAACTAATCGATTAGTAGTTTAATTAAAAACAAACTAATCGATTAATAATTTTAAAAAAAAACTAATCGATTAATAGTTTAATTAAAAACAAACTAATCGATTAAAAATTTAAAAAAAACTAATCGATTAATAGTTTTAAAAAAAACTAATCGATTAATAGTTTAATTAAAAAGAAACTAATCGATTAATAATTTAAAAAAAAAACTAATCGATTAATAATTTTAAAAAAAACTAATCGATTAGTAGTTTAATTAAAAACAAACTAATCGATTAATAGTTTTAAAAAAAACTAATCGATTAGTACTTTAATTAAAAACAAACTAATCAATTAATAGTTTTTAAAAAAAACTAATCGATTAGTACTTTAATTAAAAACAAACTAATCGATTAATAATTTTAAAAAAAACTAATCGATTAATAGTTTAATTAAAACAAATCAATTAATAATTAAAAAAAACTAATCGATTAATAATTTAAAAAAAACTAATCGATTAGTAGTTTAATTAAAAACAAACTAATCGATTAATAGTTTTTAAAAAAACTAATCAATTAGTACTTTAATTAAAAATAAACTAATCGATTAATAATTTTTGAAAAAACTAATCGATTAATAGTTTAATTAAAACTAATCGATTAATAATTAAAAAAAACTAATCGATTAGTTTAAAAAAAGCTAATAGCCTAAATTTAAATTTTAAGAAATTCCAATTTATATGAAATATTAAAAGAATTTACCTTAATAGTTTTAATTTTAAAAATGTTGTTAGATTGATTGGGTTAGACTGCCGTTACGGAGCCGGAGGACCTCGGTCGTCGTGTACGCCATCCCAGGTATTATTGACACGATCAGAGACACGTTGCTCGCGATTGGTGGTGACGCCGTCCGACTATTCAGATCGGGCTGTTTCAGATATTTTCTAGACTACAGAGGTGGTGACGTCCAGAAGAGGGTCATACACGCGCTGATGACGTACGAGGTGCATGCGTCGGATCGTGCACGTGTGGGGTGGGAGGCATGGTTTCACATTCATCACTCCCAGCTGCGGTTCGGTCCGAGTGAGTACGCCTTAGTGTCAGGTTTATGATTCGGCAGCTCGACATTCGATCATCATGGCGATCATATTGTTCCGTTGAGATCTGTGTACCACCGTTTATTCGAAGGGAAGCGTACGACAATCAAATAGATAGAGGAAAGGTTCAAACAGTTGGGGATGGCCAGGGACGCTTCGGATTATGTGAAGGTTGCGAACATATTGTTCATATACCGGATGATTATGTGCCTAGATCAGTACCAGTACGTGGATCCATGGGTGTGGGTGCTAGCGGAGGATGTGGAGCGATGGAACTCGTTTCCATGGGGTACATATTCTTACCAGGCGTTGATGCACTACATTGGCCTCGTCCCCAGGACTCGACAGGCTATGGGCGGGAAAGGATCCGGACAGTATCATTTTTACGGGCCGATCTGGGCACTCCAGGTAATTAGTTTAAATTTAATTGTTCTAAATTAGTTGAAATCAAGTGAATAAGTAACTAATCCATTAATCCACTTTACAAGTATGGGCTTGTGAGGTGATACCGGAGTTGGCTAGTGAGGCTGGTGTGCATAGTGGACAGCTCATTGTGCCTCGATGTTTGAGGTGGACATTCAGACTCCCTGCCACCGACCCAGCCACCTTATTACAGCGAGCAGTACGTTTTGATGTTTCTTGATATATTTAGAATCTTCGATCTATATTTGTTAATTCATCTTAATGATATTATTATTAATTCCATGCAGTCACGTGTGGTTATGTTGGTGCCATCTCCCGAGGAGACGGCAACTTCATATTACATGAGCATGCAGTTGAAGCCTGGAGCTCAGAGCGTGAGATTTGTTCCCGCTCGATCCGGGAACAAGAAGAAGATGCTTGCAAATGTGGCATCTTGTTGTTCCACATCGGCAGAGGAAGTTGTCTCCCCATCAGCCCGAGGCACCAGAGCTGCTCGGACACCACAGATGGGCCGTCAGGCAACCAGTCGACCCTCGAGTAGCCGGGTATTGAGGGACGAGCCAGATCATACTGAGCCTGGAGCCCGGCCCCCCACTGAGGATGCACCAGTGCACACAGCAGATTTGATTGATCCAGAGAGCCCTCCTCGAGCTTGGGGAATGAAGCGTTCGAGGAGGGATCGCACGCCGAGCAGTGGGGAGCCCTCAGAGAGTCTCATTCAGAGGGTTGTGGATCGAGTGATGCCCCATGTCCAGGAGCTTATTGACACGACTATTGCGCATCGTGTCCAGGAGTATGTGGATCGGGCTATTGATCGTGCATTAGCTGGTCTGAGTAGCCGCCCTCAGAGGTCACACATGCCTCGGCATAGAGACCGCCATAGCCCGGAGCCGAGCGACTGTAGTGCTGGTCATCAGGCTCCACAGCCCACTGTGGAGCTGGAGGGTACTAGCACTTCGGCTCCACGCCATGGTGGTTTTAGCGCGACCTATCAGCTCATGAATGACATTGATGATAGCACACTCCAGGTCACCTACCCACGATTTAGATCCTCGGGTCCGGATGCCATTGTTCAGCTCTACTTCAACGGCGATCGCTTGCGGCAGTCCTGGTTTGATGATCTTGAGGATCCGAGGACTGAGTTGAAGGATGTTCACATGAGCTACTTTCTGAGCGCGATGGCTCGACGAGTTAAGAGGGACAACCATTGTCCGACAACGGTGGCTACTACTGGTCTATATGTGAGTTCAAGTACTTATTTGAAAATAGTTTGTCTTTTTTTTACTACACGCTTAATCGTAATTCATTTTTTGCAGGAGGCCCTCGTTGCAGCATGGAAGAGACTGCATCTTCTTGACCCGGAGTGCAGACTTGCATACGGTGACGATGACTACCAGCGGTGGAGACCTGCAGAGGGACTGATACATCGGATCCAGGGCAGGGATGGGCAGTATCAGGTACCATGGAAGGGACGTGATTATGTAAGTGAGCTTCACAAGAAAATGATATATTATCATATATTATTTGCTGACATTAATCTTGATATGTGCCCGATCTTATGTTCCAGACGATCGTGGTATGTGACGTCGCAAATGAGCACTGGGTAGTGGTTCGTATCCGCTTTTTTAACTGGGTCGTAGAGTTGTACGACTCATTTCTGTTTCAGATGGATGATCCGACCAACCGCGTCCAGTACGAGAGGTGAGATAGAGAGTTGATGCCCCTACTCCGCCTACTTCTACGCCTACTCATATGTGCCGGATTTTGGGAAGGTCGTCAAATGTCGTCCCGATGTGCTTTTGCGATGACCCTGGACAAGTCTATACCGGACCAGTACGTGCAGACAGACGACACGAGCTATGGAGTATATGTCTGCATGTACGTGGATCGGCTTTTGGGTGCAGGACTTCTGCTCGGATTGTCGGAGGAGGGAGTACATGCGTATCGGAGGATTATAGGGGCTCGGATATATTCATTGACTTACATTAAGAGGCCTAGCTTGTAGATGTTGACATTACAATATTGACATTAAAAGGATCGTATGAGTAGAACTATGACTTATGTGTTGTTTTTGTTGATTTTGTACTTGAACTTTATTAATGTAAATGTTTTTCTTGATTCATGTTTTTCGTGACAAAATGTGTTGTCCCGTCAAAAAAAGGGTTCAAAAAACAACTTAATTTAATCGACTAATGTTCATCCACTGACAATAGAATAGGACATCTAGGATGTGTATGCTCCGTACTACCGCAAATGCCACACTTCTTCGGCGCCCTTCTCCGCGGAACATCTTCGGGCGGTGAATTCAGATCAACCCCGCCAATGGGTAAATGGGCTGTGCATACACACCTGTTGTGCCCCTATCCATGGCATCTAGTGCAAAACTGCCTCCATGCACTGGATGAGGCCTCAAACGGGGCTCGAGCTCTGGATGTAGATGGACGCCCAGCACGTCGTCTGATCTCTGGCGCCAAAACCACTCGTGATCCAAATGCATCGGGCATAATCCATTGTTCTGGATGAGGCAGACCCCTGATGACCGAGTTATACATGCCGACCAAGCTCTCCACCTTGTAACACCTGTCCACATAATCATATATAGCCACTCCGGTACAATTGCGAAAGGAAAAATAAACACACTCAATTAGGTACATGTAAAAAAATAAGAACAAATAGAGATTTAAATGTCGTACCAGATGACCGCTGCCGCGTGAGAGCAGGGGATCAAGTCCAGCTCGAACTTACGACAGTCACAGGTCCGGTTCTGAAGATCGACCATGTAGACCTCCCTCCCAACCTCGACTTTCCATAAAGTTGTCAATGTAGTGGGCCGTACTGCATAGCAGCGTCTCTTATCGACGTTACCCGAAAGCTTCAGCGCGATGCCATCAGTGAACACATGATTCGTGCCCACTACTGCCGCACGTCGCTCGACGAACCACTGCTCAACAATTGATCTAAACATCTCGAACAATGAGCAAACAGGTAACCTCCTCGTCCACAACAGACGAGCATTGAGACTCTCCGCCGCATTAGATGTCATGAACCCGTAGTGCCGTACAGGACAGTGTGAATGAGCCCAATGCACTGGGCCAATATTACACAGCTTCTGATATGCATTTGGACAGACCTGCTCCAACGTCAACATACTCTCCTGGAAGGTGTCTCTCCGATATGCGTAGGTAGCCTCCTGAAATAGCGTCGTCACGTGTTTCCCTCTCTTCGTCATCTTATTCTTCAAATGGTAGTAGCACAGTCCGTGCGTCGCTCTTGGGAAAACGACCTCCACAGCATTTTTAATGCTTTGATGCTGATCCGAAACGATAAGAAGATCATCTATATCACCCAGAGCCATGTGCACGTGGGCCATAAACCATATCCAAGATTCGTCGTTCTCTATCGGTCCGAGCTCAACTGCAACAGGTAAGATCTGTTCGTTGCCGTCCTTCGTCACAGCAACAAAGAGAACCCCCTTGTTCTTTCCCTTCATGTAGATCCCATCGATCACAAGCACTGGACGAGCATACTGGAGAAATGCATTGATACAGGCACCGAGAGCAAGGAATGAATGCTTGAACCGACCGTCACTCGTGATCTCCATGTCTACTATAGTTCCCGGATTCATCAATTGCAGAGTGTAAAGGAAAGCGGGCAACTGTGCGTAGGACTTGTCAAAGTCTCCATATACCATCTGAATGGCAATGTTCCTCGTGCGCAGAGCGAAGCTGTAGTCAATATGGATGCCAAACTCACGCACAAGCTCCGCCATCATCTCCTTCGGCTTCAGAACAACCCGCTCGTCCACCAATCTACGAGCAAAGTATTTTCCGAGCACTCGTGCAGGAACCTGTCGTGGAGCAATTCGACCCATATCAAGATGGCATGTGTGAGTGCCGTTGAACTTGTATATTCTCCACATATACCCATCAGCAACCGCAAAGCACTTGAATGGGCAATCACCGTCATGCTTGCAAACGTAGCCCAATCGTGACCTATTCGAGCGATACACGGCATACTCCACTCGATTCTGCATGTGATAGATACCGACCGCCAGAGCCAGATCATCATTCGTTTGAAAAATAGCTCCCTGGTGCAGTGTATCTGATTCTAGTGCTGGTCCCTCATCCCCAGATAGTGGGCCCGCAATGTCCCAGTCAGCAAGGGGAACCACCCAATTGCTCGAAGGCCCGTCAGATCTAAACGGAACACCAGTGGTAGATGGTGGGACGACTCCTGTCAAGCACAACAATCTGTCTGTACGATCGGCAGAAGAACGAAGCCAGCCACTGAATTCTGTCAACAGTGACTCCACCAACCTCGTTCTATCATTCACCTCTTCTTGTTCTTGTTCTTCTTCTTCTCCCTCTTCTTCTCCTTCTGCCTCTTCTTCTCCTTCTCCCTCTTCTTCTGTAGTAGGACCATGCGTCTCTACATGTGAAAAGTAGGGAACATAGTCGTCCCTCATAGATGGTCCGACTCCAGAACCTTCCAACTGTCTTAAAATCACGTACACGACCATCTCAGTAGTCTGCTCGTGAAGCAAATTGAGCAAATCTCTATCATCTTGCAAAGATGCTCTGATCCGTCTGCCAGTATTGCTGCTGGTGAGGTAAAATAATTCATACTCGATCCTGTTCGGGTCAGTCCGCAACAACTTGTGAACCTCCCTCACCAATGAGCTAAAACACAGCTTATCGGATGACATCGTCACGAGTTGCTCGTCCCCATCTACATATTCTGATCTCTCCCATCGTCCACTGGTGTCGTACAATAATGCGGCGTCTAACCATCTGTAATTTATAAACAATGCTACATGAGATCACAATTTAGCCCTAAACCTTATAAAACTCTAAAACCTAAAACCCCACAACCTAAAATCTATTAAGGTAAATAGCATGAATTAAAATCTTGAATAAAATAATAGTCACGATTAATAGTGCTTCTTAATAGTCATCGATTAAAAACTTGAATAAAAAATGTCTCGATTACTTTTACTCGATTAATTTAAATAATTCCAACTAAATTAACCTCAATTAATAAAATCTCCTTGATTAATTCTAAAAACCGCATCGATTAGGCTATTAGCTTTTTTAAAAACTAATCGATTAGTTTTAAAAGAAAACTAATCAATTAGTTTTTTTTAAAATATTAATCGATTAGTTTTTTTTAAATTAATCAATTAATTTTTTATATTATACTAATCAATTTACATTTAATATTAATCGATTAGTCTTAAATTAATCGATTAATTTTTTTTAACATTAATCGAGTAATGCCTCGATTTGTTTTAAATCCCTCCTCGATTAGCTTGTGTTTTTTCAAATTAATCGAGGCCCTCCTCGATTAATTCTAAAAAATATAATTAGCTTGAGTTTTTTAAAATTAATCGAGGCCCTCCTCGATTAATTCTAAAAAATATAATTAGCTTGTCTTTTTAAAAATTAATCGAGACCCTCCTCGATTAATTCTAACAAATATAATTATCTTGTGTTTTTTAAAATTAATCGAGGCCCTCCTCGATTAATTCTAAAAAATATAATTATCTTGTGTTTTTTAAAATTAATCGAGGCCCTTCTCGATTAATTCTAAAAAATATAAACTTATCTCTGATTTGGCCTCAATCTACTATTAACATATAAATAACATACAACTAACATATAAATCCATCCTCGATTAATTCTAAAAAATACATCGATTAATTCTAAAATAGCCTCGATTAATTCTAATAGCAACGATTATAGTCTACCATAAGCAAATCATCAATATATTAAAGATTAAAGGGTACGACATGCAAATCTCTCTATGTCACCTATTTTCAAAGTAAATCTAACAACACATGCAATATATAATCAAAATAATAAATATTTGCAAAATAAGTTCAAAAAAAATGGAGTACAAAACGTACCTTTGAAAATTTATGAAAATTTTCGTGCACTATTTTTTTCTCCAGAAAAATCTTTTCTTTCGCCCCCCTTGCTCGAAAAAATTTCTCCAACTTTTGCTCTTCTTGGTCGATTTGTAGTGTAGTGTGAATAAAAACTTGTATTGTAGTGTCAATGAGATTTGTATTATAGTGTGAATGAGCTCCGGATTCTACATCTATTTATTCAAAAATTTCACCTACCTCGTTATAAAATATTAGAATGTATTAAATTCGGTACAACATCCCCTTCTTTTCATTAATTCGGTCCTACCTTCCCCTTCTTTTCATTTAATGAAGCCAACAGTCTTTTCTTTTTATTTATTGAAACTCAGTACCTACCTTACACAAGAAATAAATGCATTCACTAAAAAATCACGATTAATTGTAGGGAACATTGCCTCGATTCTTTTAAATGAAGGTCTCGATAAAATTGCATGATCCACGATTAATAACATTAATCAAGAATAGTTAGATATTAATCGTTCATAGTTAGAAAAGTAATCGTTCCTACTTTTAAAACTTGTTGCTTTTTCCCTTTTGTTATTTGCTATTGTCGATATTTGATTTTAAAAATAATCGATGAAATTTAAATATCTAATCGAGGCAATGTTACAAAAGTAATCGATGATAGTTTTTTCTTAATCTATGCTTATTAAAAATTAATCGAGGAAGCATCGATTAATACATAATTAATCGAGGAAGCATCGATTTAAGAAGAATTGATGTTTAAATCATCAATTCTTCTTAAATCATCATAATCGAGGCTTAACTTATAAAATTAATCGAGGCTATGAATTAATCGAATATTGTAATTTCAATCGAGGCGATTTTCAGTAAATAATCGCAGCTAAAAATTAATTGAGGCTTGCTAAATATAATCGAGGTAGTTAGAATGTTAGGGTTTCATTTTTAAAATTAGGGTTTCGGATGTTAGGTGTATTTAATGTCTGACAAAAGTACAATGGGCCAATAATTGGGTGTGGGGACCAAGTCTAATATAGTACAAATTGCCTAACAAACTACCTATTTTTAAAAGTTGTTGTTTTTTCCTAATTACTATTTACTTTTGTCTACTTTTATCCATTTAGACCAAGTAAAATGTGAAGTGTAGAAATTAAATGAAGTATAAAGAGCAAATTTTATAGTCAAAATAGCAACTCCTTTTTCAAAAATGTAAAAAAATTATGGCATGTTTAATAATACTCTAAAAATCCCATTTTGTGCACATAATTCTATTAAACATGAAGATCTTTAGACTATTCATTAAACATAAATTTTTATTCATTCTCAAGAAAATATACTTATATGCATTTTCTCTTTTATTTAATTAGTTTCTTATCATAAAAGAAAAAATCGAAAATTGAATACGGTATTTATACCTAAGCCGAAAGCCCGTTTAGTTTAATAAGATGAGTGTTGGACATCAGAATTCAGAACTCCTCCGCTTAATTCATATTTGAGAATTGTCGAACCTTCTCTCTCTCAAATTCTCTCGGTAAATTCTCTCTCCTCTCTCTCTCTCTCTCTCTCTCTCTAGTTGCTCGCTCCTACATCCTTGTTTCTGTGTGCAGTTGAAGATTACTTGTTTGTTCATTGTGGTGCCTCAAGTAATAGCTACTTCTGAATAAGATTAGCTTCTTAAATCTTGAAGTAGAGCTTTCCCGCTTGTCCGCAATTCTTCTTTTGCAGTATGTTAGACGAATCTTTATTTGTTTTTTTTTTTTAAACAAGAGTATGCTTTTATTGCTTTGTTTTATTATATTATGATTTGCGAAGTCAAACATAAGGGTTTGAGTTGGAGTTGCATTCCCTATCTGCTTCTGGGCTGCCGAATGTTTGGATTTTGCTTTTCCTTTCAATTCTCAATTGGTGATGTAACCATATTCATCTTGACTAGCGATTTGTTATTCTGTAAATCTTACTCGATGAATTCTTTCCATGTCGTTGTGGCTTGAGCCTGCATACTTGCCCAGTGCCCTAGTTCTCTCGCTAACTATTCTTTATTGGCTGCTATTTTCAGTTTTTGTTTCAGTGAATAATCAAAAGTGTTGCATCTATGGATACCGGAGGCAATTCTTTAGTGTCTGGGCCCGATGGAGTCAAGCGGAAAGTTAGCTATTTCTATGATCCAGAGGTCGGCAATTATTACTACGGGCAAGGTCACCCAATGAAGCCACACAGGATTCGCATGACGCATGCTCTTCTTGCACATTACGGCTTGCTGCAACATATGCATGTTCTCAAGCCCAATCCTGCTAGAGACAAAGATCTCTGCAGATTTCACGCAGATGATTATGTTACTTTCTTGAGGAGCATCACACCAGAAACACAACAGGAGCAGCTCAGGCAGCTGAAGAGATTTAATGTCGGTGAAGACTGTCCCGTGTTTGATGGTCTCTACTCTTTCTGCCAGACTTATGCTGGTGGTTCTGTTGGTGGGGCAGTGAAGTTAAATCATGGACATTGTGATATAGCAGTAAATTGGGCTGGTGGGTTGCATCATGCTAAGAAATGCGAGGCTTCTGGTTTTTGCTATGTGAATGACATAGTGCTGGCTATCTTGGAACTTCTAAAAATGCACGAGGTTGGTTTTCTTTATGTGCCCCCTTTTGCCTTTTATATTTACAGATTTCTTGGATTGCAGGAATCGGGAGCAGCATCTTACAAAAAATCTGTGTTTTTGTGAATCTGCGTTACTTTTACCACACATGTAGCAATGTAACTTAAGGAGGGATCATTTTCCGAAATAATGTTTTTGCAAGCTTAATTAGAAGTAGAATCCTGCCCGTGAAAGAACTTAACAATTAAGAAGTGACTAATTCATTAATACCACAAAATTATATTGAAGTGTTTGATTGGACAGATTGAAGTCCATCTTAAGGTGCTTTATAATATTTTGACTAATGCATGACGTGACTATTTGCTACGCAGAGGTGTTTCAATTGCCAAATTTTCTTCGTTGCTGCATATTTAATTAGACAGAGTTTTTAATACTGCATTCTCTTCATTGATATTCTATTATTTTAAAATTTAATTTAATACATTACCTTTTTGCAGCGTGTGCTGTATGTAGACATTGATATTCACCATGGCGATGGAGTTGAAGAAGCATTTTACACTACAGACAGGGTGATGACAGTTTCTTTTCATAAATTTGGTGATTACTTTCCTGGTACAGGTGATGTACGGGACATTGGATATGGGAAGGGCAAATATTATTCTCTTAATGTTCCCTTGGATGATGGAATTGATGACGAAAGCTATCAGTCTCTATTTAAGCCAATAATGGGAAAGGTTATGGAAATTTTCAAACCTGGTGCTGTAGTTTTACAGTGTGGTGCAGACTCATTGTCTGGAGATCGGTTAGGATGCTTTAATCTGTCCATTAAAGGCCATGCAGAGTGCGTAAAGTTTATGAGATCTTTTAACGTGCCTCTACTCTTGTTGGGTGGAGGTGGTTACACAATACGTAATGTTGCTCGTTGCTGGTGTTATGAGGTAAGACAATATTCTAGTGAACTATCACTTTGAACCAAAACTTAAAGCAGTTTCATTTTTATGCTGTTTCTGTAGACAAATTATCTGGCAACTTGTACGCATTTTACAAAACTCAGTATTACTAGTATTCCAGCTTAGCCCATGTGCAGAAACTAAGTATATAACTGAGATTTGGACATGGTATTAGTAGGATATCAGATGCCAAAATTTAGAGTTAAGTCCATATTTTGAATCACATGAAAAATAAATGTATATTCTGATTATGATTTAAAGCAAAGCTACATATGGGTTGCTCACACATTCTGTGTAGAACATCCCAGATCTCATGTTTCCTATTGTCCCAGCCAGCAGGATCATACTGCCGTTTTAAACTTTGCAAATTGATTCTTTCCCTGAATGTATTTTAAACTCCACTATGGCCTGGATCCATAAATTAAATACAGAATGTAGATTCTTATTTGGATCATGATATGAGGACTATGTGATTTGCTAGATGAGTAAAATAAGCCTATAACACTTTGACACCCCTTAATTGTTCCATCTGCTGAGAGTAAAGTTTGATAAAGTCTACTCTATCACTACAATCTCTTCAAACCCTCTATCTTTGACTGCTTTCTGATTTCTGGTCCACGAAAGTTCCAGACCTAAGTTTTAGCATTGACTGGCCTAGTCCTCTATTTTCTCGTTTTTGGTGAAACAGAAAATTAGATCATTTCTACACAGCAAGATCAACTCTTACTGCTAAGCTAGACATTTATCTGTATCTGCAATTTAGACAATTGGGGCTTGTGTTTTCGAGAAGTAAAATTTTAAAACAATGTATTCAAATTTATGCTGATTGTTGGATGTTCAACTAAGTTTTCAAGTTCTCTTACAACAGTTTCTCCCACTTCTGCTGTTGGACCATCTTGCTATTGAAAGTGTAAACTAACAACTTAGTCATTCCCGATTGTTGGATAAGAGAAGTATTGAATTTTGTTAGTGAATGATAAATTTTGAGTATGTTAAGTGAATACTAATTTTTAATTTGTCAAAACTCGTTTAGCATTATCCCTACCAATGGTTGTCATCTCATACTAGTGCTCAACGAATTTGATTTTACAGACAGGTGTAGCACTTGGTATTGAACTTGATGACAAGATGCCACAACATGAATACTATGAGTATTTTGGTCCAGATTATACTCTGCATGTTGCTCCAAGTAACATGGAAAATAAGAACTCCCGTCATTTATTGGAAGAGATCAGATCAAAGCTTCTTGATAATCTCTCAAGGCTTCAGCATGCACCAAGTGTCCAGTTCCAGGAGCGGCCACCAGATACAGATCTGCCACAGGTTATATTTGCATACAAGGAAAAGTAACCTTGTGGAATTAGAAAAGAGAATATGGAATTATTGACTCACACCTGCTAAGTGTGTCAAGGAATTAAAATTTTCTATTAAATCAGTGATAAAATATTTGTAAATTTTACCTGCATCTATCCTCTGAACAGTTTAATTCAAAGTTATCACCTTTGGAAATCTAGTTTACCAGTTCTTAATATGTTTTATACGCAGATGGAAGAAGATCATGATGGAGAGGATGAAAGATATGACCCTGACTCTGATATGGAACTTGATGAAGAACGGTACATTTTTGTTATTTGCACACTTTTCTTAGAATCTTGATTCTTTCCTCTGAATGCCTTTGAATATTTTTCCTGCACAGGAAGCCTCTACCAAGCAGAGTGAAGAGCGAGTTTCCTGAACCTGAAGCAAAAGACATGGTGCGTAAATAATTCTTTCTCAAAAGTACATTTTGTAGCTTCAAAATCTTATGACTGTAATGATTTTCTTTGTTTAGCACATGAGGTATTTTTACTCAACTTCTGCTTCTTTTGATGTGACATTTTGTATTCACGCTCTCCATGCTTGCTTTGAGATCTCATTAAATTTATTATTAACTTGCTTATTTTTTGAAACATCATTCCTGCTGGTTCTTTTGGCTTTTGTTCTATTCAGGTTAAATAGTGGAGTGAAAATAAAAATATAAGTGAAGCGTAGTTTAGAAACAAGACATTGAGTTTGAATCAAGTTCCCTGGGTCTTCTAACCTCAAATAACTCTCTTAAAACATTTCAGTTTTGTGTTAGACTGATGATTATCTTTGAAAGTCCACCTACAGTATTACTTTGTTAGCTCGCTATTACATCCCGTCTATATTCAACAACTATTGCTGTACTAATTACTATAATAATTTTGGTCTAGGCATAGGTGTCAGGACATTCTGATTTATGGTTTTAGTCCCTTATAATTCCTCAAAGTCAGGCTAAGTCTAGCTATTATACATATAAACTCAGTCTATAGCAGTAGCATCCATCTTCCCAAATCACCAAATGAACAATAGCCAAATGAATCCTAAATTGTGAACTTAGGGAGGATGGTTTTATTCTTGAATTTTAGATAAAAGATGGATATTTTGATTTTCAAAATACTAAATGGATATATACAACTCATTGTGTAAAGGTTGATTGTTGAGATTTCATAATCGATAAAGTATGTTGATCGATGCCATTACTTATCGTGTTGTAGGATGTCGTCAAAGAGGATGAGCCAAATAGGGAAGTGGACCTGAAATGTTCTGAACCCCTTGCCTAAAGGTGTTGCTGTCGACCTCCATCTCGTAAGTAAGTCATTTTGGTGTAGAACATTTGAAATTCATGAAATGCTTCATAGGTAAATCAACAGACCCCCATCAGGGATTCAGACATGAATTTGCATGAGGAAATCTGTAAAAACTAAAATTACATGTAAATTATGCAAATTGCTATGAGCAACAGCAATCCTCTCGGTGATGGAAAATGGTGCAAATGTAAGCCTGGGAGGAGAGTCTTTTGTGGCTGAGGAAAAAAAACATTATGAGATAATGATTATGTTATTACTTTGCTTCTTTACTTCCAACTTCCAAAATTAACTTTGGAAATAATAGAGTACAAATTACTAAGGAAAAACGAGGATAGTGTCGTGATGTCCATGATTCAAGTTTTTTTTAGTGGACATGATTCAAATTATCTTTTTTTAGTGGGCATGATTAAAGATTTTGATTATGTATAGATAGAAATAGGGAAGTATGCTTGAAAGAATGCACGAGCTTCACAAATTGCATCAGCCCAAGGAGATAAATTGTGGATGGTTTTTTTGTCGAGGATTGATATTTGAAAGAATTGTATAATAGTGAAAATTAATGTTTGTTTTATGAAATTGACGTATAATTTATTTTTACTGTAATTGAATCGTGTCTGAAAAGTAAGATGTAAATTTAAGAATATACTATCAAATTATTTAAACATATCCTAAAATTTGGAGTTGTGAAACATATTTTGAAGTTCGCAAAGAAAAAAAGAAAAAAGCTTTAAGATTTCTAAGATTACTTAGCTTGACATTCGCTTTTTTTTTCTATTTTAATGACTAAATCTTAGTGATTTTGCATGCGGACATTTAAAGAAATCTAGTTCATTTTCCACTCTTAAATTCAACCACCGAAACCACAACACAAAATTCTACCATCGTTATGCATTGCAAAGCCTGCTTCTTATAGAGTTAAATTCTATAGCATTGAGCAAATCCCATTCTTCTCTTTCCCTACTTCCCAAGTTTTATGCTCCGATAGCGACCGGCGTCGAGCTTCGAATTCAAACCCATGTTCAGTCTGTACATGCTCTTCCACAGCAAAACCCTACCCGCAAATCACTGGCTTAATGGAGCAAGCCCTTTTTTTATCTTTTCCTTTTTTCTCTCCTTTCCAAATTCCAATCATCAAATTGACAAAATTGACAAGCATCTTTTCTTAATGAATTACAAGTAATTGACAATGCTATATAGCCTATAGAGAGAGTTATCATTACAAAGATGACAGTGAGTAACTGTTGACGCATGTAAAAGTACTATTAATGAAACACGCAAAAAAAAAAGGAAAAAAAAGACAAGTAGAACAAACAGCAAAGAGGTATTTCCGACCTGCCGGATTCGAACCGACAACCGAAGGATCAGGCGACATCAGGAGGTATATCCTGGTGCAGCTATCCCCTTTACTCTTCCATTTGAGCTAAGGTCGGTCAAAAAACATCCGAAGTCACAATTTCCATTTATGGCAACGGCAATTGCACAAACGATATCATATCTTCTAACATTCTAGTGCCAAATTTGTAGTGTAGTGTCTACATTTTAGTGATTTCTACAAATTGATCCCTCAAGTGCTTCAACTTTATACTGGAATCTCAAAATTATGATGGTGGTATTACGCTCTTTCGATCCCCAATTCCCCCTTCCCCAACTAAAAAAATGACAATCTGTCGAAAAGACTTGATGTATCATAAATTGAACTTCTCCATTTTCTAGTTTTGTTGCCTCTTTTCTACTAGATCAAATTTATTGAATGTGATGTGTAATTTACCCAACTGAACTTTTATTTCTTAAACGAACTGGGCATAGTACGTATTATGTTGATCAATCACAAAAACGCAGTATGTATTTATTTACCCATTAAGTATAATGTAATCAAGTATAAAGCATTATATTCAATAGAACTCCCTGTGAATTAAATGATAATATGAAAACATGAAAATATAGAACTACAAATATGTGTTTTTGTATAATTGTCGATGAAAACAGGCTACAAGATTTGAATTTATACTTAACTACGCTCAAATTTAATGAATGAATGAACACAAGCAATCATAAAAATAAGCACACGTTAAAAAAATATGTACATACATGAGCATGCAAAGGTATACATACAGTCACATTTTTACACATCTATATATCTGTATGCATGCACACACTTTTACAACTTAATTTTTCAGTTAAAAATTTACTGCCTACCACTATGCCATATGTCAACTTCTAGTTACAAAGTTGCTATTATAACCCAACTTCTTGTCGTGATTCTATATTTCAAAATTATAATAAATTTAACACTATCTATACTATATACATATATTTTTGGTGACATTATAAACTAGTATATCAATGTAAGTCTATTTGTTTTTAGGGTTATGTTGTAATTTCAAATGGCTACAATATTATACAAAAAAATATATATTATTACTACGATATATTTTTATATATCTATTAAAAATTTTCTTTTAAATATTTTCCATTATTAAATGCATTGAATGTTTGGGCATTGAAATTTCCAAGCTTATTTCACTAAGCACTTGTACATATATTGAATTTTATACAGAAGGGCCTTAGTAAAATAAAATTGAAAGTGAAAGTTCATGAAATTAGCAAAGCACAACAAATTTTATGAGGATTTAATGAAATAAGCTTCGAATTTCTAGGGCCAAGTGCAAATATAGTACCTTGATGTTTGATCCATATAGATAAAATGATAATATGAAATTACATAATGAAAGCAATGAACAAAAATAGATGTACACCACATGACGAAGATCACAACTCAAGATTTCAAAAAAGATTTGAGTGAAATTTAGTGGTCCTTGACAAATCATTGCAATGCAAGTTTTTAACTTCACCAAATTATACTGCACGTAGATTAGTTGTCTTTATCATATGATATTGTATAAAAATGTGATCAAAACACTTCTAAAATTCACTCTCTCGCGGATAAAAGTAGCACTGGCGTGAGCCACAATATGGCTTCTTAAAAGAGCATTCGATTCGTTGGATGATATAACCAACAAACAGTCTCTTTCTTTCTGCCTCACCGCAAGCAAACAACGACGACTCGTCGACACTAGGTCACTCCAGTGTTATGAGGGTAACCAACTAGTTAATCTGCGTTAGTGAGTTCTCTTGGAGTTTCCTAATGGCCCTTTTCGGAAGGCGGTTGATCATACACTATTACTTGACCTCTATCTATATATTAACGCATTCATTTGGAAATTAAAATGGTTGGCTAATGTTAATGTTAGTAGATGAATAAGTAGAAGAGACATACCAGTATGTCTTGACAAACAATCCCTTACGCGTTTGGCATGTATACAGACTACTTCCTTCTCCCTGCGCAGTATGAAACCGAAAAAAGAAAAGGAAGAGTAATTGGGATTTGCACTCTTCATCAAACTTTCACAATTCTTTAAATTCATTCATCAACCAAATGGCTGTGTAAATTTAGCCCCCCTAGGATCAACATTTGCAACGAAAATTATATTCGAAAATTACCAAATGTAAATGTGCCAATTTATCAGGAAATTGGGCTTTGGATATCAGTTTCTTCAGCTGTAACCCCAAGGATGAAAATGTGGCCGGATTCATGCAAATTATCAACTAAAAACCCACAAGCACAAAAAATGATCTTATAATTCCTGTGACAAATGTAAGGCTGAATAAATTGATAAATATCATGGAACATATTGATTGATATATTTCAGACTGCCATTTCATTTTCAACATCTCTTTATTAGAACTTGGAATTAAGAAAACCGTAACTATGTATCAAAACGGACCATATATGGCAGAATGTTCTTTTACCACTATGAAATAATGAATTTTATATAAGTTATAAAAAAAATTTGAAAATTTATCAGTATGTTTGTACACGGCATTGTATCCCAAAACTGTTCCACAAAGAAATCACAAAAACAACTAATTTTCAGTTCTTAAAGAGGAGAAACTCATCTGCAAGATATCTACAAGAATATGCACATGGGTTGAGTTGGCAAATGTCATCATTTTTTACTACCGACATGAAATGGAGATCCTTCAATGCCATGAACACAAGCAACCGCTGCTGAAGCAGTTCATGACCTGAAAAGAACATACAAGGGAAATCAACAATTTAAATCCATGGAAGATATAGTCTTATGAAACTAATAGTCTTATGAAATGTGGAAAACTACAAAACTATGAGACACACACACACACAGGTATTCTGTCATTCGGTTAAACAACCATTCATTATCTCCTGTAAAAGTGAAATGGAAGAGTCCCAAAACACCCTTTACGCAGAAAGAGGGGAAAAAGGTGAATTCAAGAGCCTTTTCCTTCATCAGCATACATATAATGGCATGAGATACATGCTACCATAGTGGGCCATGCCAAATCATCCTTTTACTTAGTACCACACAAGCTTTAAGAGACTCCATCAATTAGACTAAGAAATTAATGTTTGGTGGTAATGTGACAGGCTATGAGATAAATCTACTCCTGTTTAGGACAAATTTCTGATGCAGAATTTCAAGAATTAGACTGAAGGCCATGCTGCTTATGATGAATTTAAAATCTTAGAAAAGTTTGGTATTTAAGCTACATGGCAGTAATTTTAGAAAAGCATGGTTTAGAAGGAAGCAAGGTATTTATGCCACAGGAGACATAAGAAGCAATCCTGATGCCATTGTGGTGCTAAATCCCAAAATGGAAAAACTCAGTGCCACACACCCCAGTTGAGGATAATTTTTAATCTTAAATTCCATCGTATACATTTCCAACAGATTCCATCATGGTTGTTACTACAAGCAATCACAGTATACCTTGCTAGCACAACTTTTACATGAATAATCACAGTTAAGCACATTGTTTTATTAACATTACTATACGTGCTTGTTTTCTAGGTAGGTTGGTATTAATGATTAATATCTTTTTAATTGATGTGTTCTCATGCAAAATGCACCGCACTTATCATGTTCAGCTCGGTTGACTGATTTCGTTTCATATCCCATTCATTGGAAATATATTCGTTGTTAGCTAGCTTATGCAAGGTCCAAATTCTAATCTCCAATCTCTTTCTTCTAAAAGTATCATTCTGGATAAATTGCAGAGAAGAACAATCTCATGTTACTTACTAAATAATTCAAGAATACTGCAAGAATAACGGCCTAAATCCATTTTTTTTAATATTACACCCCTGCATAATAAAAATACAAGCTTAATTGAAAATAATTGTAGAGGTCCAAAACAAGCTCCAAAAAGAAGTTAGTTAAGTAAAAAACGTCAATTTGATAAATGTTGCAGAGTATCAAATTGGCTTAAATTCAAAAGGAAATTTCAACTATAAGGATAGTAACAAGGTGAAGCTAGTGAATTAATTGCATAATACAACAGGATCCAAAAGTCACAATGGAAATTAAGTTAAGATACATAAAAAGTTCCAACAAAAGAAGAAAAATGTATGAACCTAAAAGTAAAAGAATTACTTAGTCCTGGAGGTTGTTACAGCAATGCACCAAAAAGATAGAGATGAAGAAATACGGTAGATAGCTCCTCAAGTTATGTTCAAATTTTATAAGGAAAGGTTTTATTTGTCAAGTAGTTGGATGATTTATCTACATTAAAGCTGTAACTAGCAAGTGTAGTTCAGCTAGAGTGCATGCTGCACAATTTACAATGCATTATGCATGTACCTGACCAAGTTGAACGACAGAAATACAAGGTGGTCTATGGATCTATGATGCCCTCATCACATGCAGAAAATGTGCCCTCAAAGGGAAGAGGGTAAAGATGTTGAACTCTAATTTCGGTTCATTCTAACCACAACGAATAAGGGCATGGAGCTAGCAAATTGAAAATGGATATAGAGAAACAAAATTACCAGGGAATTTTCCAGGGGCAAATGACTCCTCTAGTTACAGTTGTGATGGCCTGGGTTCAGTAGGCTATCAAAACCAGTCATAAGGTAAAGATAAACTTGAAGTACCAAATATATTCTAGTCGTTGATGAATACTAGACCATACCAGCATAATTTCCCTCCAGCATCAATTCAGTGAGCCACGGCACCTACAAGAGAGTTCATTAGCAGGTCATTTTAGCACAGATGCCATTGTATCACAGAAAACAGAGCACATATTACAATTTACAAGTACTTCATTAAGTGAGAAGAGCATGCCTTTCAAGAAGCCAGCAGCAAACATGGAGCAATTATTTAGAAGACAATATGATGGATTGAGCAATCCTTAGAATGCAAATCTTGAATCACATTATTTGCTAAAACCAAAATATGTCATTGTTTTGGATATCAGCTAATCAAAACATTCATACAAATAATCAAACCTTATCAATAAGGATGTCTGGTCAACAGAGAAGCAAATATACTATAACACAAGCAATTTACTATTCAATATTGTTTTGCTAAGAATAACACAATGTTTTGTTCATATGCAATAAGTGCATATAAATTTCTAATTATCTCTAGGTTCATCCCACTTTTGTTAAGGTATAAATTTTCATGTTAAATTCATATTTAATTGGCCGTGCACCATATGCTTAAGTATTTCCATCTCTTCATTCTCTACTTTAACAATGAAGTGATTTTTTCTTTTGATATACAACAATGTGGTTTATAAAATAAAAATCTGTGCATCGTAGGGGAGAAATACTAGTCACTATAATTTAGCTTACCTCTTAGAACCACAGTTGCAAGGTATTTTCTTCTCCTCCAATGGGAACTTGTAATTGTATGAAAGTTCTTCACCAGCAGAAATATGACGCTTTGCATATATGAAGATCTTTTTCTGCCCCTCAACACTTATGACCTTTGTATAGCAATTAGGCTGAAATCAACAAAACAACAGTGTGGTCTCATTTAGGGTGACTGCATAGCACAAATGCCTCCATGCAACATATTTATGACCCTTTTGCAATAGTTACCTCACAAGAATGATTTATAAATCTAGCAAACCCTCCACGCTTGGTGGCATCCACCTGCAAGGAAATGCATCTAGTGATGTTGTTCTCTGTGAATTATGATCTTACCATACTGAGAGACAAAACATGTCATATAAATCTTCTTAAGACATCTTGTATGTAGACCTTAAGACTGAGCAATTAACCGATACAGATAAAGAGAAAAAACTTGTAAATCAATTGAACAAGGTAGATAGTCCTAACCAATTAATTGACCAGAAGAGGAAATGATCAGACATAAAACTGAAGGGGCATAACTGGTTTAAGATAAGAAAAATGCAAAATTCAGAAACCAATGAAGTAAATTGAGCTGCAAGAATAGAAGGTTACAAAAGAGAATGAGGTGTGTAGTTAAAAAATATACAATAAAGAATGAAGCGTGTAACCAAAAAAATAAAATTATTGCATATTCAATTATATGTTTATCAGAATTAAGGTTGTCCAGTTAAGCAAATTCAAATATCATCTGTAACTTACCACATAACCGTCGTCCAATCTGAAAAGATAACTGCTACCAATTCCCATCTTTTCATATTGGCGCTCGCGTATGTCAGATATCTAAAGAGTTAATAAAAGTTTTACATTAATAAAAACAAAGAATAGACTTGAACAGAAATGACCATTACATAATACACAGACATTTATTTTTTTTCCATATTCTCATGCAGCCATAGTGCACTTTTCACGTCCCAAAGGTTTGGACTTTCGTTGACCATTATTCAGAGTAGCAAGTGTTCTCGTCAAGTTCTCCTCTCTGGTGAAATTGCTTCAAAGAAAAGCTACTTTCTAGATATGAATTCAAGCAAGGTCTGTCTTAAAGTTTCTACACATATCCATAAATGAAGTCCCTCTATCCTAGTAGCAAGTGTTCTCGTCAAGGTTCTCTTCTCTGGTGAAAATGCTTCAAAGAAAAGCTACTTTCTAGATATGAATTCAAGCAAGATCTGTCTTAAAGTTTCTACACATATGACATATCCATAAATGAAGTCCCTTTATCCTAGTAGAAGTATGTTCATAAATTTACAGTAGCTTAAAGGAGGAAAAATCTTCAGCATCCAAGTTAACACAGCCCTTCTAATATACGTAACAAAAGAGAAAGTAGCTGCTTACACTAGAGCGAATAAGTTCTCCAACATATTCAATGACAAAGTCCTCTGCCTCAATTGGCTCCAGTGCAACGAGACCCCAATCATGTATCTTGCTTCGTTGGAAACATAACCGTTTCTTCCTCGCCTGGGCAAAGGAAAATTGTTAATCATTGATCATACAAGGGCTCAGGAAATTATGAAGATTCATCCTTCAATTACCTTTAACTGTGTTGCTTTAAGAAGATCAGCACCTTCTGCAGCAGCAAGAAGGTTACGCAACTTGACCCTGTTTGTTCTTGCAGAAAGTCCCTTCACACTGGATGAATGATTTCCACTACATTCAGAATTAATATGGAGAGAACGAATATGAGTTCCCCTTACACGAGCCCTTTCAGCTGGACTAGCATCAGAAGCCCATTTACGCCATTCCCACCCATTTATGGACGACCGCGCACAACCATCAGACTGCGGACAAGGTCTCACAGTCCTAGACTGACTTTTCTTGCTCTTGTGCTTATCAACACGTTTAGGCACTGGTGGTTTCGGAGTGCTATTTGCTAGTTTCTGGACTTTACCAGATCGAGAATGCTGTGCATCATCATTCAGCTGCTTTCTTTTAAGTTTTGAGATGTTATTTGCTGCATGAAAGAACAGAAATCAGATGACTTATAACATGCTCATCTTAGTAATGGAGTATTGCTCAACAAATTGATTTTGATTTCATAAATATGAAGCTCAATGAAAATAAAGAAATAAAGAGAATGAGATATATGATACCAACATTTTGGTATTTTTGTGGCACTTGTAATCTGCTGGAGATTATATTGGTCCTCAGTGGAAACGAAAGGAGTCTGTGTCTTATTGCCTGAATCATCTTCAAACAAATTATTTTGTTAGCATTCATGAAGAAATCAGTAAAACCTTTAGCATCAGCTCAAAGACTAGGAATTGAAGATAGTAGAGTACCTTGAAGAGGAGAAATAACTTTATCTAATGTCTGACTGCGAATATGACGGGCTGATCCCTTTACCCGGCGTATACTAACATTAGTGTCAGGTTCTGGAACCTTTTTCTCTAAATTAGGAATTGTAGGATCAACTTGGGCAGCCTGATCTAAATTTTTACAGGTATGACTTCTCCTTGACCTTTTGTGTGCTAGTTTTGGACATTCATCTTCTCCCATCATCAGAGACTCGAAAAATGGGCAGGACCTTTTACGACCCAACTTAGTCCTCCGAGAATATACATATTTTCCTGTTAGTAAAGTCGCTTCAGAGGATATCTCTGGAACATAAGGTTTTTCTTTATCAATGCAATCTGCAGATCCCTGATAAAGCAAAATAAGTACATTAAGCAAACAGATCTACATTATTCAATTAACTTTGGAAATTCAATAATCTGGAACCGTGGAACTTACATTATTGCCTAATTCATATCTCCTTCGAGAACATGCCATTTCTATAGCTTTTTCAAGGTCATTATCTGAATATAAAGGTCTTAATGTTCTGATTACAGAGTCATAAATTCTCAACCGGCTTATCATCAATGCTACCTGCAAAGAGGTTTTCCACGCATGCCCATCTAATTTAGATGAATTTACTTGGTGAATTGGTGATAAAGCACAGTGTTCAGTCAATTCCTCAGATTGAGGTGGCCGCAATTCATCACTAACTGCTACATCGCCATCATATAGATGCACGGGGAGATTCTGAAATTCTCCCCTGGAGAAATCTAGTGAAACATTTAGTATTGTATTTTCCTCACATAGACATGGGCACAGTTCATCTACTTCAACACTAGTTGGATCATCTAAATGCATGCGCAGTTTCTGAAATGCAGCCTTGGGTATATTTTCCTGAGAAACTTCATGACGGGCAATATCACTTTGATGCAGTGGATGTTTTTCACTTTGCTCTGGACATAAGTGATCATCTGACAGTATAGGCGCCAGATCATAAAGAGCTTTATGAGAACCACATTCACTTGTATGGTTGGGCAGATGAGACGAGCAGACTTTGACCTGGCAGATTTGGTATCAAATTAATATTTGATGGCATACTTATCAAGAAAACACAAAGCACTACCAGATTGTGTACTTCTAGGGAAGACACACACACACACATATATACATATACATACATATATATATATATATAATTACCTCATTAATATGATTACTCTGCGGAATATCAACATCCTTTACTTCCTCATCCACAAGTTTTTCAATGTAATGTACTAATGACAGCTTTGCAGAAGAATGAAGATCATGCAGTACATATTCCAGGATGGCTCCCATTTCATCATTAGAAGTATCATGGCTCGGCATATTTTCTTTAGAAGATCCTTCTCTTTCAGAAAGTGGAGAAACTGATGGTGACTTAGATTCTACATCTACTGAAATTCTTTCTGGTTCGAAACCTGGAGGGCAATCTACCTCAGAGCTAGAGGAGTCTTGTTTGTGTACTAGCTGTCAGAAAATCAAATCAAATTTCAGAACAATAGACACCTATACTTAAAACCAAAAGATACAACAAATATCAATACATACCGAGCCAGCTGGTAGCTTTTCAATCTGCCGAGAAAATGAGTTGTATTGAATGCTTTGTTCAACAACACGACTAGTAGAGTGCCAGAGTTTCATCTTTCTCCAAGCAGATGAATAGTCAGCTACAGGATCATAAAAGATGGCATTCCACATGACTTGCAAGCAAGAATAAAATATTGTCCTGCTAACAACATTATATGCAGCACAAAAGTTCTCGAAACTTCCAATTGATTTCATGCTAGGACGTGATCTCATGTTCACGATCTCACCACCACATCTTTCAACATCAACAGTATGCTCTACTTCTACTTCATCTCTAATAGCGGCATAGTCCTTCTCGTCTGTTTTTTTAGGCTGCCATTCATTTTTATTTGAGGTCCGTGTACATACCACTTTTCCATGTGAAGGAAAGGATTTTGCAGACTCAATGACTGGTATGATCTTAGGATTCTTCTGAGTTCTCTTTGTGGCAAGAGAATCAGAAATTATGAAGCTAACTATCTCATCAAGTAAAACTTTACGGGCTGTTTTCATAATTCCAGAGTGAAGCTGTGAACAAACGTCTTCAGAAATCTCAGATATCAAGTTTAGTGTTAAGCCAGTGCCTGCATCATTGGCATTATGTGCAGTGACAGCTCCAATTTTAGCTTTTGTCCATGTGTCCAATAGTGTTACCAAATTCGAGGGTTTATACTTATTTTCAACATGATACACCTGCAAAAGTGTTCCAGGAAAGCAACAAGAGATGGCTTAACAACTAAAATAACTCGTAGAAAAGGCAAAGCATCAGACAACCATGTAACGATATCTATATTACCCCTCTATCCAGTATATATTGGCTGCTTTCCTTTTCCGGATGCAATGTGTGTGTGTATATATATATATATGGTCTTGTTTCCATATTTAATATTATTTCTTCCATCCTTAGTTAACACAGCATTATCGTAACCAATTTATCCCATTTATTGGAAATATAAACCTTTTTTTTTTTGAAGAAAATTGGAAATGTAAACTTTAAACAAGGACAAAAAAAAAATTTCTAATACTCTTAACTAGGTGGAAAAACTCAACAAGCCTATATTATTGTATAGAGGGAGTATTTTGTAAAACTTCGATTGAAAGATCAATTTTAGAACTGCATGTGCCAGAAGTACATTTACGAACTTCACAACAAATAAGTGGGAACAAGGTCCACAAGAAACACGTACATTAAACCACTTCTAAGAACCTTTTTTTATAACTAAGCAGTAGCCTGGAAGTTAATCAACAAAATCACAAATTTAGACAGAAATGAGTTCTTCATTCATTCTCCTTCAGTTTCCTTCTTCAAATCCCCCCGCCCCAATGAAGAAGATCCTAAATGGTGTGCTTCATCAGTCTTCCTTCCAAAAATGGAATGACATATAGTAGCTGGGCAACAAAGATACAGACAGTAGCAATCTCCATAGTTCAGTCATATGTTATAACTTCAAAAATTAATTAGCAATGAACAAACTATGATAGACGTGTGAAACAGTAAAACAAATAGGGAAATTCTTTCTCGTTGCGTGAAACAGTATCTATCTATCTCTCCCACACATCCACATACATCCATACAAGTACGCACATATATACACATATGAATACAACAAAGTCGTTAATCTCAAAAGGTGATATGATCAATTCATCTCAGTCAAATGACAAATTAACAAGTGAACTACATATGAAGATAGTAGTTAGTCACCATCAAGGTATTACGGATATATCCATAGTGACACCATGAGTGAAGCTCAGTAAGAGAATGCGGCCCCTGCTTTCTACCTTCTTCATCCTCAAACAGCCAACAAGATTCATCTCCTGTCTGTCAGCACAAGCAAACGTGTTAAAATTACAAACCTAACAGTTAAAAACGCAATTCTTGATCTCCTTGGTACACATACCAGAGAAAAGCTTTCATCTATACAGCTGTTTTCAGGGATGGAGCCATGGGCATCATTTGTAGACTCCTTCAAATTTAAGTAAGCAAAACCAGTCGCAACATGGTCGGGGAATTGGTTAAAGTGGTTGAGGGGCACGGCATTGAGGAGATTCCCATTGAGAATCGGGTAGACGGGGAGCTCCGCTGGCAAGAAACCAGTATGTAAACCCTCGTACAACTGTTGCTGGATATAAGGGCCACACATCTGACCGCTTTGATTCACATACATCCAGCCGCTCACAAACGCGCCGGCGGCATCGCTAATTCGCGGCAATTGAGCGTCATCACCATTCGATTTCAACTCGCTGCTCATCATGCCCCTAGTTTAAGATGGATGATAATCTGGAATGACTAAAAAACTGCGATTTGTGGACTTTTTTTTCATCATCCAACCACCAGAGGCTACACCTCTTCTCCTACCTCCGTCTTCACAAAAAGTTAGCTTTTATCAATAAATCACCAAAAACTTCAACGCGTCTTCTGATTCATCAAGCAATAAGACATACAGAGACTTAGAAATCAACGAAATCATTACTAATTTCAATCGAGTAGCTGTCCGTTTATTGATTTTCGTTTGAAATCGGTAATTCTTAATTAGATTGTTTGAATAACCTTTTCCAATCTGAAGATGTCGAAAAGGTTCGAGAGGAGGGAGAGTAGAAATCTTACCTCTGAAAGTAGATGTCTAACAAAGCTCAATTGAGAGAGAGAGAGAGTTTCTGAATACATACATAGATTTAAGAGAAACCAATAAGAAATTTAGCCGTATATCAACACAGCGGCACCTTGGCCTATGGCTACACATCCCTAAATTTTATTTTAATGCAAACCATATCTTGCAATTAATCCCATTATTACTTACTAATTACTACTAATTATCTTTTGTTGAAGATTGATACACGTTTATTTGGTTGGAAGTCTATAGTCTATTTTTGAATGAATGTATCGATAATCCTAAAGGAACCTCAACCGAATTTCTCTAACTTATTTTGTCAAAAATATTTAATAAGTTATTAAAAATATAAGACTACCTGCGCGCAGATGTTGACTCTTCAGGAGTTAGGGTTATGGGGTTGGGATCATCATCCATAACTCGGAGGGCGAACCAATCATTTCTCAATGCCAAAAAGTGAAGAGTTGTGTTGATCCTGATATTGCGGAAGGGTTGGCTTGCCATGAAGGATTTATTAATGACCAAGGAAATCGGAAGTTGAAAGTTGATAATGGAGACGATTGCAAGTCGATTCATTTATCCCTCACAGATGAGCAAGAAGATATATCCTAAAGTGGAGTGGCGTGCAAATCAATTAAGTTAAAAGCTCTCCAAATTGAGCTAATAATTTACAGCTGGATTCAGCGAGAAGCGAATAAAGTTGCTCACTCTCTAGCCAAATTAGCTATCAGTAATCAGTTTTTTTCCACTTATTCTGATGTTTTCCCGATTTCTTTATTTCTTATTGTACCGACTCCTAAACCCTTTTTTTAGATTTCAATGGAAGTTTCTTTCACTAAAAAAAACAAAAAACATGAAACTATCTTTTATCCATGAACCTAATGGGTGTCATAGGAAAACACAAAACTTTTTTTAATATTTTTTTAATGAATCCGGTCACAACTGAAACAACCTCAAATAAAAAAGCATCCAATTATAACTTGCCACTTGGCAGTTTTTTATTTGATGATAAAAAAATTTATAGATAAAACTTATATGGATAATATTGTAGATAATATCCATTAAAAAAATTAAATTAAAATTTGTATTTTTTAATTCTCTATAAATAGAGACCAATATAAACAATATTTGAAAAACAATCAAATTCTATCTTTCTACACATATTTCTCTTTTTCCAGTCGTTTGGGGAAATTATGAATCCAAATAATTGCAAATTTTATAAGTGTGTGGTAAATTTTGTCATTTTTTAAATTGTAAATTTAAAATATCAAACCATTTTTATATATTTCTTACACTTTTTAAATATATAAATAAAATAAAATTGATTATAGATGGTACGCAATTAATAAATAATGAGAAAATAAATTTTATTTTAAGTTGAGTTGGTGTCATTAATAAATAGAGGAGAAATTATAAACACAGCCCCTGTTTTTCTCTTCACAGTCCCCACTAATAAAAAAATATAAATATTAATATAATAAGTCATTTTTACCCCTATAACCTCCAATACTTAAAAACCTAACGCACCCCCCCTAAATATCATAGTCTCCGCTTGTGTTTTATAATTAACTTTTAATTATCATAGCCCCCGTTCCATAAATAAAAATAAAATAAAGAGAGAACATGCGACAGACACAGTCTCGATTATCATAGCCTCTCTTCATAAACACAAAGTTTAATTCATTTCAAAGTCTGTCACTCTCTCCATTTTCGTTAGTATATTTCTCTTGAAATATTTGTTGCCAATATCATTAACTATGCCTCTGTACAAGTTTTCCATTCTCTTAATAACAGATTTACTCACGAAAAAACACTAGTAGGATGATTAAGAAACTAGAGAGCATATAAAAATATGAATTGATAATTATAATTCTAGCAGCAAACGTAAATATATTGTACATAATGATTTTCTTAGCTAGTTTTAACATAACTTAATAATAAATATAAAACTAAATATTTCTAATCACGATCGGTCTCTTCTGTTCTCTTCATCTCTTTATTAGGCTGGATTTATATCAATTGATAAAACAAAAAGCTCTCAGCTTTGGAATGATGAGGACATCAGATAGTAAAAGCTTTCAATATACTTAATGCCTGCTCCAAGGAAAAAAATATTTATTACATGAAACAATCAAAACAAACATATATGTTACTCACAAAAGGAGCTTACCTCCTCTTGTCTAATGTACCATATGGTTTTTTTACGACAGTGAATTTTTCAATATACTTAATGTATGCACCGATAAAAAATCAGTCTTTATTACATGAAACACAGCAAAACAAACATCTATGTTACACAAAAGTGGGGTTTACCTCTTCCTATTCAATGCGACACTTTGTTTTTCTCAGATTCGACAAAGGAACTCTTAAACCGTTAGAATCTAAATGTTTGATACTATTAGCATAACAAACCACAACCCCCACTTCGTAGTGTCGATCTCGTGGATCAAAATGAGCATCAATAATTCAACATCGAGGCTAAGAAAACCAATCTTTAGAGACTTTCAATTTTTTCCACATCAAATGAATCAAACGACGTTGCTTTGATATTTGTGGATATTCATAACATGTCAATATCATTATAACTATATTAGTGGAATTAGTTGGACTACTTGAATAAATCAACAAAATCCAATTTGAAAGTATCTGCTTGTCGAAAGTTAGTATTTTTTATTTTTTTCAATATAACTCAAGACTACATGATTTGCATTTCAAGTAACTCATCTCAACTACGGGTAAAGTTAAGATCAAAATTATGAGGATCATTATGCTAACAAAACTAAATTATTAGCTCTTTGTAGAATTTGTATTCATTCATAGTTATAAGATATAAAGTAAAAATGATAAGATAAGTAGAAGCAAATTTGTCTTCTCCCTTCTCGATATATTGCTGCATTTAACACATCTATCATCACCATGATTTTGTACCAAATAATACTAACTGTAATTTACAAAGCAAACTCCTAGAATCTTAAACTAGCAACGCAGTTACTTCCGAGTTAATGCAATTTTCATGTGGACTATATAATTACTCAATCAATCCAAAATAATGCAATATCCTAAAACTTTTATCATCGTCCATGGTAGACTCATAAATTCAACATCATTTCACAAAAAAAAGAGTAATACACACACACACACAAACAAACAAACTTATTATCGTAAATAATTAATGTGTTTGAGAAAAATATCAAATTGATTTATTTGTACATAGTAAAGAAACGAGAAAACATATGCACCAATACTTACCATTGTAAACAACTTTGGCGCCTCAGAAGCGATGCAAAATAGATTTATTGTGGCATAATATACAACAAAAATATGTTTATGAACGGAGGCTATGATAATCGAGACTGTGTCAATCGTTATCTCTCTATTTTATTTTCAATCATGGAACAGGGGTTATGATAATTAAATATTAATTATAAAATACGAGTGGGGGCTATGATATTTAGCGGGTTGTGTTAGGTTTGTAAGTATTGGGGATTATGGGGGTAACGTGACTTATTATATTAATATTTCTTTTATTTTTATTAGTGAGAGTTGTGGAGAGAAAAACGGGGGTTGTGTTTAGAATTTCCCTAAATAGAGATGTCAAAACAAACTAGGCCTGCCGACCGATCCATTCCCACCTTTTTTTTAAGCGGGCGGGGTTATCATTTCTAGGCCCGCTGATATGGTAGGCTGAGCGCGTAAGCCCGTGCATTTTTTATACATCTACCTCTCATTCACTTGTCTCTCTCATATATCCTCTCTCTCTCATCTCTCTCGCCATTACCCGTTTTCTCCATAATCCAGCGTACCGACATACCACATGTCGTCGTTGACTCCATTGAACCAACACACGGGTGCAGCGGCTCTTCATCGACATTGGTTCACGCAACGGCAATAACTCTTCATCGACGTTAGCTCTAGCGAACCAACACGTAGCAGCTCGTAGTGGCTCAAAGAAAACTCATTGGTCATGATTGATGTACTCCACTCCCACCTCAATTTAAAAGCAAGTGAACGAATACAAGATTGTAAATCAGTGAAAGACTCATTTTGTTTTTATTTTTTTAGAAAACAATCAAGGACTCAAAATTGATTCTATATTTTTTATAACTTTTTACCTCCAATGCAATGCAATCTAAAATTTATCTATCTTATTTTGTTGAACTAAGTTTGATCTATTTTAATTTTGGTTGCTTATTTCTTTTATCCAATTATGTGAGTTTATTCTATTGGTAATCCAATTGAGTTTGAAACACCTAAATTAAAACTTTTAGTTAAAAAAAATGGACCGAAATAAATAAAGAAAAAAACAGTAAGGGCCTGTTTGGTATCCATATACCAGTATATCAGATATCAAATATGGGTATGGGTGTCAGATATCAGGTATGGGTATCAGATTGATATCTGATATCTGTGTTTGTAATGAACTTTTCTGATATGAGATATCAAATCCTGATTTTTAAAAAATAAAGTTAATTTTTAATTGAAACGTAATAATACTGTGTAGAACAATATCTACACAAAATGCATAAAATTCACTGAACCAACCGATAATCATTCTTAATTCAGACACATTTCTCATGGAACTTTATATTATCTGTTCGTTCCTTCTGAACTAATATAGCAATGACCTGAAATTCCAGAATCATTTCTGAGGGACTGATGGTTTATGTCTCTATCTCCAACGTGAAGGCGCTCAGAACCAACATAATATATAATCCTCAAAACCACAACACTATAGCCATACCACATTATACCCATAAGCAAAAAAGAAAAAAAAAGAAAAAAAAAAGACTGAAATGCTGAACTAATTATTGCAATAACAATATCAACAGAGAAAGCATACAATTTCACTGAAACAATCGATTTTCATTCTCAATTCAGACTCCATTTCTCACGAAACTTTCCACTCTCTGGTCATTTCATTCTAACACAATTCATATTCATGTATTAAATAATATAACAAAATTCAACCATCTCTAACTTGTCTTAATAAAAATGTTCGATTTATACCAAGAGACTTTCAGCTGCATTGATCAAAACATGCATAAGCGTCGAAAAACAAAGCCCTAGATAGAGACAGAACGGAAGTACATATATAAAGGAGAGGGCAGGGGCCATTTTTGTTTTGGAGAATGATGGGAGATGTTCGGCCGAAAAAATCAATCACTTTTGTCTTGTACACAATCTTCTCCGGCTTGGCCTCCGCCTCCTGCTGTAGCGGTGTTTACGGAGCTCGAAGGCGGCTATGATGAAGAAGAATAATCCATCTGGAAATGCTTCTGAATCTTGAAGAGGTCAAACTCTTAAGTTTTCTTGTTTGGGAAATCAAATCAGAATACACACTTATCTGGAACTGCCCAAAACCATTTTTAAGTTTTTGCTGCGGAAATTATAATTTTCTTCCCAAATATACAAAATTTTATGTCCAAATATACATAATTACTCTCAGCTTATCTCTCATCTAACGACAATCCCATTTTTCATGAAGTGAAGAATAAGAAATTCAGAAACTTTTACCTTGAAATTGAAGTGGGTGAACTATTACAACAAGATTTTTGAAGATGCGAACAATTTCCACAAGATTTTTGAAGATGTGAACAATTTTCCTAGAACAAGCATGAAGAATTTGGGCTATGAAATTTGGGGGAAGGAGGAGAAAAGGAGAAACAAGGGTTTTTCCGAATGAGATATGAGTTATACCGGTGCAAATATTGGTATATGAGATATGTTAAAAGTGGGGATATGAATATATTAAAGATATTAATTTGATATCCATATACTAATATACCAAATACATAGTATGGGTATGGGCCATTTTGATACCCATACCTGATATACGTATATGGATACCAAACGTCCTAAGGTATTTTAGTCTAAAAGCAATAAAGAAAAAAAATTGGGCTGAAAGTCCACGGGCCCAAGCAATCACAGATAGGGCTTCATATTTCAAGCTTGTCATATTGGCAGACTTATCCACCCCGTTAAAAGACGGGCTTTGCAAGCACGCGGCCCACCCGCCCTGCCAATAGGTCTGTTGATAAAGTATAAAAATTGTAAAATTAAGTTGTGGCACGGGTTGTGCAATTAAGTTGTAAAGAGATATAAATGAATCTTTTATTAAAAGAGTTGGACTATACAAAAATAATGGATAAAAAGAATCTAATGAATTAATATAGAAAGTACAAAATAATATAATATATATTTTTTAGTTTGTTAATATTTGCACCACAAATGATATTTTTGGTGCTTCACTTGTTTTATGGACTTCACATTTACTCTATGCACCACACATTATTATTTATTCACCTTTCTCTCGAAAAATATTATTTAGTCACCATTTAAAAAAATACAAAGAGAGAAAAAAGGAAAAACACTGAACACATCTGATTCATCTCCTTCAACTTCTCTCTCTTCAAGTTGATGTTGCTATCTCCAATTCCACCCCGTTCTGATCTCTCAGCTGCCAAGCTAGTCCACCGCCACCCACCCTCTTATCTCCTACAAATGTGGAGATCCAACACATTTTCCAGATCGAAAACCTCGCCCATGAATCTAAGTCAATTTGTGATTCGAAAAATAATTTTCAAACTATTATCAAAAAATTCGAAAAACATTTTCCAAACATGTCATATCAATTTAAATACCCATTTTTTAGCCTCTGTAACTCAATTCGAAGTGGATTTTTTGAATTGGTGTTTTTGCAAATTTGAGATTCAATAGATGGAATTGGATTTTTCAAATTGTTTTTCTTGATTTTTTTATTGATAGATGAAATTGGAATTATTATATAAAGCGAAAAACTTGATTGCAGCGGTGGCGGTAGAGATGGCCGTCAGAGAAGACGTTGAATAAGAAGAACACAAAACATGATTTGTTCTGTTTTATCTTTCTCAATATTTTTTTAATTTTTTATTATTTTATTTTTAGTTTGGATGTTTTAATAAATTTATAATGAATTAAATTTGAAAAATTTAATTTGTGTATGAAAAGTAATTCTGTAATGCAAATAGCAACTTCCTAATATCATATCTAAAACTAGTATTACCCCCACGCGTTGCGTGGTTAAATATGAATCGATATTATTAGCTAAAAACTCGGATATCTCACTTCGTATCACATTTCATATATATATATATATGTGTGTGTGTGTGTGTGTGTGTGTGTGTATGCCGCATGTGCATGTACAATTAACTATTAATAAGTTTTTATAAAGCTTTGTAAGAATGTTAAATAATATGGAGAAATTTTGTAGCTTTATTTTATGTAATTGAATTGATCATTTCAATCATGGTGTTCATGCGATGTTTAATTGATAGTTATTAAATAGTTTATTATTATGGTTGATTATTTCATTATTAGGATTTTAATTTTGTAGTTTTAATCATTTTGATTGATAATTAGATATTGATTATGGTTTTTTATTTTTTTATAATCATAAATTTAATTTGATAGTGAACATATGATAAATGATGATTTGAAAATCGAGAATTCCATCCGCATTAATTATAAATGGCACAAAAATATAGGAGTGGAATTTAAATTCAAACAAAGAAGTATTATCAGTTGAATACTTTCAATTTTAGCAGTGAGTAAAATTGTTGATTGCTTAAACTCCAAAATCAATATTTCTCCATCTTCATGGCTATTTGAGATTTATTTTTGTTGCGCTCGTAATTTTCACCTTCATGCATATCATGGTTTACATATTTATTACTCCCTTCGTTCCATAATTATAGTCACTTATATTTTTCGTCCGTCTTAAAATTATAGTCCACTTTCCTCATATATGTGCATTAAATTTGCATTTTTCTTAAAACATTCCTATTTAATTTTCTTTGAAATTAACACCAATTCTCTTTTAAATCAATAAATAAGGATATAAAATGAAAAATTTATTCAATTTTACTTTTCCAAGAATATTAATTAATTTTTCTTAATAGGGGAGGGGGACTACATTTTTTGGACTGAGGGACTACTATTTTATTTAATTTATTTGTATTAGTTATTCATTCTCATTATTATAGCATACACATTTTATATTTTTAGTTATATTAGCTTTCCTAGTTTATTAATTTACTTATTCGTTAATTTCATAGTTATATTATGATAAAAATTATCTTAGGGTTTTTATTCTCAATCATATATAAGGTTTGTTATTTTTTCATTTAGGGTCGGGGTTGAGTTTTGGATAAGAGTTTAAGGATTTATCCTTATTATTCAATACAATTATTTGAGTTATTTGAATTCTTGAATTTATAGCTTCCGTTTGCATCAATATCTCAAAGTCTCAAGCGCAACCCGATAACTAAACCTATCATAAATCGCATCAAACTTTATTTTTTCAAATACATAAGTCATGAGCCTCTAGCTAGGTAAATGTTCATAAATTAAAGTTTTTAGACGACAAATAATAATATATTTCCCTAGAGCTAGAAACAAATATATATTGTGCTCCATGGTTAAATGGGTTAATAGCTCAATTAGTAATTTGTATTTTAATTTATCAAACATTATAACTTTATGCATATCGTATTATGTGTTTGATTAAACTATAAGACATTTTTGTACTAAAAAAAAAAGTATCAGACATTTTTAATTATGCTATACATTTGTTTGTGAAAATTATATATATTTTCCAAAATCTATACAAAATTAAAACTCGTTTGCATTTTATAATGCAATCCAGTTTCTACATATAGTAATATCTTATAGTAAGTTTCTCTTCTTTAATTTGTCAACAAATTTCTCGGTTCTAGAAAGTTAATTGTGATCAGCCTATCGGTATGAACCAATCCTTATTAATTGTTCAATTAATTTCTTGATTACTCCTGTCATCTCTAAACAAATATTCTTTCAATTTTTAATTTCCTATTATTTCTCTATACATATAATATTATTTACATTTAGTTAAAAAATTATTTATCATAATTTGGATAAATTTAAATATACAACAATGTACTTTAACATAGTAGTATGGTCGACTCACTTAAATATGGAAAGAGATACTGTATCCAACGTTCTAGGTTCCACCATCGATCAAATTTAGAGGTGGTATTTGGTGCACCATTGATGCACCGTCCACGCGCATGTCTCTCTTCTTCTTCTTCTTCTTCTTCTTCTTCTTCTTCTTCTTCTTCTTCTGCTTTCTGTTTTCTTTTTTATTTCTTTTTTACCTTTTTCTCCAAAAATTATATGTTCTAAAATGAAAGTGATTCAATAATACCATGAAATGTAATTAGTGAATCCTAAAATGAAAGTAAAATAATTTAATTTTTTTATCTGACATATTCAGTGCACTCGCTCGATGCTAACGTGTGGGCTCGTGCACTGTACTTGCTAATTATTATTTTTTTCAAATTAAATATAAACTCTAATTGAGACTATAAATTTATAACCAATAAAAAAAACTAAAAAAAAAAAATCTAAGAATCCTATCCCCGAAAAAAACTAAAAAAATTATAAATTTTTTAACTAAAATCCTAAAAAAACCACAAACTCTAAAATCTAAACTCTAAACATTAATTGTGATGGAATAAAATATAATTCAGATTAAATAAACTCATTAAAGACAAGTAGACACGATACTTTTAAAGATACATGTGATACTTTTGGATGTTAAGAGTGATATTTTTTTCACTGTTACCGGTGATACTTGCATTGTTTTGCCGAGTTTTTTTTTTTGGAATGGCATGAGTCAACCCGCAAATTGGAGCTGGTTGACCTGCAAATTTGGCCAAATGTTGACCTATTATACTAAGTAACTTAGTACATCGAGTGTACTGAATATTTTACTTCAAATTTATTATTTCCATTATAAAGGGAGTTAAATTTTATTTTATCTATTTTACAGATATTTATCATTTTCCTATACGAAGTGTTTTTAGCCATTTTACAAATATTTGTCTTTGTCCTAGCTATATGCACTCACAAGTATTTGTCATTATATAACTAATACTATTAAATTAACTAAAGCTGGTTTAGAACTATATGTTTGTTTTAATTTATATAAGAAGACTAAGTAACTTCATGTATTAAACACGCATGCATAAATTTCAATTAATAAAATTAAGAAATTAAGAAATCTTAACAAATAAACATATAAAAAATAATATGCATGTTGAAAATAAGAGCATATTATCGGAATTGGCTAAAACACGTGTTGATTAACTCATACTTTAAAATTGTTTGAACTCAATTTATTAAAAAAAAAAGTTGTGAATAATGGGCATATATTAGGGTTTTAAAATACATAACATGTCATTTCACACAATGTCTCCACCTCCCTCCAATCATCTTCCTCTCTGCATGGCTGGCCTCCGCTTTCACGGTATTAATTTTCTCAATCGGAATTCATTTAAACTCTTATTTTCTTGACTCTCAAATTTTATTTGACTAAAATCCACAACCTTCTAGTGTTTGAGAGTAACATAAGAGTGAAGAAAGAATATGCTTTGGAGACAAAACTTTACTCACATTCCAATTTCCGATCACTAATTCAAATTTTTTTATTCAAAAAGTTCAAGAATTGATATATTCATTGAAGAACTCGTCAGGATGAGTCTGATAGAGTTTATAAAGAGGTTGAATAAACTCTTTTCAAAATTCAACTTTAAGAGCGGAAATATAAGGGCCCTTACTCGTTGTATATGTTTTCGTGTACTAACAACAGTTGAGATAATCTTGAATGGATATTTGAGCAATGAACATAAGATATAATGTTTGTTAGACGATCTTGAGGCGTGAGTAATTAGTTGTGTGTGAATATGATGTTGGACAACTGATCTGTGTTGATGTGAATAAGATATGTAAATCAAATAAAGCATAGTACAACACACAAGATTTATAGAGATTCGAAGTTAATACTTCTACATCATCACTACTTTCTTACGAAGGGAAATTCCACTTTATAATTTGAGATAACGTTATTACAAATTATATAGTAATGGACAGATGAACTTGAAATCGGTGACACTGGGTCGATTTTTCACACTAATAAGTTCCCCGCGATTAGATATTGCGGCAACAAGTCTTTTTAGCGGCTTCTCACACTTTGTCGGAAAGTTTGGTGCTTTTGAAATCTTTACAGAGTTTTAGATCTCTTTCCATCTTTCAAGTGAGTTTTCTTGAACTATCAACTAGAGTTGCTTCTAGATAAGCATATGTTGATTACAATGTAGAACAATATCAAATGTTTAAAGGCTTACAAGAAAATTGAGCTTTTTAACAGTAATGAATAGAGTAAACTCTAATGTATATGCTCTCTTTGGCTTTCTTTGGTTGCCTAGTTTTTCATTTGCTTACTTTCGCTCTGACCAACTTATTTTTTAGAGTGAATACATTATCTATTTATAGAGAGATGTGAGGTTTGAGTTTGTTAGCTAAAATATGACTGCTTGCTATAAATGGAGATGTTAGGTTCATTCATTTTTGTTCACGTGTCTTTGATCTTACTAGAGATCTTGTGCGGCGGTCATCTTCAACTTTCTAGCTTTGAGTCATCAGCCGTCTTGTTTTTCTATGTCCAGTTTGTCTAGGTTGACTTTCTTTTATACTTCCTGCATGACTTGTATGACCGAATCAACTGTTTTTGTATTAATCAATTGTGCTATTGACAGCTAATGATGTGGCATCTTAATTGGCCATTTGCGTGTCACAAAGAAGTATTAATCATAGAGAGGATTTTGTATTCAATCGGTTGAGTTGGTTACGATTGATTATAAAGTTTACTTTAGTCGTTTGGCATTTCATCAATTTTTTTAAATAATTGTTTTTCCAACATAAACCATGATAATCGTCCCCGTGTGTGTTTGACATGTAATATGAGTTTTGGCTAATTGAGCAAGCTGATGAAGACCTCACATAAATGGGCCAAGTACCCAACATAAGATTCGGCCTAAAAGCCTTCACTTTTAGCCCACGACCATAAGTTCTTTGCAAGGTAAAAAAATAGACAATTTCACTTTTAGTCCAATGAGAATAAAATCAAAATACTTTAAGTCTTATATCTGACTTTTTTGATCCCAAAGTTTATTTACTCAACTTTTTGTCCCAAATTTATTTTAATTCTAATTTCCCAAAACTAACAAATCACTTAACAATCATTTGGGCTTATTAGTTTTGGGACCAAAAAAGTCTAAAAATAAAATTTGGGACAAAAAAAGTTGAGAACATTATATCATGTGCGTTGTCATCACCTGATATAATATGGATATGACATATATCACTTTCATTTTTCCAACAGAACATCCAATCATATTTCATTCTCTATACATTTTTTCGATCTCAATTTTTACATTTTTATCTTAAGTTTTATTTTATTGACTTTTGTGGTCTCAATATTGATTATTTTTTTGTTGTTTTTTTTGTTCCAAAATTAACATCATCAAATAGTTGTGAA
Source organism: Perilla frutescens (assembly GCA_026008535.1). Lineage (NCBI taxonomy): Eukaryota > Viridiplantae > Streptophyta > Magnoliopsida > Lamiales > Lamiaceae > Perilla > Perilla frutescens. The sequence goes on from BRKX01000019.1 coordinate 26,987,294, forward strand.
GCAAGTTATTTCTTTTCAGAAAAAATTGAAAAAATAAAAATTATGACCAAAAAAAGTCTAATGAATAAACACTGAGACCAAAAAAGTTAGATATGAGACTAAGAGTGTTTGATCATGTTTTAGTGGGACCAAAAGTGAAATTATCACGGAAAAAAATTGAGAAGAAAAAAAATACTTTATTTTTGAAAAGTGAAGAAGAGAGTGATTGAGATATCATGGTTAGATCTTGATATCTTATTTATATTAAATTTTAGATGTGATTATATTTTATCATCTATTTAAATTACATTATCAATTATGAATTTTATATAAACTAGTATTTCTCTCGTACGTTGTACGGATTTAACATTAATAAATTAATATTTTAAATTGTGAGCATAGCCACATTTTAAATGATGAGAAAGTATTATGGATCTCAAATGTATTCAAAATATTTCTGGTTGGTTAGACATTTTCTTTACATACACTGATAATCACATTTAATATGTGAAAGCATATAACTATATTTGTACACTACATAATATCACACCAAGTAAACTAAAAAATAGAAAATTAATAACCATAATATTGGTATTATTTTATTAATTTTTCAAAGTTCAAAAATAAAAATATGGTATTAATTGAACAAAATACATAATTTGAATTGTAAAAAATAATTAGGCCTGATATAATTTTGTTATTATAGGTTTTATTTTTTAACATAACAATCATAATCTATTTTTTATTAAACAACATATAAAATTGATATTATTTTTGTTGCAACAATCATATATTAAACTCTCTTATATGGATTTTCTTTAAATTTTGACATAACAATTTTTAGTTCCGTTTTATGTAATTATTAATATTGAAATATTTAACTTCACGCAACTATTTTTATCACCTAATTACTGTAATTACAAAAAAAAAAAGGTTTTGGGGCTTTTAAAAAAAATACATTACATGTGAGAAAGTTTATTACATGTTAAATAATAAATTTCAACAATTTTAATATAAAACAAAAACTTAGATTTTGAGAAGAAATGTGTGAGTGACCGCCTTTATTCTATATGTAATATATTCATCCTTCATCCCCACTAAGGATGGTATGAATCACCAATCCATTCATCCCTACTACTTTACCTCCTCAACATATGCACATGAGATGAAGAGTTTTAGAGCAATAAATAGAATTTTGAATATGATAAATGCCTAATTTGAAGAATATTATAAGGAATAATTTGAAGTGTTTTCGAAAAAACTTTATTTATAAATGCAAAACAACTATGATTCGAAAGGTCATAATTTTCATGAGTACTAATTTAATCAGTTAGAGTGAATATTTTTTTAATATTTTAATATGACAATTAATATTAAAGTGACAGTTAAAAAAACATATAAATAAGTCTAGAAAATGAATACATAAAGATACGACCAATTACAATATTGAATAGTTAGAATTTATGTTAAGTAAAATAAATGGTGGATTTAAGTGTACCTACGGGTTAAAAAAAAGATTAAAGAGATAAATAAAAGAGTCACAATATTAAATAAATAAAATTAATGTTAACTATCATAGTAAATGGTATGTTTGATCATGTATCTATAAAATATTAAGTAACAAAAGAAAAAATTACAGAGGAGTATAAATAATAAAAAAGATCCCAAAAGGGGGAAATGTTGGAAAGAGTATAAAAAAAAGGAAAGGTCCAGAAAAAGAAAAAAGAAAAAAGAAAAAGGCACAAAAATAAAAAATCCAAAAAATAAACCATAAAGAAATAAAAATAAAAAATGGAAACAATAAAACAGAGCACACGGGAATTGAACCCTAGGCCTTCATAATAATCCCACAAGAATAAAGCCATTACACCAAAATCCAATTTTCAAAAATTTTCACGAGAAATAATTTTTTTAATAAAGTTTTCACTGATTTTTCTTAATGACAAATTTGTCCCTGCGATTTTGCTTTAATATATTTATAGATTAGGTTTTATTATTGTCTTCTAAGTTTCTCATATATTCTAAATAGATAGATATAGACTATTATTGGGGGATGTAGTTGAATTTTAATAAAAAGTGTGACATTTACGCGCAATTCTGTATTATTGTATAATCACCTGTATAAGATTTTGTTCTTGTGTTCTTCCGGATATTTTCGGAATCAACGGATTATAGATGCTTCTATCTGCATCAGTAGGTTATAATTAAAAACTATATTGTTCTTAATTCAAGTAGTTCTCTGAGCACGCAGTTCTGAGTTCTCCCACACCTTGTTTGTTCATTGCTAACTATTTTCAATGTAACTTGTTGGAGTTGGAGTTTTCTAGGTTTGAAATTTTTGTTATAAGCTTATAGTTAAAGCAAAATGAAAATAGTTGGTGGAAACAAATATGAAAAAAATAATCGATTTGGTGACAACTGACCGAACTGGTTCAATTTTGGTTCGTTCAGTAGTTCACTTTGGTAGAGCTTTGATCTTGCTTTTTTTTCGGTTTTGATTCACTTCGGTTTTACTACTTCGGTTTTCGGTCCAAACCGAATGCACACACTTACTAGTGGCGGTGGTCGAGAGTTGTTTGTGAGAGGTGAGTGACGGGTTGTTAGAGTTTAGGGTTAGATGTTTAAGATTTTTTTAATCTATATATATTATTAAAACTTTTAACTAACATATTATATTATATATATACATATAATGTAAACTAATACACTATATTTTAATAAATACAAATATAATAGGTAAACATGCCGGCATATCGGGCTTTGTTCAAGCTCCGAGTCTCACCTTTATACCTACACGGGCCTTGTCATAGCCCTTTTACGAAGAAGGAAGGCCAGACTAGGCCGAAGGCTTTTTCGGTAAGATGACCTATTTTCATCCTTAGCTGGAGTTGCATATCTACTAGAGATTTGACGATATAATCAAACTTCCTTGTATGTTTGAGTTTAGATCATCCATCCGTTCTTGAATCTTCACCTGGCTTCCCTCTTCAGAGTTTCAATTTGCAAGATGTTGTTGAAGCGTGTCTGTAACTAAAATAATTCTGTGAAGCAAGTCCCGTTAGCCATGGCCAATGATTGTTGGCTCTGAATACTAACGATTGTATTCTTTCTTTTTCTAACTATGTTTTCCGTGGTTTTGTAATATAAAAATGCAGTTTTCATAAACTATTGTGTAACCAGAAATGGGGAGGAAAAATAAGAATAGAGGGAGAAAATTGATACTCCATCCGGTCATTAATATTTGATGTTTTAGACTCTTGCACTAGAATTAAGAAAATATTAATGGCTCCTAGAATTCTACTTTTCATTTTGAAATACTCATTTCTAGAAAGTATATTGTAAAATTGACTTTTGAGTAGGATTGTTTATTGTAAAATTGATTTTTTTTTTACACTCACACACCTGACCTGTGGTATTGAGGAGATTCGAACCCGTGACCTTTGGTCTCCAAGCAATCTCACTCAACCACTAGGCCATCCCCACAGGTTAAATTGAATTTATTATTTATTGGAATGTGCTTGGAAGGGGGATGTAAATGAGAATTTGAAACAAGCATACATGAATGAATTAATAAGATGAGAGAGAAACAACTTAAATAATCTAAAACGTCAAATAAATGGAAAAAAAAGATGAAAAGCCTAAAACATCAAATATTAAAAGCCGGAAAGAGTATTATTTTCTCTAACTTCTCATTGATAGTAATAGGGTTTTTAATAACAGATAGTGAGCTTCACAAACTAGGCCCAACAACTAAAGATAATAAAACGGGCTAAACAGTTGGCCCAACAAAATAAAAAATATTAATAAGGAAAATGGAGTCCACTGCCTTAACCAATCTGAACCACACATTTCTAGTTACCAAATCGAACGATCAGCAACGAGTCCCCAATTCTCACCATCACACTAATCCATTCCAAACCTAGAACCCTAAAAATCAAGTCTTGCAAAACAGCTCCTTCCTTCCGCCTCAATCTTTTCGAAATAACCTTCCAATTCCAAGTGTACAACTCTCTGCCCCACTTCCGATTCGAGGTGCACAGCAGCATTTCTATCAAGAATGATTGCCGCCATCTCTTGGATTCCGAAAGGAGTCACAAAAACAGTACCCACTGTAGCAGACCCTCCTTCAAAAGAAGAAATTGAAGAGATTTTAAAGAGTGGTGTTTTGGATACTGGGTTAGATTGATTTATCTGGTTTTCTTTTCTTTTGATTTGGTACCCATCAGAATTTTGTCCTTGTTTGTCTAGGTTTAATGATTAATATTTGAATCGTATAAGCTTTTTGCATCTTTGTAAATATAGTGTATGGAGCTTGGATGCTCTTCTATTATCCTTATCAGTTCGTTGCACTGAGATATTAGATTAGAAGTGAAGAAACCATGCTTTAGCATGCTATTTCTTTGATGTGAAACAGTGATCCATTAACACTTTTGTTGGTGCACATGTTCGCAAACATGAAAGCTCTGAGTCTGAGGCAATAGTCAAATAGTCAAACACGTAGCCTGAAATTGTCTGTCACTTTGTTTTTACAGTTATATACTTGTATTTAACTTTTTTGCTTTTTTTTTTGTGCAGTGAAGATAGTGAAAATGAGGAAAACGATGAAAATATGAATGTTGATACACTCAGTCAAAATGATGAACTTTCCCATGCATTATCTGCTGCTAATGCTCTTGGAAAAGCTCTCCAGGGTGCAAAGCCAGAAACTGACAGCCTAACAGAAGCATTGAAGGAACTAGACATGGATAATTATGATGAAGAAGATGATGGCATGTTTAAACTGTCACATTCTTTAACTTTTAAAGACATTTGACCTTTCAATAAAAATTCATCATGTTTGATTCTTGCTGGAAAATAGCTACAGTTACCTTTATAAATCTGTTGTAAATCCTCAATTGATATTTCTTTATGCCTATCTGTTAATTTAATACTGAATGCGTCTCGCCCCTCGTATTTTGTGTGGATATCAGGTGTTGAGCTGTTTGGTTCTGGGCTTTCCAACTTATACTATCCAAGTAACGAGATGGACCCTTATTTAAAGGATGGTGTAAGTTGCCTTATATAATATGAATTGTTGGGTACAAGATTGTAGGCGTTCTTGATTGTTTCTCCTGTAGGCTGTAAGTTTTTGTTACTGGCTGATGCATCTTTTTAACACATTCAGGATGAAGACTCTGAAGAGGAAGAGGATATCACCATAAAACCGGAGGATGGTGTCATAGTCTGTGCCAGGAATGAGGATGACGTCAGCCATCTTGAGGCATGTAATTTTTTGCGGGAAAATTAATAAAAAATGCAAATGCTTGTTCATTTCATCATTAATTAGTCACTAATTTTTTAATCACCTTGGAAACAGGTCTGGATATTGGAAGACCCTACGAATGTTAGTTCAAACATGTATGTACACCATGATATTGTCATTCCAGCATTTCCTCTTTGCACAGCATGGCTTGATTGTCCTCTCAAAGGTGGAGAAAAAGGTAATAACATCACATCCCTATGTTCATCGCTAACACAGGTGGTCTGCACCTCAGTGTAGATTATTGATTTTCTTTGTAGTTGGCTAAATGTTTGTTTCATTCGTGGAATGACCCTTGGCATGCTTACTTTTTTTTTTTTTTTTTATAATTGAGTGGCGATAGTCTTGTATAATATGTGTAATAATTTTATTTTAGAGCACACATTCTGATGGTGGAGTCAAATTTATCTTGTGGAACTACTTTCTGTCGTCATTTTCCTTTTCCTTGTTTAATTCTATACTTCTATTTATATTTACTCACTAAGAAGTACTTGCGGAAAATTCCTCAACGGATCTCTCCAAATAGGCATGCCTCGACCGAAATAATAGAAATTTTTTGGTGTGCTGATGGCTTCATGTTTTCTCTCTTGTTGTAGGAAACTTTATCGCCGTTGGGTCAATGGAACCAGCTATTGAGATATGGGACCTTGATATTGTATGTTGTTGTTTTTGTCTTTGTTTATGAGATAATGTTTTTTGGGTTAAAATTAACCTCAAAATTTTGCTGCTGTTAGATGGATGAAGTCCAGCCATCTGCTACATTGGGTGGTGTTCTTGAAAAGAAGAAAAAGGGAAAGAAGGTTGGTTGCTTTAGTTGCATCTTAAAAACTGCTTTAAGTATTTTAGTATTTAATAGCAACCTTGGCCCTTTCACCTACTATGTTTGTTCATAGCATATGTCCCTGGAACCTAAAATTCCTAAAACTGGCGGATATTTTGGATGATTTCCATGGCTCAGAATTTTCCTGATAGCGTGTTATATTTGCCTAGTTCCTATATCTAAAGTAGAGCCTCAAAGGACACTACTGTACGCATTCTACCTCTAACTTGCTCTTTCTCTTTGTTTCTGAGTAGAAATCTATTAAATACAAGGAGGGCAGCCACACAGATTCAGTTCTTGGACTTGCTTGGAACAAGGAGTATAGGTATGCATTAATTGTTCAGATGTTTTATTTATCGTCACCGGAAAATGGAAGCGTGATGTTTTCTTTTCTTCAATTATGGGTTTGTTCAGGAACATTCTTGCTAGTGCAAGTGCAGACAAATTGGTTAAGGTTTGGGATGTGGCAACTGAAACATGTAATCTGACTTTGGAGAACCATACAGACAAGGCAAGGCTGAACAATTTTCTTTAATGCCAAAATTCACCATATGTTGTGACTTAAGCATACACAAAAAACATGCAGCATGATAATGTGCTAATTTACTGCTTGTCACAATCCGAAATTTAACAAAACTCTTTGCGTACAAGGCATTGTAATTTAGGTTGTCTGTTGTAAAATACGCGTGCTAAAGTTGATATCTTAAGCAGTTCATCAATGAGTAAGCTGTGTAAAATTTCCTTCAACTGTTAATTATCTAGTTGAGGATAATAAACTGAATTTGGTGTATAAGCTTACACAAAAGATTGTAATTGAAGATTACACTGAAGGAACTTGCAAGGATCTGGTTTGCATTCCATCATAATTTTGAGGTTTGTGTTTCAATGATGTGATGACATTATTCTCAGGTCCAAGCAGTTGCATGGAATCATTTTGCTCCTCAAGTTCTTCTCAGTGGATCTTTTGATCATTCTGTAGTTATGGTAGGCAGACTTATCTCTTCTAGTTAAACAATCCTAGATAACTCTTGGTTTGTTATTTTCTGTTTCTGTTAATCGAGTATGTATACCAGTAATTTGTATTATGCATTGCAGAAAGATGGCCGGATACCCTCACACAGTGGATTTAGATGGCCGGTTGCTGCTGATGTTGAAAGCTTGGCATGGGATCCACACACGGAGCATTCATTTGTGGTTTGTGCTTTAGCTTGCTTTAATTTCAAATATTTTACTGCTGTAAATGTCAGCCTAGAACTTTTTTTCAAGATGGAAATTTCTGAAATGCTCAACTTTTTCCCCCAATTATCAAGCTGGCAAAATTTCTGAATTGTTTTTTCAGGTCAGTCTGGAAAATGGCATGGTTTCTGGCTTTGATATCCGTACTGCTAGCTCTGATATGTCCACTCAGTCTAAGCCATGTTTTACGCTCCATGCACATGACAAAGCAGTTTGCACAATTGCATATAATACTTTAGTTCCAAATGTATGTGTTTTGTTTCTTCTTCCTTTAAACTTTCAGATTTTGTACTAAATTTCCGAACTTAATTTTGGGATTTTTGATTCTACAGCTTCTTGCTACTGGTTCCATGGATAAGATGGTATTCTCCTATTTCTCATTGGTTTCTTTCAAGTTATTTCTATCTCCACTTTATAGTGTTATCTCTGCAAGTTAAAATGATTTTCACCTGCATCAACCCATCTCCCCCTCAGGTGAAACTCTGGGATTTGTCCAATGAGCCTTCATGCATTGCGTCCAACAATCCAAAAGCTGTATGTTGCTTTCTCTATTCTCATCTTGTTTCGTAATATCTACAGCTTTTGATGATTTGTATATGTCAATATACATGTGAACTAAATTCTAATCATGCTAAGCTGAGTTTAAGGGGCTATCTTTACTGGTAATGAGATATTATAATATAGAACTAGTTAAGTTTAACATTAAGTTTTTGTTGATATGCTGTTTCAGGGGGCTTTGTTTTCCATTTCATTCTCAGAAGATTGCCCTTTTACACTAGCCATTGGAGGATCCAAAGGAAAATTGGAGGTTGGTTTTTCTGATTTGTTTTTGTTTTTATTTACTTTTTTTGAGCCGATGTTCAAGGTTTACCCTCTGAACTGATTATATATCCAAGGAGCTGGTAATGGAGTTTCTTGCCCTTTGTACAGATGTGGGATATATTATCTGATGCTGAGGTTTCCAAAAGATATGGGAAATATGCCGGCCAAGCTAAGCCTCCAAGTTCTTGAATATGCTGTAACACAATGGATTTCAGATGTGACGAACACCTGAGCTTCTGACTCGTTGGGTGCCTTGGCTCGGACGACATGAGAAGCTCATACAAGATACAGGTGCACCATTTTTCACATCTAAGATAAATGGAAAAGGTTTCTGTAGTCTGTCGGGAGTAGTATGGCAGCTAAAGTTTTGTAGTTGATTAGGGCCAAGTTTTTTAAGTTCTGTATGATGTTTTCAATGTTTAATGTCATATATGTGGGCATGCCAGTGGAATGAATTCAAGAGATTTGGCATGGCCACTGTTTGATTGAAATACAAGAAAAACGAAAACTTTGCTGATTGCTTGAAATTGTGTTGACAATTTGCCTTTCTATTATGACTTGATTTTGATATTCCACGGATGAGTACTTCCGCTTCTGCACCTTCTCCTTATTTCAGATGGCGTGTGCTTGTCCTTTTTTTTTTCTTTGGATGCTTTTTTCGTTTTTTTTATGATTTCTATTTTTTTTTTAGTTTTTATATACCCTAAAATAAAATTAGTGAATTCTAAAATTAAAGTGAATTGATTTAAGTTGTTTAAAATAAATATTAATATATACCTTAAAATTGAATTAAAGTAAGTGATTTTTTTTTTAAATTCAAAGATTTGCGCAATGCACCCTACTGACGCTAATGTAGATGCTTATGCATTAATCTTGACAATTAATTTAATTTTTTTGAAACAAATATAATTGCTAATTGAAAAAAAAAATCTAATTTTAGAAATAATTATATATCTTAAAGTAAAAGTGAATTAATTTGATCTTTTTAGCAATTTGGTGACTCATGCAATGCAATCACCTATGCTAATGCATGGACTTGTGCATTGCGTTCGACAATTAATTTTTTCAACTTAAATATAACTCATAATTGAGATTAATAAATATTAAAAAACATAAATCCTAAAGAACACAAAATAAATCCTTATAAAATCTATAAAATTCTAAAAATACTAAAAAAACCCTAAAAACGATGACCCTACAAAATCCCAAGCTCCTAATTCTAAACATTAATTGTATTGGAAAAAAAATCACAATTTGAACTAAATAAAATTATACTCCCTCTGTTTCTGAATAAGTGTCATTCTAGCATTTAAATTTTATTTCAAAAAAAGTGTCATTCTACAAATTCGAGGCAAAAAATCCACATTTTTCACATATTTACCCTCATTTAATGCATTCATACATCTATATTTTAATTGATTTAACGTATTCACACAATGGTGTATTAGGTAACTCAATTAATTTATTAATCCATGTGTATTCATCTAAAACGACACTTAATTGGAAACGGAGGGAGTATAAGATATCTAGCAGACCTGTTACTTTTTAAGGATACAAGTGATACTTTTTGAATTTTGAGTGATACTGATTTTGAAGGTTTTTATTTTGCAGCTTGACCTGCGTTGAACCAGGTCAAAGCGAGTTGACCCGTGAATTTGATCCGCACGTCTAAAATAAAACTTATATACACTCAGTGCATGCAAGTTTTTATTTTCAAGGAATATGTACAATCTTAATTTCATTATAAAATATTATAAACTCTCTCTCTCTCAACGTATAATACATAAAGATTTATATATATTTAAGTTTTGGAGAATTGTTATGAAAATATTATTTGATTCAATATTAACATAATTGTTAATAATTTGGTCAAGTGGATAAAGTAACAAATTGAAATATATTTGGCTAATGTTTGAATCTTGTTGAGGGTGAAAATTTAATTTTTTATTGGCTTATTTATCGAATCTCGATTAAAAGCTCGTGAGTTACTCGATTTTAAGCTCGATTAAAAACTCACAAGCTACTTGATAAAAGTTCATTTTCAGTCAAAATCGAGAAAATTATCGAGCTCGAAAAAAAAAACTCGAATTCAGCTCGTTTAATAAACGATCAAATTTCGATCGAATTTTTTTTGAGCCAATACCCGAGTAGCTCATGAACAGTTTAGCTCATTTAGAGCCCTACCTTATTGAACCTTCCTAGTCAAACAACCTCTACCCTACTAATAATTGATTAAATATTCTTATTAGTTTTGCTGACATTTCCGAGTAAATTGTTAGATAGGCTAGCTACAAACTGTTTTTCTCTGTCTCTCCATTCTCGAATCTTCTCGCTTCCCTAATACCATAATTTAATATTTTGTCGCTAATTAAGGTAACAAATTGTCCTACATCAACTAATTAAAGTAACAAATCAACTCGTCCTCACAAAAAAAAAAAAAATCATGATCTCATGATCATTAAATTTTCTTAAATGCAAGAATATGTTCTAACTTGTGTAATACCTTTTTTTGAACGATGCTCAAAATGAGTTTTTAACGAACCATCATGAATCAAACATTGAATTACTTGATTTGATATATAGGGTATAAATGTAAGATTCTTTATTACAGAAAAATATATACTAAGATGGGATTTGGCCCCTCCAAGTTCATTCGATGAGAAAAATAAATAAATCTTGCGTTTTTATTAAATTCGTAACCGATCGTGTATCTGATTTGATTTTCTATCATCTATTTTTTATTGCTTCAAAACGAGGTTTTGAGGTCTATGCACATGGACTTGGTTTTCTTTTTGCTACCTTATTATTCTTAAGAATATATATATATATATATATATATATTTTTATTTTTTATTTTTTTTTTGATTAAATCAAGGTTGGTATGATCCTTAAAAATCCAAGGAAAATGATTATATTAATAGATGTTAATTTATTCAAATAGATTGAAATTAGTCGATGATCACAGGGGATTTAATGTTTTATTGCAATTCCAATTTGCCCATGCTTCTGTTATGTTTCAATGAATCTTCAGAAGAAGACAAACAAATCATTGGACCACACCAAAAAAAATATTAGATAATGTGATTATGTCCATGTTACCTTTTTTCAATGATAATTAATCAAGTGTCCAAATTTCGTTCAACTAATATATTTCTCTCGTTCTTCCTTTAAGCATAGTTGTAGTTGATAAAAAAAAAATCGAGACTCGATAATTTGCGACATGGGTGATCATGATTCATAATCCAATGTATGTTTGAGCAAACTGATGTTGTAGCACAACTTCCATCTACTCTTCTTTTTTATTCTTTTTTTCTTCTGTAGATCCAGCAAACTGAAGTTACAGCACAACTTAATTTCATCCACTTGTTTATTCATTTAATTTAACTCATATATAATTGGTTACTTTTATCTAAAGATTGACCCATTTATTTAAATGAAGCTAAATCAAAACACATTCTAAAATGTGCACTGCTGCTGCATCAAATGACAAATTAGAGTAATTTTCAGACATAAAAAAATGTGCATAAGAGTAGTTATATATGCCCATGTCTTGAAATTTATGTCTCTAGGCATTAGACTCATCAATCTCCTGCTGCAATTCACTAACACTGAACAGAAATTCATAATATCTATCATCATTTATTGCACCTGCAGGCTGCAACAAACAGCTCCTTATCTCTTTATATTGTAAGCTCCAAAGCCCCACATTTATTCACTTGAAACTTTGCTTCATTTCCCTCTCTAAACATTTAAACAATGCCCAAATTGCTAGCAGAATTTCTGCAGGAGCAACAAGAGCCATTTGTTTTAGATGTTTACCTTCTTGAAAGAGGCTACTACAGACACATTATAAGGCCTGATGCACCTTCGAGATCACCGCGTTTCAGCCAGAACAAGAGACATCTGCAGGCCATTCCTAGCTGTGCACAATTTGTTAGAACAGTCTTCAGCAGGCTTCTCTTGCAACACAATAATCACAAAATCAACAAACTAGATCATGCAGATGAGGATGAATTCTCTTCAGCAACCTCCACAACTTTGTACAATTCTTGCTCAGAAAGTGATGCAGAATGTATCACAAAACAGTCTGATTTTAGTCTACAGGTACAACTCACTCTTCTTTTATTTTTTTCTTTTTTCTGTTGAGTATAGAAACACACCACAGAGAGAGAGAGAGAGAGAGTTAATTACAAAGTTATATACGTGACAAAATTTATTCACATTTGGACTTTCATGAACAGTTAAGCCCTGTCTCAGTTCTTGAAGAAACAGAATCTGAAGGCTCACCTCTTTACAAAAGTAAGTACAATTAATTAAAATTTTCATGAACTGATAAAAAATCTGCTTAAATGAGAGCAAACTAAAAGTGGCTTTATTCTGTTTTGACAAGAGCAATATAATTTGAAGAAAACACAAGGGGAATCATCAACCTCTATCAGTCGATGCAAATCAAAGCAGGCAACACATAATAGAGTTGTAGATTCATTTGATCAGTACAGTATAAACAAGAGGGCATTGCAGCAAACGAAGCAGCTTCTGGTAGACTGTGTGAGAGAAGTGATAGAGAATCAGAGGAAACGAGACGACGAAGGAGGGCTGCAGCTGAAGAAAATATTGGGAGCTGAAGAGCTTTGGAAGGTTGTTAGTGAAAATGTATGGCTATGGAGCCAAGAGCCAATACATGAAACCAACATAGTTCATCTGCTAAACTCTGATTTCATGGCTTCTTTAGAAGAGTCCAAATCTGCTTCTGATCAACTCAAAGATGAGATTTCTCTGGAGATTGCGGATGCTATTTTGGAGGATATCATCAATGAGATTGTAACATGCTTGTAAATATTTGTCTGATTACTTGTAGGTTAAATACAATAATATACATATTACATTACAGTTGAATTAATATAGTTTGTTATAAGAAATTTATTTTTATTAGCCACTTTTAGGCTAAAAATGCTGAAACTGCCCAGCTCTTTGTTTGTTTCTTCAATTTACTACATCAATAACAGTTTCTTTTACATCCATATGTTTCTAATTTTGAGAGGATTTGATGGTGCAACATTAAAATTATATATTCAAATTTTGTTGAAGAATATTTTTCGACAATTATGTCCAATATTTATAAAAGATTTAAATCTACGAACTCTTACTCTTCTTCTTCTTGAGTTGGGAAAGGGGAACGGTGGTCTCGAACCTCATCTCCACCTTTTGAGCATAGTTGGAGCTAGGGGTGTGGCTGGTGGTTGTTGCCCCCTCCCCCAATTTTTTTTATATAACTAGGTACACACACACACACACACACACACATTTTATAAATTATTTAATTAGTTTAATCTTGCCCTCCTCCGAATTCAATGGGCGAGGTAGTGACGGTTGAGCCAAAGCACATATTGAAAATAAATAGATTGAACCTTCATTTATCACCTATGAGAATTAATTAAATAAAATTTTAGTTACTTTTATCTCATTTATGGAAGATGATTTTTTGACTAGCTCATTCATTGCTGACGTATATCAATGAAAAAATTGCTAAAATTTGACATTGAAAGTTTGATGGTATGAAGAAGTGACATGCACAATTTAAAATGGCTAAACCTAAGGTTAGTGAACATTGTTTTTTATTTTATTTTATTTTATATATTGCTTTAGTTATTTAATATTTTTAAATTTATTAGTTATTTTATGGTAAACATGTGATATGAGAGTAATTTATTCTCTTTTATTTTGCATAGTTGATTATACTGGAACAACATTCTATCATGTATTGAAGACTTTGATAGTTGATTGGTCTCTTGTCGTTTGTTGAATACTTTCTAAGTAAAATGTGCATACATTGTATGACAAAATATCATTTATGCATGCAATATAGATATTTTATATATGTGCATATATTCGATTTTTATAATTTGGATTTTAAAAAAGTTCGGCCCTAGCTAAAAACCATGGGTTTGTCCCTGCTTTTGGGTGTTTTCAAGAGGACTACAAACTATATATGATTCTTGAGATCGCCTATAGAGAGGTTAACATGTCAAGATGCATGTTGACATATTGTATCACGTTACTTTTAATTAAAATAAGATCATATATTTTTGAAAACAGCAAGAATAACGAATGTATGAACTATATATGATGCAGTTATATTGTATATTTCGTTATACGATCATGTAAAATGCATAATACAATCAATCATATATAACACTATCATTAATAATTGTGATAGGATCATATATTACGCCCGGCCCAGCTCGGCCCGACCGTACAACATACATTTATGCTTTTCACGATCGTTTGAATCATGACACGATGGAGTTGGGTCTCTTTTGACATTGCACGATTATATATATATATATATATATATGTATATATATATATATATGTATATAGGGTTGGGTTCCAGAAGGAACCATACCCCATGTGAGAATTGAGAACCAATCTCAACCATAGATCTCGCCTATTTGGACGGCCAAGATCTGTTTAAAAATTAAAAAAATGCGGTGGCATAATTGTAATAATTCTGAACTTCGCTGCCCCTGAAACTCGGTGAGGGTAAAATTGGAAAATTCAATGCATATGTGATTCACGCGTATATTTTTCAATTTAGGGTTTTAGCACTGTCATTTCCTATTTTAGCACTGTCATGACTTATTTTAGCACTGTCATTGTCTTTTTTAGCATTGTCATGACTTATTTTAGCATGACTTTTATTCCAGCAGATTTTGTTATTTTCATTTATGCAACATATTTTGTTATTTTAATTTATGCAAGCTATTATGGATTAGATTTGCATATATATGAACGATTGTGAGAGGATCGTGGTCGATCGATCTAATGCTCTCGATCATTTCTTACCATCCTCTTTGAATATTTGTTTGTAACTATCGCTGAGTATCTGTAGAAAGTCCTTCCCTCATCAATCCACGACGTTGTCACCTTCTGATCAACAGAAATCATGCTCAACGAAGCTCCTGCAAAAGCAACATGAATTTAATTTCTTGAACCATGCTCTGTTTAATTAACCAAATGATACTCTAGGTACCTACCTTGGCCTTGATAATTTCTAGCTGGTTTTACATTAGCAATTGGTTTACTTGGTAGCTCAACTGAAACAACAACAGGGGAATTAATAATTAATATCAACGAATCTTGAAAAAAGTTGAAGAAAAATTAAACATATAACATACAATTCTGTAATCATGTCTAGTTAATATTTAGATTCACAATTCTGAGTTTCCAGCAGTTTTATGTGACATTTAGCACTGGTAATTGAGGTTTTAGCACCTGTCATTCTTTTTTTAGCACTGGTATTTGAATTCTGACATTTTAGCACTTTTATAAAGTATTTTAGCACTTGTAGTTTCTACTTTAGCACGTATGTTTCCTTGTTTAGCACTGTTGTTAGACACATGCTAGAAATATTAAAACCCTTATTAGCAATGCAAAAAATGAAATATCAGCTATGACATTCCTTTTTTAGCACTAGTATTTGAATTCTGAAGTTTTAACACTGACATTTTGACTTTTAGCACTTACAAATCATTTTTTAGCACTGCTACTATCATATAAGACTACCAGGTTTGTCTAGTTAATATTTAGATTCACTATTCTGAGTTTTCAGCAGTTTTATGCAATATTTAACACTGGTAATTGAGGTTTTAGCACTTGTCATTCCCTTTTCAGCATTGGTATTTGAATTATGATGCTTTAGTACTTTTATAAAGTATTTTAGCACTTGTAGTTTCTACTTTAGCACTTACGTTTTCTTGTTTAGCACTGTTGTTACACTTAGCTTAACTCACTGCCTCATGATTATATTATAGTATATGCTAATTACACGCATTTAAACAAAGTACGTACTTCTAAAATTCAAACTCTTGTAGCTTCTTAAAATAAAAAACCGACTTTGGCAATATGAAATCAATGGACATCTTAGATATATCTAATATTGCTGTTTTTTTCTGCACGGAATTAAAGGTTAATAATTGCTTCAATATAAATAACCCATTTTGAGAAGTCAATTTAAACTGAATATAAATTTAGAAATATAGAGGCAAAGACGATTTTAAAATCTTGAGAAAATAAGTAGTGTAATTATGAAGAATAATGTGTAAAGCGCTAAAGCAGCTAACCAGGGCGCCATTAGATGAAGCAGTTGAACTAGACTTGACTGGAGTCAAGTAAACATGACTAAAATACATTCTCTCTCTAGAATTAAGTTTGTTACAATATGCTTCGTTTACTTTAATTCTCACCACATAAAGAAGAAAAAAAAACACATTTTTTTTTAGATATATGAATACTCCACAGATCTATATATTAGAAAGAAAAAAAAGGGTATATCAATTAAAGACGACACCAAAAAAATTAGAATCATATATACAAAAATTACGTACACTAGTTTGGTTTGCTTTAAAACTTTTTAAATTAAATCCAATTAACTTCGAGTCGATTTATCAATGTACGTTTGCATTTCAGTTCCATTCTATTCGATTTCGTACATACAATTAAATTAAAATGCACATGGATATATTAGTTAATAAGTGCTAAAATAGTTCACAGTGGTGCTAAAATAGATTATAACAGTGCTAAAATATATCACAGTAGTGCTAAAGTACATAGCAGTGCTAAAACAGTTCATAGTAGTGCTAAAATAGCTTACAACAGTGTTAAAATAGATCATAGTAGTGCTAAAGTACACCCTACACCAAACAAGTTTTCCTCCTCGATCATTAACCGCTGCGTCCACGTCTAGTCAAAAACACCCTTCCTCTCGTGCTATCCAATCTCTACTACACCTAGTGCCATGGTTGGTGCCTCCACCCCAACTTCAATTCCATTTTAGCCCATCATCTGCTAAAAAACCGCTAAACAATATACAAAGAGACCACCCAAACTTCATAATCACCTCTGCTAAGAGTCTTCATTGAAAACATTTGTCTGCCCTTCTATTACAATACTTACGATTCTTCAATCCCAAATAAATTTAATTTTCTTGCAAAAGATTGTTAGCCCATGTACTATATTTTTGAGAACTGACTCCCTCCAATAGTCCCCATTCAGATTCAGAGAGATAAACAACCATCCACCAACAAATTAAGCTTTTTAGAGAGAGAAAGAGAGAAAATAAAAGAAGAAAACGATGGGGTATAGGTATGCTGTACTTCCTGCTGCTTCTTTTCTTGTATAATGAACAGAGAACCGAGATGTAGAAAAATCTTTGCTTGATGCCTTTTTTTGCGAGGAAGAAAAATGGGGAGAGTTGAGGAAGAAGACGGATTGCAGATGGAAGAAGATTCATTCCAAATATAACAGGTTTTCTAAATTACAAAAATGTCCTTGCTTCATTAAAAAGTCACTAATATTACAAATATGCCACCGTGTTTTTTTCATTATTGAGACAGATCTTGGCCGTCCAAATTAGAGCAATCTGTGACTGAGATTGGTTCTCAGTTCTCACAGGGGAGTGTGGTTTTCACATGATCCCATCTCTCTCTTTCTCTCTTTCTCTCTCTCTCTCTCTCTCTCTCTATATATATATATATATATATATATATATAAAATATTATGCATAACAACTTGTGTGAACTATGATCAGGGCCGGCCCTGAGATTTCGAAGGCCTTGTGCGAGCAATAAAAATGGTGCCCCTAATTATTTAAATTAAAAATTTTAAAATACATATAAAATGCGGATAAAAATATTTATTTGCAAGAAAGTAACCAAATATTATCTCCAAATGCAAACAGAGATTCAAGAAAGTAGTTTGATATCCATAACTCAGCAATATATGTTCAACAAATCCACTTCTTAAAAAAATGTGCAAAACTTCCTACAAGACATGAACCAAATCTGAATTTATTATCAAAAAGCCCAAAAAATCCAAAATCAACGATAACGTCAAACAGAGACCCAACTGATATAAGACCACGAAGCTCTATGTGTTTGTGAACTGGGTTACAGATCCAATTGATCCAGGGTCGTTGCAACACTAGTGTGAGCTGGATCGATCGATTTACTTCACTGATATTTGAACAAATTAGAAACGAAAGAAAAATATGTTAAACAATATCAAGTACGAAACACAAACTATAAAATATTATTTAAAAATACTTCTCCTAGCATTTTTTGAAGCAAACTCATTTATAAATTTGTCAAAATCAATATTTTCTAGCAATTCTTGTTCAATGGATATCAAAGCAAGTTCATTCAATCTTTCTTGTGACATGGTCGATCGCAAGTAAGATTTTAATAGTTTCAATTTTCATTTCATTAGCAATTTCTTTAGCAATATTTATTGCATCAAGGAACCCAGTTTCTCTATATTTTTCAAAGAATGCAATCAATCCTTGCACTTCCTTAATAGCAACATCAATAAGCATATCATCAGATTGCAAGTTCTTACTAACTAAATTAACTGCAAACAATATCTCATACCATATTATCATAGAGATCAAAAACTCAAAATTTCCTACATGAAGGGATGCTAAAGCATTTGCACGACACCTCAAATCATTGTCATTTTCATTTTCAGCCACTTTAAGTAAAGCTTCCCTTACCTCAAGAACTTGAAATCTGATTGCTTTCATAACATTGACATGACTTTCCCAACGTGTTCTCGATAATGGCTTAACATTAATTTTCACATTTTATAATATAAACTAATATAAGTTTTTTTAGGGAATAAACTAATATAAGTTATATAACTAATAGTACTAAAAATTTATGAAAATTGTGCCCCTAAATGTGTGAGGCCCTCGTGCGGCACACCTCTCGCACACCCTCAGGACCGCCACTGACTATGATGTAATTTGTAATTTTGTTTGATTACTAAAACTATGCCGTAGTAAAAATGATTAGAAAATACTCTCAATATTATATTCTAAATTTGCATAATATATATATAGCTAGCTCATAATTAATTAATAACACACACACACACACACACACACACACATATATATATATATATATATATATTGAAAATTTAGTCTTATATACGATATGTTTATCTTACAGACTCAACTCATGATGCACACATATATGGGCTACTCGATCAATTGATGAGGAACAATTTCATTAATTTTTATAATGATTATTAATACATAATGAGACAAATAAGCATATATAATGAGACAAAGTGTATATATAGCAGGAATTTGGAGCAGATGGAAGATGATCTGAACTCCCATGCCATAATCAATTTTTCCAATTAGGTGAAAATTAAATGGATGATAATGATGTTTCAACTGCTCAAAAACTTCCACAAATTAAAATTTAAAGTCGATGGAAATTCATGGACAGGCAGAGTTAGAATATATATTTACGTACAATATGCACGTGCTGTATGATCATATATAGGTACCAAACTAGGAACTAGCCTCTAGTATACACATTTGTCTTGTCATCAATTGTTTTTAAAATATTTAAACGAGGGCGGGATATAATATTCTATTACACTAATTGCCTACTATGCTACATCATTTTCAAAGCAAACGTCCGCCTTCAACATTAAAAATCATACCTCTATTTATTAAATGAAAAATAACTGCATGATAAAAGTAACACAATTATATTTGAAGGTCACTTCCTAACATATTAGATAAATTTATAATACATATATACCATAGATGAAAAAAATAATACTTCTCAAAACTATCTTTAATGTTGAAACAATTAGTGATCAAAATATGATCACTAAACTCTTCATGATTTATAATATTCTCAAGATTTTCACAACATGCTTTTCAAGTAGCTTCATCCCGTGAAATTTTCACAACATGATTTCCAAGTAGCATCATCTGTGAATTAAATTTATCAAAAAATAAAATAAAATAAACTCCAAAGTTCTTTTCATATGAAGTGAATTGATCATTTTTTTTCCTAGTTATCCAATTGCTTGATCTACTAAGGAAATACTTGATTATGAAAGAGGTTGCACTCAATTGGAGGGTCTTAAAAAAACCGTACTTTTAATTCAATTGGAGGCCTTAAAAAGACAAGCTTTGAATTAATACTCTAAAAGTCCAAAATAATGTAGGGCTTATCAATTAAGTGGCTAAAACGTAATTTTTTTTATAAACGTAATAGTAATATAGTTTTTTTTAAGTAATGAGTTAAACTTTTAAAAATTATATTAGACTTAATATACACTTTGCTTATTAAAAATTAAACTAAACTAATATTACTACATATATACAATTTTTTTAGTGCTCCTATAATTCAGAGGGCCATGTGCAGCGCATCTCAAGCACACCCTCAGAGCTACCTCTGAAGACACTACACAATCTCCAGCCGCTTTTTTTGGAGAAAAAAAATTCCAATCCAACGCTAAATATTTCGTTATCGTAAGGGGTGTGAATAGTACTCATCCCCTGTTTTTTTTCCCTTTTTTATAATTTGTTTTCTTTTTCTATTTTTTGTTTTATTTCACTAATTTTTTTTCTATTTTTATTAA
The DNA here is from genome assembly GCA_026008535.1 of Perilla frutescens. Taxonomy (NCBI): domain Eukaryota; kingdom Viridiplantae; phylum Streptophyta; class Magnoliopsida; order Lamiales; family Lamiaceae; genus Perilla; species Perilla frutescens. The sequence goes on from BRKX01000019.1 coordinate 27,007,897, forward strand.
TATGTTAAAAATAAGATTGATATAATAAAATTAAAAATAAGAATTAATTTACATAAATTTATAGCTCTCTGAAACAATTTATATATAAATTAATTTAAATTATAATATTTTTAATAATATTTGAAAAACATAATGATATACAATAATTTGATTAAAAAAATCAATATTGGAAAAGTATAGAAATGAAATATTCTATTGTAGAGCGAAATGTAGAGCTGACAATTGGAGATGAATTTGAACCCACACCATATTTTCCTTTACAATAACACGGTGATGGAATGTGTCCGTCACCCATTTCCAGTCGCTAATAAAATGGACGGCGAAATTTTTCCGTCACGAATCGAGGCGACGGATTTTTCCATCTCTAAATCATCGCCAAATTCAGTAGTTAGAATAAAAAAATAAAAAAAATAAAAATTTTAGTGATGAAATTAGAGACGAAAAAAAATCCGTCACTAAAAATAAAAAAAATAAATATTCTAAGATAAAGCTATTTGGCCGGCACAACCCACAAGAGGCCACACACACACCATTCGCCATATAATGGGGAGCAGAATTTGCTTCAGCGAGGTTTTGAACACCAACGCTTCTAGTTAGTTAACCAAGGGTTAAACCACCAAGCCAAAATCCTTACATGTAAAATGTATAGAATGTTATATATTTATAATAATACATGCTTTTTTGTGAGTGTTCTTCTTTTCAAAATATTATTAATAATAATGATGATGATGATGAAACAAATATAAATATTATTTTCTATCTATTATTTATTTTTAATTAATCATTATTTAATATTAGATTATTTTAATTAATTTTCTCAAATATTATATATTTATAACATATATTAAAATAAAATTAAAAGTATTAAATAAATGATTTAATATAATTATATTTTAAAAAGTATTTTAAAATATTATAGTATTACAAAATATTAAAATAAATAAAAATAAAAATAAAAAAATATAAAATATTAAAAAATAAAAATAAAAAATCCAAAAGAATAAGATAAAATATTATAAAGATTAATTTCAAATTCGTAATTAGTAGTAATTGAAAATTAAAAAATTAAAAAATATATAAAATATTAAAAAAGTAAAAAGTAGAAAGAATAAAGTAAATTAAAATATTAAAAAGATTAATTTCAATTTCATAATTAGTAGTAATTGAATCATAATTTTTTTTAAAAGATAAAAATAAAAAAAAATAAAAAAAATCAAATTTAATTTTAGCTACGGAAATATTCCGTAGCTAAAATAAAAAAAATCATTTAATGACGGATTTTTCTGTTTTTAACGTAGCGACAGAAAAATCCATCGTTATTCCGTTGTTAAATTTTAAAAATAATTATTCAAAATTTAAATTTCAAGATTTAATGACAAATTATTCCATTATTAAGTTAGTAATAGATGTTCCGTCATCAATTTACTCCGTTGTCGTTTCGTCATCCGTGATGAGAAAATGAATCCCGTAACCATTTTCGTCACCCAATTTATATTTTTTGTAGTGAAGAATACAAATTGGCAATGAGTCATTGCCTATTGGGACCAGTAATATTACATGCAATATTTTGTGTAGGTTTGGAGGTACATTTCATCCATTCTATGTGAATTCCGTGAATATATTTTAATTCTCTCATAAATGATGTTTTTTTATTTATCATCTTACCCCTATGCACTGGGCACGTTTCATTCCACAGTTATTATTGTTAAACACCAATAAATTTTAGTTGGTGAGTAATGCATGAATTAATTAACATTTAAGCATAAATTACATACATTTAATTAACGTGTTTGTGTATTGTGAATGTTTTTTTATTGCCAAATGCATGTTTGAGATGCAAATGAGCGGGAGAAAAAGTTTAAGAAAATAGAAAATTGAATTAGAAGAATTTGCAAAAAGAAACAAGTTAAACAGATGAGAAACGAGGAAAAACAGAGCAAAACAAACGAACTACATGCATGAGCCCTATTGGTGATGAATGTTGCGCGAACCGTGCATCTGAGGATAAACTACGCACGGTCCTTATTTAATAAATTTCATAGTTCAATTAATGATAATTTTCCTTATTTGTTTGTGCATCCTTGCTTTAATTGATTATATATGTTACTTTTATGTATATATGTTAGTTAATTTACTTTAGATCAAGAGATAATAGTAAATTAATGTATTAAAGGATTGCATGGCATTATTATCATTGCTAAATCGAGAGCTATGTATAATTCATGAAGATAAATCAATGTTTGTGCGTTTTGGAGTTAGTAATTAATTTAAGACCGAAATATGATAATTAAGAACTAATCCACTTTTATAATTACTTGACAGAGATGTTATGATTAACCCTACAGATATTGAAATTATCTCTGACCTTTTTATATGTTGTCTCTAAAGTTCCGGGTGCCTATTCAATTTGGCACTTATTTATTTGTTTTAAATTTTTGTAATTAATTATTTGAAAACCAATTTTTCTTTTATGATTTTCTAAATAAAATGAAACATGCTGGTGATTACTAATTAGCTGTAATTAAAAATGCAGTTTATGTGGATACGATATTATATTCTTGATTACCATATTATGTACTATAAATTATACCGAACACTTACGGTTTGGTTTTTAGTTGAAATAGATCTGAAAACCATTATTGTTGAAAAAGGCGTATTCAATTACAAGAATTGTCTATATATAAACGAGAATTGTCCCGGTGGGGATGGTCTAGTGGTGGAGTGAGGTTACTTGGAGACTAAAGGTCACGAGTTCAAATCTACTCAATATCACAGGTCGGATGTGTGAGTAAAAAAAAATTCTAAAAAAAAAACGAGTGTTTTCACACATCATGAAAAATAATTATTTTAATTGAAATAGATCTGAGAACCATTATTGTTGAAAAATGCGTATTCAATTACCAGAGTTGTCTATATATAAGCGAGAGTTTCCACACATCATGAAAAATAATTACAATTTACACAATACAACTTTAATTTCAATTGAAGTCTCGATTAAAATTTATTATTCTAGTGGGTAAAATGTATTTGTAATCCGTATAATTAATTTTGAATATTTTTTTGACCTCGTAAAATATAATACGGCGTAGTATTAACTAGTAATTAAGTTTAGTCTTGTGAACTTTCAAAATTAATGCTGAGATTTTAGTTCGTTTCGGACAAAAAACAAATATTCAATTCGCCTACAATATTCTTATGAAACTTGTTTACGAACGACTTTATTACTCCATCCGTTTCACAATAAGTGTCATTCTAACACTTTAATTTTATTTCATAAAAAATATCATTCTATACAATGGGGCACACTTGTATTAGACAATCTAACGGATCTCTTACATTAGACGGATATTATTTGACCCAATAAAGTGGTCCCCCTCCTTTTTCCTTTTCTTTTTAATTTTTTTAATGGTCTCCCTCCACTTCCCCTCTTTTCTTTTATTTTCAATTTTTATTTTTTAATTTCTTTTTTTTTAAAAAATTTATATATTTAATTTTTTTAAATTAAATATTTTTATCCGGCGTCTCGCGCAGTGTACTCGTCCAACGCTAACGCGTGGGCTCGTGCACTGTGCTCGATGATTGTTTTTTGAAAATAAATATATACCATAAAATGGAATTAGTGAACCCTTGAAATAAATTGAATTAATTTAATTTTTTTGAATTAAATTATTTTCTTATTCGGCGTCTCGCGCACTACACTCGCCCGACGCTAATGCGTGTGCTCGTGCACTGCGCTCGATAATTAATTTTTTGAAATAAATAATATATCCTAAAATGGAATTAGTGAACCCTAAAATTGAATTGAATTAATTTTTTGAATCAATTAATTTTTTTTATTCGTCGTCTCGAGCAATGCATTCGCCCGACGCTAACGCATGTTCTCGTGCACTACGCTCGATAATTAATTTTTTGAAATGAATAATATACCCTAAAGTGGAATTAGTGAATCCTAAAATTAAATTAAATTAATTTAATTTTTTTTATCTGACTTTTCGTGCAGTGCACTCGCTTGATACTAACGTATGGACTCATGCACTGTGCTCGATACAAAATAATTATTTTTAATAAAAAAGAAGAAAGAAAGTAAAAAGAAAAGAAAAAAAGAAGAAAGAAGAAAAAGAAAACTGGCAGCCTGCTGTTGTAAGAAATGAAAGGACAAAAGAAAAAAAAAATTCTGCACAGGCGCATGAGCTACACGTACGTGGAAGCGGGTTTTGGTCAGGTTTGGGTATTATTTGACCCGTCTAACGTAAGAGACCCGTTAAACGGTCTCATACAAGTTTTTGTTCTACACAATTGAGGTAAAAATTTCACAATTTTTTATATTTGCCCTCATTTAATGCATTCAAATCATTATATTTAACTCATTTAATGTATTCATATAAGGGTGTTTAAAATAATTTAATTATCTAATTAATGTCTTTATTAATATGGTGCATTCATCCAAAATGACATTTATTCAGAAACGGAGAAAATATCTTACCGACAATAAAATTGGGTTTTTACCCGCAAAAAAAAAAAGATTAAGACAAAATTAGGTTTCAAATCATTTATTTCGATGAGTTTAGCTTATGAATATTTTCTGCGGGATTTCGTACAGAGGAATTTATAAACACAATTCCCGTTTTTGTTTTTACCCATCAAAAATGATCCATCGAAAAAATAAAATATAAGTCAGATGATCATTAACATTAGAATGTGTTAGAATTCGTTGACTAAAACACTGAAAAAGTGAATAAGTGCAAATGTCAAACTTAATGTTGAAGCTAGTGTTTTCACTATGCCTTCAACGTGTAGCGGAAATTTAAGAGATAATTTGCACAACAATTAATTTTAAATCACACACCTTCAGTATGTGATTGCCTCAGGGCGAAATTTCACTTTTACTAGTATTAAAAATACAATGTCGATGTAGTCCAGGTTTACTTCCTTGACAACACGCCATACATTACAAGAATCCTATTTTAGATACAACTATGAATGAATTCAAAACAAACTATCTAACTATAAATAGTTAAAGAAATAAACAACTTCGAATCCTACGCTCACAATTCTCTCATCTAATCTATACACACAACCAATGAACATGTATTGATTGGTCTAAACAACGGATTTGGCGAAGAATCAATCGTAGTAAATTTTGAAGCTAAAACTAGGATACAAGCTCTGGATTTTCTCACTCAGCGGTGATAATTTCTGTGCTTGAATACCTTCTCCAATTGTGAAGTCCGCTCCTTATAGGCTTCTCCAATTAGTTCGGTTTCTTCCCATGTTTTCTCATTGGTCATGAGTTGAGATAACAGCCACACCTTGATCTTCCTCTTGGAGCTTAATCGCTCTTCATTGTGACTGAAGTGTGAACCCACATCTTCCAGTAATCCACCACTGAGATAAGTTGGTTAGAGAAGAGAAGAAAGAGATAACACGATTCCTAAATAGTAGGGATGTCTTTAACTATTTCAAAGCCAAGTTAATCCGCTATCTTAACCAGCTATATCCACTATTTTAAATTCAAATTTCATGGATATATTTAAATAAGATAGACAATTTATTCATATTAATTCAAAAAGAATTAACCCTAAAAATTAAGAAAGGATAAGATTACTATGCGAAGTGTTTCGATCAATGTTGTCAGAATGCTTTAACACATCGAGTATAACATTGAAGGCAATGTTGACAAGCACTGATGTGGAACCATTCCTAACAGAATGATCAATCAGGAAAAAAAGAAAAAGAAAAACATCAATAGCTCCCTTGTTTCTGAACGTGCAAAGGCTATGGTAACCGAGTTATATCTCGTTATCTCTCTTTTTAATTTTCGTAAAAAAAATCTTATTTTATTAATATTTATATTTTATAAAATAATGGAGGTTTTAAAAAGAAAAACGAGTATCTGTTTAGATTTACATTGACTTATTAATTGCTAAATACACTACATTTAAACTTAATCAATTACAAAATCACATTTTGGTTGAATGAGATTAAGTATATCTAATTTTTTTCAACAAGTTAAGAATGACGTGTTCGGTTTATTAACCACATTGGTAGACACGTCAGCACACATGTGTAACAAATTATGTCATTTTTGTTATTTTCTCTTTTTTGTTGAGAAAATTATTTTTTATATAATTTTTTTTGTTTCTAAAAGAGAAATGATGGTGGATTTTTTTTTTTTGCAAAACAAATGTCGTTTTTTTACACATGTGAGCTGATGTAGCTACCGTGGCTTATAGACCAAAGACAGACACATCATACTTAACCTCCTGAAAAGATTAGGGATATTTAAACTCATTCAAATTAAAACATGGTGTTGTATTTGGCTAAATTTAAATGTGGCGTCTAATTTACAAAATGATGGAAACATGATGATTTATTTGACAATTAACCGTAAGAGAAATTGAAGAGGATAAGGTAACTTATTATAAAGATTTTAGGTGTGTGATTTTGCTGAAAAACACGTGCAGACAATAAACAGAGTAATGTTTTATTCAAGGTTAGAACACATATTCTAACATTAGATTCAACACGCAATGGAAATTAAATATGCACGAAAACTTAATGTGCTACAAATAAACATGTATTTGTAACACAACTTCGTGGTGAAAACTTCATTAAAAATAGGGAAAAGGTACATCTAGCCCCTCTGCCTATTCAGTCAAAACTCAGAATCATTTTCCTCCTTTGTGACTATTTATACCAAATAGCCCCTCCTAGATTAAAAAAATATGACAATTTAGACACTTAATGAAACATCATTGAGAATGACATGCTCAAACATTTCCCTCATTGCTCTCTCACGTTATAAACTGGGAAAATTAGAGATTCAACATTTTACCCCCAATTTTTTTCTAGGAAAAATCATCATCCATGCTCTCTTATAAGATTGATTACTTCAATTGTAGAATTGAAGCACATCCACAGAATCTTCATCAACCTCATTGTCAATGAGAAGAAGGAGAAATCTTTTTTTTTTTTACTTACACACCCGACCTGTAGTATTGAGGAGATTCAAATATGTGACCTTTGGTCTCTAAGCAACCTCACTCCACCACTAGACCATCCCCACCGGGATGAAGAAGAAGAAATCTTAAATTGTAAGAGGAAATAAAAATTTGCAAGTGTGGCAATCGAGAAGCGCTTTCGACTTTATGGACCCAAGAGAATCCAATGAGAAGATTCTATGGATATCACAATAATAGTGTAAGTGAAAGAAATGTTATTAAATTTATTTTGCTAGTTGTAACTTGTAATTGTATTTAGTTTAGCAATCCAATTTCAACACGTTTCTTCATATATATAATGCATGACTTCTTTCTACTTTCTATGGTCTAAAATTTTGAGCCTCCTTTTATAAATGTGTAGTAGGATTTGATAAGGTACAATTTTTGTGTTCTTTCTTCCTACCCAAAGAAATCAATATAAAAATGGAGACAAGTAAAGTTATCAACAAGCAAACATTCCTATCCAATATCAAACTCTGTCAAATTAATATTTTAAAGCTCTTAGGGGGCGTTTGGTATCCATATACCAGTATATCATATATTAAATATGAGTATGGGTATCAGATATTAGGTATGGGTATCAGATTGATATCTGTGTTTGGAATGAACTTTTCTGATGAGATATCAAATAACGGTATACTTCTCTTTCAAAAATTTAATCTTTGATTCAACTTGTGAAGCCTTCAACCCACATTCAGGAATACAACACCAAATAAAACCAAAACAGCAGAGCAAATTATTCTTCTATTTTTTTTTATTTTGCAAAAAAGCACTAATGCAGCAACAATGTTGAGGATTAAAATAAAACCAATTGATAATGGCATTTAAGGGAAGAAACTATTCCATAAATGCAAAAATATTTTACTGAAAATAATTTGTTCTGTGCAAGAATCAACAACTCCAGAAATGCAACAGAATTTAAAAAATTAAAAAAAAAGCATAATCAGATTCAGATTATGTAAAAGTAAAAATGAAAACAAAATCAGAGATTTTAAGGAAAAAGCCCGTGCATATCCATCATCACCTAACCGGTGGTGACAGGCTCCGGCAGCAAGCAATCTTCATCGCAGTAGAAACAGAGAGAGGGCGATGGGAGTGGAGGAAACGACGGAGCCTCCAGCAACCAACGACGGCGGCGACATCCGATTCTGATAGCCCCTCGCGCCACCGCCTCAACGCCCCCACTGCTCAGATAAGATCAAGTAGTGTGCCCTCCCCAGAACAAGCATGACGGATTTGGGCTATGGAATTTGGGGGAGGAGGAGAAAAGGAGAAACGAGGATTTTTCCGGATAAGATATGAGTTATACCGGTGCAAATATTGGTATATGAGATATGTTAAAAGTGGGGATATGAATGTATCAAACATATCAATTTGATATCCATATATTAATATACCAAACACATGGTATGGGTATGGGCCATTTTGATACCCATACCTGATATACGTATATGAATACCAAACGCCCCTTATATTATTATATATCAAATCAAATAATCAATGCATGTGTATCAAGGATAGAGTTGTCAAACCCCGTAAATTTTTTAGGCGGGTAAGTTTTAAAGTCCGTTTTCTGGCGGGCCTAAGCAGGTAAGTCTGCGGCGGGGCGGGTTTTGGCGGGTAAAGTCTGCAGCGGGGCGATCCACCCCGTCAGCCCACAATTTTTTTATTAGTTATTATAAATTTATAATTTATAAATTATTAGTTATAATCTATAATACCCAAATCTCATTTTACAGATTTACACTTAAGAGTTAAAGAGAGGGAAGAGAGTTTGAACTTTGAGGGATTTATATAATCATCGAATATATTCATGTTTGGTCCGTTTGTTTTCGCTCAGGTTTTCTCCACATCCTCTTTCCATGTCTCTCTGTCTACCTATATAGCTGCATCTTTGTTGTATATTAAAAAAAATCTAACCGTTTGAGAAGGATACTTTATCTTAAAAAAAAGGATATTCTTCTGACAACTCTAACCACAGCTAATATCCTCACACCATATCTTGCATGTTATTAAGATATTGTATGTTCACAAAAAAAAGGGAAAGCTCGCGAGCCGGCCCGCCAACCCGCGAGCTTAGGCGGGGGCGGGTAAGACCTTATTTTTTCGGGTCCACCCATCTCCGTCCCGCCAAAAGGCGGGTTTTTTGAGCCCACCGCCCGCCCCGCCTACCCATTTTGACATCTCTAATATTCAAGGATATATAAAGTATATTAAATTCATATATATATATATATATATATCAAATATTTACGAAAACTTAAAAATTATTGATAAAACAAGATAGACGATAAACATTAACCCTAACATATATATATATATATATATATATATATATATATATATATATATAGGGTTGGGTTCCAGAAGGAACCATACTCCATGTGAGAACCGAGAACCAATCTCAGCCACAGATCTCGCTATTTGGACGGCCAAGATCTGTTTCAAAATTAAAAAAACGCGGTGGCATAATTGTAATAACTCCGAACTTCACTACCCCTAAAACTCAGCGAGGGTAAAATCAGAAATTTGAACGTATTCGAATTCTACAGCCATTTTTCAGAGAAAACCTTTCTCATTCCTGCTATAGCACGACTCGCACAAAACCAGAAGCACAAGAAATTTGAAGATAAACTGAAAACAAATCAAAATCAACCGTCAAAAACTCCCAAACCATCAACAAAATCCTCAGACAATCATGAAAACTCAAGGTAATATGTATTTCTTTGTTATTTTTCAGAAATTTCATTTATTTTTTTAGCGATTATACGATGTTGTTTTATCAGTTTATGTTTGCTATAAACATTCATTTAGCATTATATTATGATAATTTAACAATATATTTCGTATTTTTGTAAACACAACACTACAAAAACCTAATCTTGAACAAGCTGTGTTTATTTTATTGGATGATAATTGATCAGTTTCTTTTTCATTTCGCTTATGACGAAAATATGTATAAAAGTGCTAAACCTACCAGTTTTTGTGTATATTTTTCAATTTAGTATTTTAGTAATATCATTTTCTATTTTAGCACTCTCATGGCCTATTTTAGCACTCTCATTACTTATTTTAGCATGTCACTTGTTTTAGCATTAGCATGACTACTCTTATTCCAGCAGATCAATCTCATGTAGAGTGTCTCTCTCAAAAGCCTCATTGTAGTTCTTCCCCCATTCTTCCTCGAGAATTAGCAATACAAGTGCCAGCAATGTATTCAAGAATTGATCAAAATGATTGTGATTGAGCTTAGGTGATGAAGATGAGGTGGAGGGAGTGGCAAAGAGCATGGCTGCTCTAACAAGATGATGAGAGAGTTTAATGTTGGGATGTTTGATCATTATCAGAAGATGAAGATGAACAACATAAGAAGAGAAGAAGACAGTCGAAGGTGGTGGTGGTGTCGTGGTGATGCTGGAATCGATCATTCTAATTTTAGCACTGTCATTTCCTATTTTAGCACTGTCGTGTTCTTTTTTAGCATTGTCATGACTTATTTTAGCATGACTTTTTTTTTAGCTTCAAACTCTTCAAGTTCTTTGAATATTTATTTGTAACTATCGCTGAGTATCTGTAGAAAGTCCTTCCCTTATCAATCCACGACGTTGTCACCTTCTGATCAACAGAAATCATGCTCAACGAAGCTCCTGCAAAAGCAACATGAATTTAATTTCTTGAAACATGCTCTGTTTAATTAACAGAATGATACTCTAGGTACCTACTTTGGCCTTGATAATTTCTAGTTGGTTTTACATTAGCAATTGGTTTACTGGGTAGCTCAAATGAAACAACAACAGGGGGATTAATAATTAATATCAACAAATCTTGAAAAAAGTTGAAGAAAAATTAAACATATATAACATACAATTCTGTAATCATGTCTAGTTAATATTTAGATTCACAAATCTGAGTTTCCAGCAGTTTTATGTGACATTTAGCACTGGTAATTGAGGTTTTAGCACTTGTCATTCCTTTTTTAGCACTAGTATTTGAATTCTGACATTTTAGCACTTTTATAAAGTATTTTAGCACTTGTAGTTTCTACTTTAGCACGTATGTTTCCTTGTTTAGCACTGTTGTTAGATACATGCTAGAAATATTAAAACCATTATTAGCAATGCAAAAAAAAAATTCATTTTATTTTTCATATATATCCCATTTGTTGGAATCATTGATGTGGATGTGGTTTCCGTTTCCGTATATATATGTGTGTATTCTTTCAATATATATGAAAGAAATCTACTATAAATTTAATTGGGATAAAGTTCAAACGAACAATTTCTAAACGATCAAAGAATACATAGTTCAATTAATCTTTTTTACTTTAAATTGATTTTCTATGTAATTATAATATAATACATTCGCAATCACAATATAAGATTGAATGGAATTCGAGTGATCGCACATTCAGTCCAGCAAAGGGGATTAATATATAATATATATAATGAGATTCGGATCGGAACAGGGAAATGAAGAAGAATATTCCTAAATTGTATCATGTTATATCTTGTGATTGCAGGTGGCATCAACATCAAGCCGAAACCTCCCATTTCTTGCTACCCACCTTCACTCCAAGCGAAAAGGAGGCTTGAAAGACTCGGCGAGCAATCTGAAATTCACTCAGAGATACTTTAGCACTGAAAGTTTTCATTTTAGCACTGAAGGTTTATACTTTAGCACTTACGTTTCCTTGTTTAGCACTGATGTTACACACCTACTAGAAATATTAAAACATTTATTACCAATGCAAAAAACGAAATACCAGCTATGCATATTTACAATTATAAGAAAGAATAATACTATCATTAATAGAAAAATAAAATATAATGTATCTAAGTCATTATATCTATAAAAATATATGTCACGTACATGCTAAAATAAGTCATGACAGTGCTAAAATAGAAAATGACAGTGCTAAAAAAGGTCATGACAGTGCTAAAATAAAAAATGACAGTGCTAAATAGTGTTGTTGTTGCTGTTGCTATGTATGAAGCGAAGAAGGGACCATGGACTCCCGAGGAAGATGAGAAATTGGTGGAATATATCACCAAACACGGCCAAGGAAGCTGGCGTTCTCTCCCCAAGCTTGCAGGTTTAATTGTTTCAAGCATTAATCATGATTGCTTATAATTAATTTCATATCAACAATAACTTTATTGTCATTGTGAATCACCAATCTATCAATAGGAATTTATCACTGGTCTTTGCCTCTCATATAATTAATGTCAATCCTAAATGTTGTGCAACATTAATCCTACTACAATTTAATTGGAATATTTTTTCCATGAATTGCTATACTGGGCTTCTTCGTTGTGGGAAGAGATGTCGCCTGCGTTGGACTAACTATCTTAGGCCAGACATTAGAAGAGGTCCCTTTACTAGTGAAGAAGAGAAGCTTGTTATACAGTTACATGGGATTCTTGGAAACAGGTTGATTTGATTTTGCATTTTTGTATATATAAATTGATTGAAGAAATGGAAATATGGAATGGTGTGATTATGATTATGATTTTAATTCATGATCAGGTGGGCTGCAATTGCCTCTCAGCTAGCTAGAAGAACAGACAATGAGATAAAGAATCTATGGAACACTCATCTGAAGAAGAAGCTGCTAAAATAGAAAATGACAGTGCTAAAATAGAAAATGACAGTGCTAAAATAAAAAATGACAGTGCTAAATAGTGTTGTTGCTGTTGTTGCTATGTATGAAGCGAAGATGATGAAGTTTCAAATGATGACTGGAGTCTCTGCATAGTCTCACCATTGTCTTCTTCATTATCACCTCCCATTTCTTCAATTCCAAACACTCTCATACACTTTATGGATCAAACTCCAGATCACAGAACCTAATCAAATACAAACTGAACAATACATCTCATCAACAACCAAATAATTCAACACACCGACATATCAATCAACAAAAATCACGATCGATTTACCAATATACAGATTTTAAAAAAATACAGATTAACTTATAAATCCATTAAACTACTAGCATCCGAAGACACAACAAAAGGGGAATAAAACGCAGAAAGAAACGAGAAAAATGTGGAGCTAATTTACCGGAATATTTTCTCCACGGCGGTGGTGGTTCAGCGAGAGTTTATCCGCCCTTCTCCTCCACCTCCACCTGTGTCTCCTTCTTCATCTTGTTCAACGCCGCTGATATCTCCGCCTTTACCGCCTTCAGCATCTTCGCTTAACAGAATTGATAAATTACAGAAATAACCTCGGTTCATTAAAAAGTTGATAATATTACAATATTGCCACCGCGTTTTTTTAAGTATATAGCATATCTTGGCCGTCCAAATATTCCAGATCTATGGCTCATATTGGTTCTCTGTTCTCACAGGAGGGTTTAGTTCTCACTTGATCCCATCTCTATATATATATATATATATATATATATATATATCAAATATTTACGAAAACTTAAAAATTATTGATAAAACAAGATAGACGATAAACATTAACCCTAACAAACCATTTTACATTTGGACAATTGATTTGTAATTTTGTAGATCCACAACTCACAAGAATGAAGAATCTATAGAATGGACTCATTAATTATTTTTGATAACCCAAACCGTAAATAACGACCCAAAATAAGGGGAAATTCGACGCTACCCGTAAGGGCACCATCCGTTCCCTAATTTTTATTTTTATTTTTTAAAAATATTTAAAAAAGTTTTTTGTTGTTTTTTAGGATAAATTAAAAGACATTAGTAAATGTTAATTATATCCGTCCTGAATTTCTTTTAATCTCCTATTATGAAAATGACATAGATATGTATTTTTAATGATATTGTGTTGCAAAAAATCACAACATTATCATTTACATAGTAGAAAGCGAAATAAAAAATTAGGATGAATATAATTGACGTCTATTTAAAAAATAAAATATGTCCCTAAAAAAGTTCCAAAAATATTTTAAAGAAATGCAAAAAAATAAAAATAAAAAATGAAATTGGAGCATGCTACCCATGAGGTAGCATCGATTTTTCCACAAAACAAGTATTTACATTTGGGCATTTTATGTTTTGAGAGGCCAAGTATTTTGATAATTTGGAGTAATTTAAGGGAAATAAGTCTCATGTTGCAAATTGGATCCAGTCTTCCTATGATTTTTACCCCCTGAACTAATTGGGCCCACATAAACATTACTATATCATAAGCTAATTACTAAGAGCAATTTTTATTTTATTTTAGAAATGCTGCAGTGTTAAAGGAAATTTATTGTGCGAACAATTTCCTTATGAATTGAAGAATGTGAGGTTTTGGTAAATTACCATCTTTGGATCAAAACTTAAAACACACAAAATATTCTTTGTTTTTGGAATTAGATGCAGAATACATTGTAACCTGTTAATGAGTGGAGCTACTCACAAGTTTTGTTCAAGCTCAGTTATTCAGACTTATTAACATATACGGGTCAATTAAGCTTCAATTTTGACGATATACCATTTGCTAGCTTGAGCAGGCTTATTAATAGTAACATATTCATTTCATATATACAAGCTCGAAAATATAAAATTGTTAATTTTATATTTCATTTTATTTATATAGTTCTATTAGTGATAATTGTATAATTAGCCAACTATCTTTATTTATTAAAATAAAACAATTTACTTTTAAATGAATAATGGATATTTAAATTTAGGGTTAATTACAATTTAATTCCAACATTTTAACATAATTGAACCCTATGTTATAATAATTATAATTTAATTCAATGTTTGGACATTTTAATTTGACAAAAATAACCCAATATTTTAATCAGTACAAAACATTAATTCCTAATTAACATTTTACTTAGGCCATCTCCAACCCCTATATCTCATATTCTATTTTGTATTGATTTTTTCAATAATTATCGTATTAGAAATATTAATTAGTTAAATTACTTACGGAATATAATTATGTATCATATCAAATTATGTAGTCTTATTTGAAATTTAATAAGAAAATTATGTAATATAATAAAAGTAAATAAGAGATCAAAGAAATTAAAAAAATAAACTAACACAAAACAGTAATTAATAAACTATAATTTTATAACATAATTATAATAATATTCTCAACTATTTGCATACTTATAATTCTATTATTGATTTAATGTTATAATTATAATTTCAGAAATTTCAAAGAGTAAAATACAATATGGAGTAATGAACAATGACCTATACTCCAAATTCGAGTTTTAATACATTTTAGCCTCGTTTAGTTAATAAAGAATATGTTCTTGAAAAGTAATTTGATTTTTTATTTTTAAATTTCTGCGTTTGGTTCATTTTTTGGAAATTTTGAAAAGTAATCAGAATTCTCAAAACAAGGAAACTAATACAACTTTTCTGGATTCATATATAATACCTACTTGGATTAGATATTCTGATTACTTACCTGTAGGAATCTTGTGTTAGACCACTTTATTATTCAATTTTTTTCATCTATTATTTTTATAAATTATTATTAGAATTTTAGTTATAATTTTTCAATAAAAAATGAAATTTTTGAAAATTTATTTTTTCTTAATTTTTGGCGGATTATTATTAGTTTTTTTATTATAAAGTTTTTGAAAAAACTACAATCCGTGCCAATGTGTTTAACGTGAACTGCTAACAAGTGTTCTACGATATGTTGGGAATATACGTAAGAACAATAAATAAAAAGCAGTAAATTATGCACGGGATTGGTAACCCAGTTCGGTTAATCAACGTACTCTGGGGGAGTTTGCCCAAACTTGAAGATCCGTTTGCCACTCCTTCATGAAGTGTATTTAGGATTTTACACATACATGACTCCCTGCTTATGACACCCGTTCTTCTTCACGAGCTCTTTCACTAAACGAAAGCTGTGAGATCTTTTCACAACCGTGACACTAGACTCCCTCTAGCTACCCACGATTTCAGCTTACAATCTCTTTCGAGATTACGTACAAAATGGATTAAAACAACCCCTCACGTGTTTCACTCAAAATACTAAGATGCTAGACTATCACGTTGAACTGTATAAGGAACAACTACTAGCTAATACATGGATCACAAACGAAATCAACTCTCAAATAATATGCTAAGAGAATCTAATGAAGTCCACACCGATTGCTGCAATAATCGGTCTTCATATAGCTTCACGTCAACATTATCGTTGGTCTTCAATCTTCGATAATTTGGTAAGCGTATATTAGTTTGTGATCTTCCCAAACGTGTGTAGATGCTTTCCATGTGTAGTAGAGTTATTTTCAGCATGGTATCTACACCACAAGACAGTCAAACGATTATATCTTGACCTTCCAAACTGATTCGGCGCAAGATCTTTCCAACATGGAAACTGCCATAATTATACTATTCCTGGGCATGTCAGGAACATCAGAGCGAACAGTTCACCAACTGTTCTTCAAAACTTGCACAGCGGAACTTTTGTCTTCAAGCACATACTCAAGAACACATTGTCTTCTATATCTCGCCAAAACAACCTTCAAACAAACATTAGTGCATAACGATGGCTAACAGTTTTGACTTTCAACAAAAAAATGAAAAATTAAAAAACCAAAAATCACTATATATATATATATATATATAT